>OX352765.1:15447943-16047943 GCA_947095585.1 Nephrocerus scutellatus
GCGGGCTTTATAATCAGACCATTCAAACTGTCCATTACCGTTTGCTCTCTAAGACAACGTCGTCGTCTGTGTTGAGATGTATCAGCATCATCAACATATTTGGCTCTACAACCGATGTCCGGTCCTGGCCTCCCGCAAAAAATCTCTCCACCGGTCCCGATTTCGAGCCGATGTCATCCAAATTGGCATCCCCAAACTCTGGACGTCCTGGTCTACGCCATCCTTCCAGCGTAGGCTTGGCTGCCCTCGCCTCATCATGTTCCATAAATCCTACCACAAAGGACTTTCCGAGCAGATCCTCTTGTCCTGCCCACCGGAACCTACCGAGCTTTACTTTCTTCACGTTGTCGACATCGCGGTAACGCTCGTAGATCTCATCATTATAGAGTCTCGGGAATCGTTCATCCTCACATACGGGGCCAACAATTCTACGTAAGGCTTTTCTCTCGAACGCGGCTAAGAGGTCATAATGCTTTTTGCTAAGCACCCAAGTCACAGATCTTTATGTAAGTGCTGGTATGACCATTGTCTAATACACCAGCAGCTTGGATGTTATGGTTAAATTCGTGGATTTGAAAGGTTTTGACAGACTAAAGTAGGCTTTGTTCGTTTTGAGCAACTGTACGCGTATTTCTGGTTACATGTTGTAATCGGCTGCTACAGTTGACCTACAGTCGCGTTCCACTATTTGAATTGAGGAACCAATGTTGGATCTTCTACTCGCAGACGTGGCCGCCATGTACTTTGTTTTGCTCTCATTTATGTGCATCCCCAGATTTCGTGTCGACCGCTCAATCTGGATGAAAGCTTCCTGTACAGCTCTGTACAGCCTCTTACTGCGTAAGCCAGTATCTGAATGGACTTATAGTGGATTGTTCATTTCGCCGTTATAGACGTCCATGTCGATGGCCGTTATAGATTTTCAATCGGCTTGATAGTGATCCGGATATTTTTACTTATAACATTGGTCATGGTCAACCTACATAGTCGTGTCAGTTTATTTGGGATGCAGAATTCTCTCATGGCTTTATAAAGTTCTACTCTAACTATGCTATTATAGGCGGCTTAAAAGTATATTAAAGGATAGTGTAGTGAGTTTTGTAACTCTGGATATTTTTTCATCTCCTGCCTAAGGGTGTAAATCTGATCAGTTTTTGATTTGCCTGGAATGAAGCCAAACTGGTTTGTACCAATGATGACAGGGTCTATCCTGTCTTGAAGGATAGAGGAGAAAATCTTATACGCGGTACTCAACAACGTTATACCACGATAATTGCTGCATGTTGTGATATCTCCTTTCTTATGTATGGGACACAGGATGCCTCTTTCGCTTATTCCTCCCATACTTTCGCTATTATTTCATGAATTGCTTGGTCTATTGTAGGTCCTCCTATTTTAATCAGTTCCGCTGCGATTCTTCTTATCCCGCGGGCTTTTTTTTTATTATTTTTATTTTTGAGCCCATTTATCGCTTAGCTAACTTTCTCTGTGCTTGGTGGCGTCAGCATAGTATGGTCTTCGGTCGTTAGTGGAGCCTTCAATTCATCAGTTAGCTGGCCATTTAGCAAGTCATAAAAGTGCTCTTCCCATTGATCTAAGATGCCTTTGTGATGGGCGATCACATTATCCTCTTTGCCTTTGTAGTATGTGCGACGCGCTGTATATTGCGTCATACCTTGGACTCTTTGGTAGAACTTTCGCGCCTGGTGCGGTCCTTGCTCTCTGTACTGTTCTAGTTCACTGACGAGATTCTTCTCCCAGGCTGCTTTCGTACGCCAGTGAACTGTTTTTTCATATCTTCTGAGCTCTTTATATTCATTTTGATTTGAAACCGACCAAAACTTGAATTGAGCGGTCCAAAAGATAGTTTCTAATCAAAGCAGTTTTTCATCGACTCCATAAACAAACATTTCGTTTGTTCCTGATGCCAAACTCCGTCAAATGCCTTGGATTGGAAATATCGAGTGCCACTGGTTTGCCTTCACAAAATTGAAAGAATTAACTGTTATAGAACACCAACAAATTTTTTTGGATTAGTTAGTGGATATATCCAGACATTTTACTAACATCGGTAGTTGCGATGCTAAAATGCGATACCAAAATCAGATAGATTTGTCGTAACAAGTTCTACTATTCAATCGGCAAGGCAACTTCCTTCAATTTATGTATTGTTTATTAAGATGAATATTTATGTTAAGATAGCGTCGGTTTCGTAAGCTTATCCATTTATCTAATTTGAGGCTAAATTTTCCGCTGGTGTGTCTTTATGAGATTTAATTTTTGCTTTCACTTTACATTTCGCAATTATTAGTGGTGCTATTTCAAAAAATCTTTGGGGATCTGCATTGCGATCGATCTGGAAACTACTGACTGCTCACAACTTGGTTTGAGCCAGTAGCGCAACAATCAACTTCGTGATGTTGTGCTTGCTTTATCTCCTAGTTGTGGTCCCCGGGGAACTATGTGTATAAATCCTTATATATGTAGGTTAAAATTGCAAGTGCGAATGGCAAAAATTTCTAGGAATTCTCGTGCGGGAACCCTCTAACCAAAACTAATAATACTAGAGTACCCAGTTACTGATGTATTCCCATAAGAACGTAGCAGTGTTGTTAAATACGGATTCGTAATTTGGATGTTCAGAAAAATGTACTCTGAAATCTATGGAGCGCTAGAGAGGCGTTTGAGTGGCAACTGACATCCCCACAGAACAGTTCACGTAAACGATTGTTAGTTGTACAAAATTGGCCATTTATCAAAATATCATGATAAGTATAAACCGTCCAAGTCTTCTTCGTCAGTATTATGGATAGTATTATATATCCAGTAATATGTACATCATGCAGAAGATGACTTAGATATTTGGCAGTGCAGTCCTTTCTTTATACTCGCACACCGCTTTAAGGATTATTCCATCTTAAATAAGAACACTTGGCAGCAATTGAAAACTTCCTGAAATTCTACATATCTACATAATACGTTCTGTTCTATAGCATGTCATGTCAACATAACTAGTCATTAAAAAAATTTGAGCGTTCTGGCAAAAACAAAAGAACTGAAGACACACACGGAAAAGCACAAAGCATCGCTTGAAGCATTTCCAATATCCTGCGACAACAGAAGAAAACCAATAGATGGAGGCATCATGAAAGGAACAAAAAAGGACAACTGTCCTAACAAAAAAATTCTTAAAAAAAGTTTTTCAAAGTTGCACAAACGAAAAACAACTTACCTACCCTCCTACTTGGGGATGTGTTGAAGACTTTTTCCGGTTCGGCTTTGCCGCTTTTGGGTTAAAAGTTTCCTTACGCTTACATGCGCCCGCCATACTTTCCAAGAAAGAACAAAGGAAATTGGGATTCGTAGTTTTGTTATGAGAAGGAACTTTATAGGTTATCGCCATGCAAAGGCAAGGCCACCATTTTTTCGTGTGGTTCTCATTTTCAATCGAAAAAAAAGTAAAACGAGGAATAAGTTATTCTTCCTCCCAAATAACAGCACCGAACAAACAGATATACAATCAGCAAAATAAGTGTCCTTGGGGAAGTTGAAACGAAACGGTAAATTTCCTGGATGAATTGCCAACCATGCGTACAAGTGATTCGCTCTCGCGCAAAAATGGTGTCACTCCGAAAGGGGAACGAAATCGTACCGCACCAATCAGAGTGCCGTAGGGGTGTGGCCATTGAAAATCCCAACGTCGCGCTTCAGTAATTTCCTTTGATGAGATGAATAATGAAGGAGATAATAATTAGATGGCATGCGCTCTACGGAAAACAGCTGGACGGTGTGGTGGTGGATCAGAGCGAGCCTCCACCCTTTGCGCATTATGGCACTGTTCATTTTTTAGTGCTGCGGTACATTCAGTCGATAGTGGTGTTGAACGGTTGATTTCGCCATTTCACGTGGTTAACGATGCGCGCACCCAAGGGATATTTCTAACTGAATAGCACGCACTGTTGCTCGTGTCTGCCGGCTCGGTACTATCCAACCCTTAAACATCAGACGGTGGTCTGAGTTCCGAGTGCTATCTATTTCGAGTTCGTTTTGATTTTCGATTCGATCTGATCACATGCTATCCGACACTGACGGTTGTTGGACGTGCCGCATCGTTTCGACGTATCACATAAAAACGTAGATATTCGGGCGCCTTTTATATCGGTAAATTGGCAATTTTCGCGATTCGCCAAAAAGTCGTGCGAGTTGAATTATTTATTGCGTACAAAGTGAATATTAATTAACACGTGGTCTCGTTGGATTTTTTTTGCCAATACTCGCAAAAGAATTAAACGGATAGTCGGTGCGGTTGGTTGAAAGTGAGCACAAGTGTTCCCTTGCCTTAAATTTCTTTAAAGTGACAGAGTGTGTTTAAAATAAAAAGTAATAAATAAATTTTGTAAAATGTTGGAGTTCTATCCAATGCCTACGAACCTGAACGGCGGTGGACTTATGATGCATCCATCGCATCAGCACAATCATGGCGGAGCTCGATTTCTCGATAACCCCAATACCCAATCTGGACTACCAAATAACAATCACAGTAGTTGCAGCAATATTATTAATAATCATAATAGCACGAATATTGGACTTGGACTCTCTACTACAACGACAGCGACGGCGACAAATATAAGCGCTGCGACGCCAATAAATACCACAACTACGACCACAACTAAAACGGCCGACTGCAATGGGCGAACAGGTACGTTGAGGGTTCTTGATATATGGAAGGCTAAATTTAATTTTTTAAATTTTTGAAGAGTTGTATGGCTTTGCGTTAAAAACTGTTGCAACCCGTAGAACTCCGTTTCTACGTTTCCGTTTCCGATTCAAGCCAACGTCATCCAGTAAAAAAAATCCCTTAATTCTATGCATCCTTCCAGCTCGTTATAGTGTCCCATAAATAATATTGTGAAAGTATGATCGCTTAAGCGTGCGGCTAAGGTGTTCTAGCCACCGAAGCTTACCTAGCTTTATTTCTTGCACGTCACTTACAACATTGCTTTAGAATTTGACTTTCCTTCCTCACACCGGGTCACAAATACCCTGTTCGATTTTTCTCTCAAAAAAGGTTATAGGAATGTTTTTAGTTAAAAAACGCAGAATATATTTTTCAAAAAAAATTTAGATAATAAAAATACATTTATAATTTAAAAGGTTTAAAACGAGTATTGTGCCTAGGAGTTTGCTTTGATTTGAAACAAATTGCAAGCTCGCGTTGAATTAATTTTTTTTTTTTGCTATTTGTTGTCTTTTTTTGTGATTTGTCAATGTTCATCCAGTTCTGAGCTATCTGAGTGTTAAGTCCCTAGCTCAATGGGAAGTTAGTTTAAAATCAATAACAAAATTCCAACTGCACAGACAGACATACACGTATACTGCGTGCTTTTTTGGTTAAAAACAACCACGAAATCATATGGAGAAAGCAGCGATTCATACAGCTCGAACAGTCATTATATTATGACGTGATCTCATGCCGCTATATGGCATGACTTTTAAAAAATTTGTATGGGAGCCCGCCGACCCGTGGACCGATCACTACCAAATTTTAATAAAAACTGTTATCACGGGATATACACGTGTGTACAAAGTTGCAATAAATTCGGGCTTTAGTAAGTGGGCTAAAAATTGATCGCAAGATTGCTCCAGCCACCGACTTACAGATACATGCCGACGAGAAGTTTATATAGAGAAGTTAAAAAATGGTGGTGTGGCCGGAACCTTTTTTTTTTGTTTTTTCTGACTCAGGAGTTACGGAAATGGGTAAATCCGCAGTTCGAAAATTTTCATGATTACTATACTTCCTTCTGGGCGCCGTGGCTTAGTGGATAAGAGCATGGCTTCTGAGCAGGTTGTTCGTGGTTCGAATCCCAGTAACACCAAAAGTATTTTTCACGGTGTCCCACCTCTTGCGAAAGTTTGACAAATTTCCGAGAGTAATAACTTGTCACGGAACCCTTCTCAATACGCCGTTCGGATCCGGCCCTAAATTGTAGGTCCCCTGCATTTCTGTGCAAAAATATACATGCTCATCACAAATGGTTGCGAGAAGCTAGGACTTGGACCGCAATGGTGTGTCGCGCCGAGCATTATTATTATTCTACTTACTTCTACTATGTAAAAGAAAGTAAAACGGAACCCCAAAATAAATGTTTTCTCGACGTTACAGCTAGTTTGGCATTGTGGTCTTGCCGGCAACATTTTTCCAGATCAATCTTAAAATATTTTTAGGAATTTTTTGACTGAGAGTCAACATCAAAAAATTTTCCAGTCGTCCGTTTTGACTGTCAAACCATCTGTCAGCCCGTAACGTCATCAGTTTTGAGTCGAAAGTCGATTTGATTTGTCCATTAGTTTAATTTCATCACTAACGCACACACAAACACACACACACACACAAAACTACCAACTAACTATTTAACTAATGCCATCTGTCAGCTCAGGAATGCAAAATTGTCAAAGTCAACTGACAAAGCGAATAGAAATGGCAAATCTAAATCTCAGAAAATTGTTGAAATTCTCCAAATTCTGAGGTCCCATTGGATAAATAGAACAGGACGGAGAATCAATAAGATTTTTACCGCTAACAATTTCCAACTTTTTTAAGGTCTGTTCATCAGTAATGTCTGGTACCTTTCAAACGGGAACTACTCAATAACCGTCAATATGGTGTCCGTGGACAACGTTCTACTGGTGATCTGATAGAATATATCACGGAAAAGTGGAACCAATCTTATCACAAGTTTAGTGAAAGCAAAGTTGTAGCACTTTTTATTTCAAAGGCATTTTTACGGAGTATCAAGTTTTTCCGTCCAAAATTATTGCCTATGGAATCGATGTAACTCTGCTTCAATGGATAAGATGCTATCTCAATCCGAGTTGTGTTGGACGGTTTTAAGTCTAACTTTCACCGCATAAATGCGGTTGTTCCTCAGGGTTGTGTTTTTTCACCAGCATCTTTTTTTTATTTTTATAAGCGATCTTTTGTCTGCAACTTTTAATTGAATACAATTCTTCGCTGACGACAGTTGTCTTAGCTTCTCTTATATGTTCGCAAGTTCACGTCCCTTCTTTTCGAATGGGGAACTAGAATAACAGCGTATGTTAAGCTCGTTAAATTCTGACCTTGACAGCATAGCAAAGTGGGGAGAACACAATAGAGTTGAATTAACCGCTTCCGAAACCCAATGCTGTCTTCTGTCGTTAAATCGAAATAGTAACCTCCAGCCATTATCTGTGAATAGCACTCGAATCGAGTAGACTGAAAAACTAGCAATTCTTGGTATATGTGCGTCAACGAGAAGCTTCGTTTGAATGACCACATATTCAACGTAGCAAAAAATGCTGCAAAGTGCCTTGGTGCAAGAAATATTTCATTCCCTCTGATCTAGCTACTATCTACCGGGCATTCATTCGCCCCTAACTTGATTATAACTGTCATGTCTGGTCAGGTGCACCTTGCATTTGCTTGACAGAATACAGAACCGTGCGATAAGACTTAAGCGGCCGACAGACAAATTGACTGTACGTTTTGATCGACATCCCTTAAAACTGATAGTGTGATGCCTGACCGACTGACGGACACTCGAAATTGATCGCTATCGAAATGTTCGGTTGACTGTCAGTCAGCGGCCATGTTTGTTTATGATCGATAATGGGTCTATGCTTTCATTCAACCCGAGCGAGTATAGTTACCCGGAGTACACCGAGCGAATGTTGCACGGCGTAAAAATATTCGGTGTTTTTACTCGCTCTTACTCTGCCTTACGCTGACATTCATTTCAGAGTAAAAAATAGGAAACTGTGTATACACCGTGTCGTGCTCGGCTCACAACAAAAAACACAGAGTACAGAGTAAAATTACCCCGGTTGAATTAAAAAAACACCGAGTAAATATTTGACATACACTGCTCGCTCGGGTTGAATAAAAAAAAAAACAACCCATAAAAATTAAAATTTAAAAAAAAATTTAAAAAATTTAAAAGTTTTGTGGCAAAATCATCCACCAAATGACGCAAAGCACCGAGCTCAGACTTTGCCGTGATCTGATGCGATATAGCGATATTTAAAAATTGAATATGGGGGTCTCCAGGGGGCCGATCACTCCAAAAATTTTTCCATCGAAGACACACATGTGTACAAAATTTCAATAAAATCGGGCTTTAGGAAGTGGGTTAAAAATTGATCACAAGATCTGACCAGCCAGCCAGTCCGCCAGTCACGGGCAAGTGAAGTTAAAATAGAGAATTTAAAAAGGTGAAGGGTTAATTATTTAAAGAAGTTTAAAAACATGATTTTAATATGCGAGGATGAAGTTTAAATGAAAAGAAAAGAAAATGAAAATTCGGCAATGTAGGTGTACTATACCCAAAATATCAATAAAATTTAAGAAATGTTTAAAAACTCACATTGTTTACTCCACTAGAATCAATGAATCAATCGGAGGCGTAAAATAAAGTTTGACTAGAATGATATATGTATGTAGTATGTATATAGAAACACTTGTATATCGCTATATTCAGGTCGAATATCATTGTCCTTTCGTCAAGAATGCATAACAAAAAAGTTACTCGTCCAAAACACCTGAAGAATTTTCAACGTATCCAACAACACTAACACACATGTATCACAAACACACAGTGTTACTTTCAAATTCTACAAATGTGAATACCTGGAACAATCCATCAACTACGTCTTACTGCCGGTCTCCGTTCAGTCGTCATTGGCGATCGAAATATTTGCACACTGCATATGCACGAGTATGACCATTTTCAGCCTAGAGACAAAAACCAAGTATGTGCTAGGAAATATTATGTTTACATAGATGTAGTGTATCTGTATACAGAAAAGCTACAGCTACTACAGCCACATGAACGAAAGGCATCGTATGAACTCTTGTCATGTCACATATGACCATGAGCATACCCACCTGTCCACTTTGAAAATCGAACTTTCCCCACTGTCGTGGGGATTCCATTAAATGACTACATGGACTGGCTGGACTGGCTTATGTGAGATATTAGAATGTGTGTACAAATATAGACAGACAGACGAGATACCTTTAATGATCACCGTTTCAAAAGTGGTTTCCCCATGTGATTTCATTCTGTGTGGTATCTATTGCCTCATCGAATTTATGTATTGACAGCATTTCACTTGGAACTGAATCATCGCGCATCATTTCAAAGGATTTTGTCGAATTTATCGATAGGTATATGTACGAGTTGACAATAATTGCATATCAAGTGGACATCTTTCCATCATCTGTTGGTTTTGGTTGGATTCTCTTCTTGAGTTGAAGAAGAATTTTTTCTCATTTTTCAAGCATTTCGTATTTCGGAAAAACTTTTCGCTAGCTGATGGCAGGATATTTGAAGAAATATTTTTCAAACTTAAGCTAAAAAGGTTTCTTTAATTATTGATTTTCAAAAATATTTTCTTTGTGTGTCAGTCTCATATAAAGTTAAAGATGGATGTATATTTTCTAACGATCTGTTACAAGAGGGAGAGAGGGGTTAAAATATGGCAAACATTTCGTTACGTTATACAAATAAATTTTTATTTTTATAATGTACATACTCTAAAGGGATTTGCACCCTTATAATGCTTAGCAGAGCGTGGGCGTTAGGAAATTAATAATAATAATCATATAATATTCGGCATCACGACAGACCATTGAGGTCCAATGCCTTGCTTCTCGCAAACATTTGGGTTGAGCATGTATATTTTTGCACACAAAATGGAGGGACCTAAAATTTAGTGCCGAATCGAGAAGCTTTCCGTGACTAGTTATTACTCTCGGAACGTTTGTCACCCATTCGCGAGAGGTGGGACACCGTGGTGTTACTGGGATTCGAACCACGAACCCCCTGCTCAGAAATCCATGCTCTTATCCACTGAGTCACGGCGCGTTAGGAAATTACGGAGCACCATTGTCTGATACGATTGTTTTGCAGACACCTAAGCGAGATAAAACATCGTTTAGCAATTCGATGGTTTTTTCTGAGGTTGTTGATTTGGTTCTGAAGACTATAGGCCATTTGCTGGAGGCATCGACGTTTACTGGTCCAGTGTAGTCAATGTCAATTCGTGACCATGGTTCATTCGGAATCTGCCAAGGTTCTGGAAAAAGCACAAACTTCGCAAGTTCTGACTTTCTTCTCGATATCTTTGTTAATCGCGATAGCCAGAAAACTTTATCTTGAGCGAGGAGTTTCATGTGACTTTCGCCTGGATGGCCTTCATGGAGAATTTTCTGGTGATATTTTGATGGAACCTCGAGTCGCTCGTCGTATAGAAAATGCAACCTTGGACTTGCGAAATGTGGTTTCGGACCATGAAGAAATCTCCGATTGCGTTTATTTTTATATGCTTTGCTTGAGATGGCCAAGAATTTGTGCAAATCATTTTTGCAACCTTGCTTAGGGTCGGGCATTAAGTTGTGGCTTCTCTGGTGTACTCAATGTTGACTGGCAGTGTTTTTGCAATTGTCAGCATATTGCAGCATATATCGTCGGTCTTGACTGATGCAATTACGATTTCCTCACTTGGCTGTAGCTGGCTTTTGATGAGTCTTGACAAGACGTCTGCGTAACCCAATTCGTCAATTTTCACGTATTTGATTGTGAAATCATATGCCATCACTGTGAGAGCGTAACGTTGAAGCCGATTTGATACACATGCGTATATTATTTGAAGAAAATCGGGAAATTTTGTAAAAAATTTGTATGGGCGAATAAAATTTGAAGGAAATCGGTTACTTTTTTTTATAAAATTTGTATGGTTGCCCGTCGACTCCGGGGCCCGCCGATCACTTCCAAAATTACAGAAAGTGTTATCCATCGGAGATACACATGCGTATAAAATTTGAAGAAAATCGGGTAAATTTTGTAAAATATTTGTATGGGAGCCCCCCGACCCTGAGGCCCGAGGTGGCCAAAATTTAAATAAAAAGTATTGTCACCGGTAATATACATGTGTACAAAATTTTAATAAAATTGGGCTTTGGGAATTGGGCTTAAAATTGATCACAAAATCTGACCAGCTAGCCAGCTTGCCAGCCACGGGCACGCGAAGTTAATATAGAGATTTTAAAAATATGTTTCTGGACGCCAAACATTGCACCAAGGATGAGCGAAAGAGTTGGATTCAAATGAGTTCTCGACGATTCTCTGTGATTCTTTATAGTTTGGCCAAGTTCCCTTCCAATTCAGACTTTTAACGAATGCAAATTTTAATTTATCTTCAAGTTAATTTTTCTGATAAAACTAATTTAGGTGCAAAGACGACTTTATAGCAAAAAATTTGAGTTTTCTGCATTTTGGGCTTCAATGGCATTAGGATACGGATACAGACGTCAATGAAAAAGCTGAATCTAACATTATGTTCATTGTCATAACGCACACGTTTTTCAAGCGCAAGTGAACAAAACTTTTTTTCCCACCCCAAACCGGTGTGGGACTTTGATTACCCGCAGCAACTTTCAGAGATAACAACTTCGAGTTGGGGTACGACAGGACAGCAATTGTACGAATAAACCAGAAGTTTGCTGGAATTTTTTGTTGGTAAATATGCAAAAGAGTTTATGTAACCACAATTATCGCTATAATTTCGGAATGATAACGCACCTCGGTCTTGGTCACATAACAGCCACGTTTAGTGTCAGGCCACGAACCACTTGAATTGTGATAATTTAATCTTAAATATGACACCGCTTCGAGTGGGGCTGGATTTAACGTTCTTTCCAAATTCTGACTCTGTGTTAGGGTGGAACTCAACTAAACGCGCTCATTTTACATGTGCCATGCAAAAGTCCTCAGCAAACATTTTAGAAATAAATTATCGGATGTTTGCTTTTGCCTTTCAACTGATTGTCAGGTCGTTTGAAAATTGCTATCCAAATCGATATATCGATCGAAGTTGTGAAACACCCTTCTACTTGGTAGTGGTACACGAGACGTATTCATACCTGTTATAAATTACGATTAGATTAGATTGGATCCGGCTGGCTGTACCGATTTAGTGGCACAAACGGTGAATGTAGTCCCTTTCGACAATGCTGGAATTAGAAATATACACTCCGATTGGGGTTCTATATTTTTGGTATGACAAGAGGTGCCTCAGTATTTTAGCAACTAAAGAGCTTACCTGCGGTTTATAAATCATATAAACTCATATATGTGTGGATATAAATTTCAGAGAGGATTTTTTATGGACAGATTTATGTTTTACTGTTGTTCAACATCTAAACAACTGAAATTTTTCAAAGTACTCAAAGGTTACGAGAAGGAATGAAAGGTGACGCTCTAATATTTATCCTCACGGACATAGCTCTTAAATTTTCTACTGTTTTTAGGTATTTTTCTTCTCTTTTTTGAAAAAGATGTACCTATACTTCTTTTCTTTTTTTTTAATTGCCTTTCATGCCAAAGTTACTTTGAGTTGGCTCTCTTAATCCTGAGGAGCTAATTAAATATATGTGTCTTTGGTTTTGTCTATTTAGGAATCCTTCATAACCTTGTTTACAGTTCCGTGCCAAGAGGTTGCTGCACTGCTGTTCGTCCGGACTTTCTCCTCAGAACTTAGATATTGACAGATTTTTCACCTAATGCTTATCTCTCACCTAAATATATCCGTTTCCTTGAGAATGCCTCCTACATGTTAATTTCTTAGTTTGTTCTACTCATGCTGCCAAACAAAAAACTATTTTGCTCGGGAGACGTGAAGTTTTTGTACAGGAGATTTATTTAAAGGCCTGTGCTTAAATTTACCGTAGGCTTTAATTGAGTTAGAGAATGCCACCTCATCCTTTCTAGATTTTGGTGGTGTTCATGTTTATGTTATATTAAATCAAAGAAGCGAGGTATTTGAAGGAGCTTCTTGTTGTCAACGGTGTCTCTTAAAATTCTCAACTTAAAAAAAAACCCAAAAATGGGTTAAATAAGTAACTCTACGCATCAGCTATTTCGCTTGTGGTTTTAGCGATAATAATGATATTTGACGAAAAAGTTGCGGTCCAAGCACTGGCTTCTCGCGACCTTTCGTGCCTTTCGAATCCCAAAGACCCCAAAAACACTAAAAAAAAACCCATCAAATACCACTAACAGAACCCCAAACCGCTGCAGAAATACCTCCCAAAACACTCCCAAAAGACCCCAAAAAGATCCCAAAATACCCCAAAAGACCACCAAAAGACCTTCATAGTAAACCAAAACCGGGTTTTCTGCCAAACCGGTTATGCGCAATGCAATGTTAACTCACTAGTGTGTATAACGGCTACTTTCGAGGCTATGTTATAGTGTATGAAATGGTCACTTTCGTCTATGGGCGTGTGAAATAGTATATTACAGAACGAGCAAGGAAAGTGGAGTTTATCGTGCGAGGTCGAAAAGCGAAGAGATCTTACGAGCACGATGAGCACTTTTCTGCAAGTCATGTATGCTATTTTTCACGCGTCCAAACCGGTTTTTCTGCTAAATCGAGAGAGAGAAGCAGAAATGTGAGAATGTGTGTTCGCTGTGACTGCAGTAAATAACAAAGAAATGAATTTTTCACGCGTCCAAACCGGTTTTTCTGCTAAATCGAGAGAGAAGCAGAAATCACAAAGGACAAACAAAAGAGAATTCTTGCTCATGCGCAATGTGTTCGCTGAGATTGTAGTAAATAACAAAAGACGTTTATATCATAACATAACTACTGTTGTTATGGGCTACTTTCGAGGCTAGTTTATAGCGTACGAAACAATCACTTTCGTCTATGGGCGTGTGAAAATAACATAACACAACATATTGTGGTAAAAACCTTTACGGTCAAAAGCACAAAAAATACGATTATCAACCAGGAAGTGTGGGTAAGGCGGCTTTTACCACATATGATGCGAACGATGTGTTTCTGAGCTAACAACAGTTAAATGAGCTACGGTATGCTTCGCCCCAAATTGAAATGCTGTTAGTTAAAATTTTCTTGAAACATGAAACAATATTGTTTCAATTGGTACATTTTCCGCGTAACCGCGTAAGATTTTAAGGATTGTATGTGAGCTTTCCAGTTCAAGTTATCATCAATAATAAGTCCAAAATATATAAATGACTCCACAAATTCAGTTCTATAGCAGGTATTAGATCATGAACTACTCTCTATAAGATTATTCTTACTACGAGTATGTAGAAGTAAGCAGACCTTTATTTAGTTGCGTGAGTGACAAAAAATGTTATAATCAGTGAGTACATTTCTGGATACCTTAAAGATCATCGCTATTGTGCGAACCAGTTTCTCAATATATAATGAGATCTTCCTTTAAATTCTTAATCCATTCATGCGTAGAAAATCCATGGTACTCGTAAGTAAAAGCAATACCATTTGCAAACGCTGTGAGGCTACTTTTGAAGTTTTGGTAAAAAATTGAATTGATATAAATTGAGAATAATAGCGGGCCCAACACAGAGCCGTGTGGTACGTCATTCTTCAATTGCTGAGAACTACGGAACATCCCATTTATTTAAATTTTTTGTTGCCTATCCTTTAAATAAGACACCAACCAGACCCTAAAACCGGCATGGTAAAACTTTTCCAAAGGCATGTCATGGTCAACCATGTCAAATGCTTAAGTCATATCTATAAATAGTGCCACTCATGACTGACTGACTGGCAACAACACAATTTTAAGATTTTTAAGATTAAGAGAATTTAGATCTTCAGTTGATTTACCAGATCGAAATCCGAACGGTTCTTCCGCGAAAATTTTATTTCTTTCTAAGAACCATCCGCGATTTAAATATTTTTTCGAAAAGTTTACTGAAAAATTTCTCAGACATTTGCAAGAGGTAGGACCGTGAAAAATAATTTTGGTGTTTCTGGGAATCGAACCTCTAATGCACTAACCACTATAGTCACGGCGCCCGCTTTTGTAGCGAAGAGTGAAAAGCAGGAAATATTTTTATTATTTGTTTCACTAATTTGTTTGACCAATTTTTTTTACTTACTATAGTGTCTTTGGCTTAATAGATCATATGCGAATTTTACTCTCTGAAGGTTTATTTATTTATTTAATTTCTGGCTCGTCTACATTGTTTTCAAGTTTCCTCAATAGGATTTCATTGAGAAACCAAAAGCAACTTACAGGTATCTTTGCACCTTAAATCGTGTCATCCATATTTCTTTGGCTTAACAGACTTAGACCTGGTAGAGATAAAATGATGTTTGTGATCGTATCAGCGGCTGTATCCACGTCGCTATCACGGAATAATTATCATCATTATATTTGGCTCTACAACCGAGGTACACAAAAAATATTGTCCCAGTTTTTGGGTTTCTCGCATTGCCATAATATTTTTTTGTGAGTATTGTTATAACCGAGTGCCCTCTATACGATTGTTAAATGCTCACTACAAGCAGAGTAATGATGTTTTAAATATCCATAACTGCGTGGTTTCATACCAACTTCTCAATTTGTATCCTGCCATTTTACGGTCGAATAAATATACCGTAAAATCATTTCTCATAAAATCAGGCACAGACAGCACAACTATATAGAAGACGCAGAAGGTAGCTTAATCTACCTACAAGCAAAAAGTGAAGATTAAGCAAAAAAAAGAATATTTGCTTATAACTGTCTGGAGCTGACGATATCCTTTTCCCGCTCAAGTCTGCACATCGTAAAAGTCCTCAGGGTGTAATACAAAGCAAACATTCTATGCATATATTTATGTGTACTGTTTAATGTAATATATAAATCGATGGCTTTGCGATCCTTTCGATTAATTTTTTCCTTACTTTGCATTGCATAATAGATATTTGTCTGATATCCAGTTGGTGCGTTACCGTCTGACGACTGTCGATTTCTGCCAACGCAAAAACAGCAATTATTGGTAAACTTTACCACACTACATAGAAGCAGAGAAAAGGCAAAAAGTGAGCGAATAAATCATAAAAAGACCACAGACCGGTAAAAATGCTAAACTTTTTCAAACAAAAATATAACCTTTGAAAAAATGGAAATAAATCGATTTGCATGTGGTGCACGGTCTACGTTGGTATGACTTCCCCTTTAATTCTTCGAGGATTCCATAATACCTAGATAGAAATTAAAATCGAAAATTTGAATAACACAGGATTCATTCCTACTATACGAGTACATCGCAATGTAATTTACCTTCATTTATAAAAAAAAGTTACCGCACTGTATAAAACGTGCACCATTATACAGCAGACGTGCTTAGGTGTTGTTTTGTGTTTTGTTTTGAAAAGTTGGCATTGAAAAAGTTTCCTTTATTGGTTTTAACTTTTGCTACTTTTTTGGTTATGGTTATAAATTAAAAAGAAAAAAATTCAGTCAGTTTGGGTTCATCTGTCTGTTCATATAAAGAGATATAGATTTGTTCTTTAAGTTTAGTTTATTGGAATGCTTCACTGTTTTCATAAGCAATTCGTTCATATAAAAAAAAATACTTTAAGTTACTGTCGTAACACATCTGATTCTGATGCTGATTCTAAAACGAAAACGATAAAAACACAGCACCTGAACGTGACATTGTTCTTCTGGTACAATACGCGAATATCAAGTGGAAAGTATTCACGTTCAGCGCATCAGCTGTATTTGTATCGGTGCTATTCAAAGCATAACGCAATGTAAGGTATGGTAACATACGGTCCCAAAATTTCTTCATTGTCAGCCGGCGCATCATCACCCTGGTAAATATCGCCGCCCCCCCTCTGACTGTAACAATGTCATTCAAAAGCATTCCGGTTTCATTGTCATGTCTGTCACTGATGGCAGAAACGGTTCCGAATCGGGTGCTAATGGTATATCATTTTTGACTCAGATTCGAATTATAGCCCCATAGATTGGGTTGGAGTGTTATTGTGTAACTCGGAATTGAATGCATTTAAAAAAAATCACTTGACATAGACAATTTAAAAATAAAAAAGTTTTTCTTCCTTTCCCTGCTTTCAATTTTCCATAGAAGTTGGCACAATCAAATGCGAGAAAAATTACGAAATCTGCGAGGGATGCGGCCAGAAGATTCAGGATCGATTTCTGATGAATGTCGGTGAATCGAATTGGCATGAGCAGTGTTTGTCCTGTTGTTACTGTGGGACACAGCTGAATCACACGTGTTATGTGAGAAATTCCAAGCTATATTGCAAAATGGATTATGATAGGTAAGTTGGTAGCTTATACCTATTACCATTATAAAATAAATGTAAATAAAAAAGTGTCTTACGATAAAGACAGATAGACAAATGCAAAGATGGATAGCCAAACTGAATGACAGGTGAACTGATGGTTGGATGAATGAATTTTGATATAGGTACTATTGACAGGTAGATGCTGGTAGACGGACAGATAAATAGAGGAGATGGTTATTTAAAAGTTCGACTAAGTTTTCAATTTTTAAATAATGTACACGCGGTTTAGAGCTTTAAGCCCTTATAATGATAAGAATAGCATGGTCGTTAGAAAATTAATGAGAGAGATGTCCATGCACATACGTCTTAAATGCCTGTAGATTATACAGATGATTCTGAATCACAGAATCCGACAATTTTTTCCACATTAATGTGCAGCTTAAGAAGGAATCTCTGAATTAGTTGGTGATTGGTTAAAGGATTTTTTATGATAGCTAAAAGTTTGAGAATCACTGAAACAGTTCAAGTTTTTGCTAAACATTTTTATTCCACTGCTACGTACAGAGTGGGCGCCCTGGCTCAGTGGAAATGAGCATGGCTACTGAGCAGGGGGTTCTTGGATCGAATCCCAGTAACACCAAAAGTATTTTTCACGGTGTCCCACCTCTCGTGAATGGGTGACAAACGTTCCGAGAGTAATTATAATACCTTGTCACGGAAAGCTTCTCAATTCGGCCTTAATTTGTAGGTCCCTTCCATTTGTGTCCAAAAAATTAACATGTGCAGCACAAATGGTCGCGAGAAGTTAGGCCTTGGACCGCAATGGTCTGTCGCGCCAAATATTATTATATTAATGCTTCAAGAAAGATTCAACGCTTACAATTCGCGAAAGACCCCATGACAAGGAACAAGTTCGAATAACTGGAAAAAAGTAGTCTTTTCTGACGAAGAAAGGTCCAATTTAGATGTACCGGATGGCTATAACTTTTACTCTCATGATCTATGAAAAGATCATGGACTGCAATTTCTTATTATAGCACCATCGAATTAGTCGCTTAAAGCTCAAAAATGACAGGTAATAGCTACAAAGCGTTGTTGCAATCAGCTTTTTCAAAAATCCACGATCTCTTTGGACCATTTTCATTGATATTTTAACACGACAATGCTCCTATACAGAACGCTCGCTGTGTTAAATCGTTTGTTGCCAGTGAAAATGTTGAACTTTAACTATGGTCACCTATTCACCAGACCTTACCATTAGGGAAAATTTCCGGGGTTGGCACACATGAAAAGTGTACGGATCGATTAAATGGCCTTATGTACACAACTCGATTAAAAAACGAATTTTTGAGGTTTTCTTGAAGAAACTCACTATTAATAATTATGTTTGGAGTATGAATTTAAAAAAAAAAAACCAATTATCCCGACTCATTTAGCAACAAGGTTTCTAATTTACCGTTATCTTGTTCTGAATATTTTTTAAAACTTGATTTTATATTAACCACAAACAACTACAACTTTCACTTTTCTGATAGATAACTGGAGAAATATCAATGTTTACAATGATGTGCTTCTAATTCAGTGAACCGCAGTGTAAATGTTGCCATTGTAGTTTATTCTCTGTTATCATTCCCATTCACATACAGTAAAAAGCAATGCATGATTTTAGGCTTACATTTGTGCGTGCGTGCTTGGAGGAGCGAGTTACCTGGGCACTTAGTACTCGTATACTTATTGATAGTGCCTTTGTCACATTCCTATTGCAATAAAAAGTTAGTACGTACTTGTTTGACAACAGGTCTTCGTTTAGTAAGCTTTTAAAAGGCGAATCCAGGGGTTGATATGTCGACCTAGAAACCGCTATTAGATGAGATAAGCTCTAATTTGGGACAAGTTGCCTCTACGTTATGCCATCTTCAAAAGCATGTTCATTTAAAGACTGGTCAGTACCATCCATTTACTTAAAGTGGATGACGAAGTGTCCATTCGTACGTACGTTTGATGCTTCTGCGTATGTGAACGCTCTGGCGTTGTATGATGTTGTGCCTTTGGAGCTATGGATGTTAGTCGTACGTCATGCTTTGCTTATTCCCCCCTCAACAGAACGCTCCCTTCTTGAGTAGATAGTTCCGAAAGTAAGCTAAGTACAATCTGTAGATTATATGTGTTGAAATAGTCTGTGGGGAATTTTAAATATTTATTTTATATTTATATATTTTTGTAATTATAAAACAATAGAACCTTCTCGAAACAGTTGAGTTAGGATAAATACCCCATATTTCTTCGTAATGAGTCATTTATTATTATTTTATACTTGGCAAGTAGATAGAGCAGTGTTGTATGTGAATAAAAATGTTATGTGTGAATAATAAGTAAACACCAGTGTGAATTTATTAGCTCTTGCTATTTAAAAATTATAGTTGTAATTTGTGAATAAACGAACTTCTTTTGTGTTTTTATTTGTAAAATCCATTACCCAAAATTTCGTAACAATATAAAGGGTGTCCCAAAATTCACGCAGCAAGTAGAAGTAGAAGAAGAACCTTTACTCTTTTTTAGATATTGCTCACAATTAAAACGCGTTGTTCTTTCGTATAGTGCTCTATTTTTATTAACCTTTAACTGTCAGCTGTAACGCTGTCTTTTTCATTGGCATAGCTTTACCTCACAAATGGTGCAAAATTCAAATCTTGCGTGAATTTTGGGACACCCTTTATATATATGCTTATGTTCTTAATCACGCAGCATCTGCACCCCACTTTCTGGTGATTTAAACGTTTAACACAGTCAAAGACCTTTCTTTAAAAAACAAACCAAAAGACAGGGAAAAAAATCAAATAACAAAGGAGCCATGACGCCATTTAAAAAAGGGATGAATATAGAATACATAGTATGTATACTTATGTGAAAATCCACATACAAAAATTACGAAAAGACTGAAAGACGACGCTTGCTTAAAGGACATTTTTGTATCTTGAAGCTTGCAAGGAAAGGAAAAATTAAAATGGTGGAAATCAGTGTGGTTGTTGGGTAGTTTATTCGATTGTCTGACTCTGTGTTTGTGCGCATTCTCTTCGGTTCCTTAAAGATTTTGAGTATGTCCACACACATACACACTTTCAAAAGTATAAAGGAAGTAAAAATATAAAAATACCAACCACTACACCACTACACAAAAAGAACGAAACAAAACAAAAAATTCTTCAATTGTTTGCCGGCTTTACTTGGCACAAAAGGACATCAGTTTTTTCCTGGCTTATGCTAAAAATGCAACAAACATAAGTTGGCATGTAATGAATTAATCGAAAACGAGAAGTTTTTGTCATTAACTGTTTTTTGCTCAATATATACTTAAGGGTGGGACTATGGGCCTAGGGTCGAAGAGGAGTTTAGTTTTCTTGACTTTTTTCAAGCAAAATTTTTATTTTTTATTTTTTCTTGCAGAATCTTCGGAATCAAATGTACCGGCTGTTGTCATCCGATTTTGCCGCACGACATGGTGATGCGACCGCAAAATCTTGTTTTCCACCTGTCATGCTTTATGTGCTATGTGTGTCGACAGCCGCTGCAAAAGGGCGAACAATTTGTACTGCGCGATGGACAGTTGTTCTGCTATCGACATGACCTCGAAAAGGAGATGTACCTGGCGGCGGCACAACACTGCGGAGCTCTCGGCGGTCTCGGCTTAGATGATGACGAAATGATGCGACCCCGCGACGGACGTCGTGGGCCAAAGCGGCCACGCACAATTCTCACATCACAGCAGCGCAAACAATTCAAGGCCTCATTCGATCAATCACCGAAACCGTGTAGAAAGGTGCGCGAGGCGCTGGCAAAGGACACGGGACTGTCTGTGCGAGTGGTGCAAGTTTGGTTCCAGAATCAACGTGCCAAAATGAAGAAAATCCAAAGGAAATCGAAATCTTCAAATGGCAATAGTGGTGGCGGCGGCAATGATGACAAACACTCCGATAAGGATAAAGACGACAAAAGTGTTAAGCAGGAATCATCTGGCAGCGAGAACGGCTATCTCGGTATGGACAGCTCATTTTCGAGTCAACCGCTCAATCCGAATTTGCCGTATTCGCCGGATGGTAAGTTGTTTTGTTCAAATTTAATGAAGAATTATGAAATGGAAGAATTTTTCCGATTTGGCACACCGTTGGTATTAGACGATCGATTGTGTGCTTCAACAAATGGAATCCATTGAAAAAACTCCAAGAAAATGTGGATTCAAGGAAGTAGTTATATTTTTCTTATGGGCAAGTTAAGATTTATATAAGTCCTTAGTTGAAAAGCTTTTCCACTAAGAAGTGAAATGTTCCCGCGAACATCCGTGTTGTGCGTCTTACATTTACATAGACACAAATGGAAGGAACCTACAATTTAAAGCCATGTATTAAAAGCGCAGTTATTACTCTCGGACGTTTGTCAGACCATCGCGAGGTGAAAAGACTTTTCGGTGTTTTTTTGGGGTTCGGTTCGAAGTCTCGCTCAGTATTTTAACGCACTAACCTCTTGAGCCATGACACCAACTAATAACTTAAGGAATACAGCTAAAAAACCTTTCTGCCCTCCGTGCAGATCTCCGAGACACTTCTGCAGTCACATTCGCTAGCTCTTTCGTGGTTACTCCGGCTTTCCGCCTCGCGTTCTGTGAACTCTTCGCTTGAGATCTTGACATTAACTTGTGAAGTCTCGCAACAACTAGCATAGTGGCCACTTCCCTTCTCGTAGAAGTTTCGAAAACTTCAGCGTTTGCTCTTCTTTTTTAACTTCCGTATTAAAGGCAGTGAGAACTTCTTTATATTTATGCCAATTACCCCTCCTCTTAGCATTTTTGGGGAGTTTCCTTACCCACTATAGACGGGTTAACCACCATGTAACTTAACAAAAGTTACAGAAAACAGTTGATGTCGTTTACTTAATAATAGTTTCTCAATTTAGTTTAAAGTCTTTAAGTGTTAACAATACTTCTAATGTGGCGTGGCAAAGTGTACCATAAGCGAGCTGAAGGTATAAAAAATTGACGTTCGGACGTTATAGATGAGAAACGGGGTAGGTTTAAGGAAGCTAATCTAATTTTTTCGTAAAGCTGTATACGCTGATGAGAAAGCCGGATATTCGAAAAGAGACTTAGTGCACGAAATTTTAGGAGATTATCAAGCGGCATGCCGTATAGATGCGAGGAATAAATGGATACATGGTCAAACCGCGTAAGCCAAAGACATATCTTACTATGGAATTAAAAGCAACATTATGGTGTCTTTTGGATGCGTTGGAGTAATTACCGTAGATTTCGCAACCATATGTCAAGTCAAGACTGTTGCGGCTGATGTTTTTGTCAGTAAGATTCGCGTTTCGAAAGGAGTGAAAGACCGTGTAGCCCATAAGGTACGAAGCACTCCATAAGTCATTCCTACCATGTTAAATCACGACTGAAGGTCATACCAAGGTTTTTGACCTTTTCGACATACTCTATAGGGGTGTTGTTCAATGTGATAGACGGGAAATGTGAGAGGTCCATTAGCTGCTTAGGAATGACAAAGCATTGAGATTTTTTTTCATTTAGCATTTGACCGTTATTATTAGACCACAGTGCTAGGTTTGAATGATCATCATTTATACAACTCACAGCATGCTCGATTAAGCCTAACGGGCAACTCAGAACGAGCTGAGCATCATCAGCGTACATATGAAGTGAGCAACGCATAACGATGGATGGAACTTCATTTACAAACAGAGAAAATAGTAATGGTCCTAAGATAGATCCTTGAGGAACCCCTCTGGTAATATGAAGAAAGTCTGACAGAGCCTTATTAATTTCCATTGCCTGCAATGATGAAATCAATTTCACAGCTCTAGGTTCAAAGTTATAAAATCGAGATAGCTTATGGCATGAAATTGAATGGTCTACCGCTTTAGAACCGTCCTGTGGAACTAAGAAACATTTCCCTCATCTAGAACATGCCGTATGTCATCTGATATGCCTATTATGTCTGTTATAGAAATCCAGATTGCTTAGGCGTTAAGATATTATGGATGGAGAGGTGTTGATTTATCTGATCGGTCTAAACTGATCTCCTTTAGGTGTGTTAGGGACGGGCAGTACTTTTGCAACTTTTCATTTAGCAGAAAAAATACCTGTTTATCCTTTATTTTTACTTATTTCATGTGGCAGAGAAAACTGGCGTAAGCCAAGCTAAGCTTTGACTAGATTAGTCATAAAAAACTATAAAATTTCTATTCCCTATTGCAATAGACGTCTGATCTGAAAATCTTCAAACAATTATCACCTGATATATACAATGAAATGATTTACAATAAAACATTTTGGTATCTTCCAGATTACCCCGCCCATTCCAATGACAGTTTCTGCAGCTCTGACATTTCACTGGATGGCAGCACATTCGATCACCTGGACGACGATACTGACTCCTTATCGTTGCACAATCTGGAACTACAGTCGTCGACATCGTCTGCAACTCACAATCATTCACATGGCTTGAATGCGCACGATATCCTCGGAAGTCTTAATGCATGCCTCATCAATCCAATTGACAAACTGTATCTCATGCAAAATTCATATTTCAATTCGGATCAATGAGATGATAAGCAGTTCATCTCTGTGAGAAAGTAGAGTTGAGGCACAATAACTTGTATAATAAATAGAGCTGATACGATAATGCACCACAACAAGAAGAGATGAGAAATTATTTTATCGAGCACTTTTTAGCTATAAAAATACGAATTTATTAGAAATTAAAAAAAAAATGATTGGGGAGGCAAAAACTTAGGGTAAAGAATTTTCTTAATTTAAAAAAAAAATCAAAGTATTGACACAGTTCCAAGTTAATAATTTAAATTGTACAAATTGTTTATTGAGTATTAAGAGGAAAAAGAAAATAGTAATTTATAAATAAATGAGATTTAATTAATATAGGATGAAGCTATAGAGTAGAGAAAAATGTGATTTATCTTAATAATAATTAAGAAACAAAAAACAACAACGTTATTATATATATTGTAAATATTTTTTGTCATTTCGAGTTTTCTAGAATTTTTTCGGTACATTTCAAAACTGAATATTTAAGTCGATTCCGAGGAAATCTCTTACCACTTATTCTTTTATATTTTTTCATGCAAAACTTACAACTGTCTAAAGAAATATCAGTTAAAAATTTAAAAGAATAAACGATTTTTGCAGAATCCTCCAAGTAATATATTGTTCTTAATTTAATTTGATTTATTTTCTGTCACAACAAAGGCGCTTGTTGTAGTGTAAAGTACCTTATGTCTTTAACTTAATCAAAGAAAAGTAATTGCTTAGAATATTATCGTTTTTCGAGTAAATGTGTTATTTGAGGTGGAAACAACGAGTAACACTTTGGTGAGACTTTCTCACATCTCATGAGACAAAAGCGAACCGATTCAGAATTTGTACTAGAATCTTGTACTAGAATCTGTCATTAAAAATAAAACCAAATGTATATATAGTAAATAATAAAATAATGCAAATATTTATTACCAAACAATAAATTTAGCAAATAAAAAGAATTCAATGAAAAAAGGTATTTGAAATATATTTTAACATTACGTTATATACACTACAATGATAAATGTAAAAAGAGTCGAGAATAACTATTCTCCTGGCTGCATAATTCTTCCCATAACACCAATCGGGGCATAACTTTCGTATGAAATTGACCAACCGGTGCCATCAAAATTTGGCGACTTCTTCGATATAATGGCTATGTGACTACCCTCAGATATAAACATTTCGGGAGTGTCCTGATTAAAAAAAAATGAAATCAACAATGTGATTTTGAAAGAAAAATATCAACAACGTACCTGTCCGCAATAGTTTCGGACCATTTTCTCTGTTCCATCGGTAGAAACCTCCAAAATTTTCATATAGTCAAGAAGGCAGTTGACAGGAGATCCCATGTTGAAATCTATTCATAAAATATATATATATATTTTAATTTCATATATAAGAAAGAAGGAAACACAATACCAAAGAAAAACATTCGGATCCGATTTGGTGCTGGCATTATAATGTCCCAGCGACAGTCCGATTGATTTCGGTCATCGTTGTATGGTGGATTCGTGAATTGTCCCTCAGATGCATGAATTTCTCCACCACAGCCAGGAGTATTTGGTTTCTTTGTTGCCACATAGAATAGCCCTACCGATGCTGCTTCAGTTTGTATTTGAATTTTATTCGATGGAAGTGGAATGACGATTGTTTCATATAAGTCCTCGCAACGCTTGTAGAGGGTTTCATTGGTGTGTTTGTCGACAATCTGTTGTGGTAATGTAATGGGATTAAAAAACAGCAAAAGCAACTAATAGAAGTATCTTAATTAATAACGATTAGAGTATTTGGTGCTAGAGAAGGTTGGGTTCCAGAAACTAGTACTGTGTGTGCTATATTGCTGTACAAACATTAAAGGAACCTATAATACAAAGCATTCTTATGACAGTTATTACTCTTGGATGTTTGGTATACATGCGCGAGATGTGGAATCGTGAAAAATCTTTTTGGTGTTTTCCTGGGATTCGAGCTTCGAACCTGCAGCTCAGTAGTCCAACACACTAAGCACTTGAGCCGCTGGCATGGCTTTATTTATACAAATTGGTGATGTTTTGGATTATTGGATGGGTTGTGCTAGACATCATATGCGTACAGACCTCAAAAAAGTTGTAAATTCTTATCGGCGGTAAGAAAAACCGTACACAACTGATCAAATTTTCCATCAGTGTTTCCTGTGAATGGTTAGAGAAAAAAGGTCCCCGAAAAAGTATACATATTTTAAAGACCATTTAGGAATTGCTATTAAAATAATAAGAAGGCGGCGAAGAACTGATTGGAATTTATGATTTGTACGTCAATGGGTTGAGGTACCTGACATAAAAACTGACACCAAACAAGTAAGTGTAAAAAAGATACGAAAGCACGCGCCGCACGCGGCTATTCTTAGTTGTCTGAACGGTGGTTAAAAAGGACCTCAAAAAAATCGACGCAAGTCGGCACTATTCCAATGATTATCCCATATTCCACGCGCCGGAAGAGACTTGTGACACAAGTCATACTCAGGATACTAGGAACGCCCACTGAGATTAAGCTACTCTCAAAATTTCAGCTCTCTAGCACGTATGGAAGGTGGTTTAAAAATACGTCGGACCTATTCTAAAAACTAACCGATTTTCGACGCATTACACGCGCTACATGAGACTCGTGATACGTGCAACACGTGAGGTCTTAGAAATGTCTTTGGACACTAAGCTCTTCACAACATTTCAGCTCTCTAGGTTGTGTTAAATGTGGTTAAAAAGGATCTCAAAAAGTCGACGCAAGTCGGGGCTATATCCCATTTTCCACGCGCCGCATGCCACTTGTGACAAGAGTCTTATTCGGGATATAAGGAACGCCCACTGAGGCTAAGCTACTCTCAATTTCAGATCTCTAGGTTTGTTTGGGAGGTGGTTAAAAAGGACCACAAAAAGTCAACACAAGTCGGCGCTGTTCCAATGGTTATCCCAATGGTTTTCCACGCGCCGGATGCGACTTATGACACGAGTCATACTCGGTATACTAGGAACGCTCACTGAGGTTAAGCTACTCTCAAAACTTCAACTCTCTCGCACGTGTGGAAGGTGGTTTAAAAAGACGTCGGCCATATTCTAAAAATTAACCGATTTTCAACGGATCACACGCGCTACACTCGACTCGTGACACGTGTCATACGTGAGGTCTTAGAAATATCTTTGGACACTAAGCTCTTCACAACATTTCAGCTCTCTAGGTTGTGTTAAATGTGGGTAAAAAGGATCTCAAAAAGTCGGGACTATATACCATTTCACCACGCCACACGCGACTTGTGACAAGAGTCTTACTCGGGATACTAGGAACGCCAACTGAGGTTAAGCTACTCTCAAAATTTCAACTCTCTAGCAAGTGTGAAGGTCGTTAAAAAACCGGTCGGGCCTATTTAAAAAATTAACCCATTTTAGACGCATCACACGCGCCACACGCGACTTCTGACACGTGTCACACATCTTAGAAATGTCCCTAGACACTGAGCTGTTCTCAAAATTTCAGCTCCCAAGTTTATGGTAAATGTCGTTAAAAAGGACCTCAAGTCGGAGCTATAGCCCATTTTCCACGCGCCGCACGTGAATTGTGACACGAGTCATACCCGGCATGTTAGTAACGCCCGCTGAGAGATAAAATGCTATATACTCATATCAACGCGATTAAAAAAGCTTAAAGTTTGCATTAAATTTTTAATTTGTGCAATAACCAAATATAAGCCACCCAGTGTTATATTTGTTCTGTGTTCTGAAATCTTTTCCTACCCACCACACACAAAAAATATCATATGTCTTGCTTTGAATGCCGAGTAAGGTCTAAATTGTCTCGTGAAGCTCTGTTCTAGGTTAACAGTTATCAAGCACTAGGAACTTTTTCGACTTTCTGTACTCACTTTTATGTAATTGATTGAACAGTTGCTTTCTTTAAAGTACAAAGATTGGATATACATTGCAATTGTGTAGTCATCCGGCACAATGATGTCATCGTAACATTTGCCAGTTCCACTGTGTCTATAAATTGAACCACTGTTGTCTGTCAGAGTGCGATTGCAGACTACAAAAAAAGGACATCGAAATGGCAGCTATGAGAATCTTTTAATTAGCGTGTTACCAAATTCATAAAAACTTACAACGTGTGTTGACAAAAGAAACGTTGAATCCCTTCGATTCGATTGCCTCGTTGCTGTGGAATGTTACAACAGCATCGGTATCCCTTTGAATGCTAAGCTTAAACGATGAAACATTGCCACAGAATTCCTTGGTGAGCTGGAAAAAGTGCGCCAAAATGGATAATAATTAAAATAAAGGATAATTAATCGAAATTCGGAGAACTCTTTCAGTCAACTCAAAGATCACTTGGATATCACAATTTTTTTTGGTTCCTCAATTCATACTCAATATTCATACTTTTACTTAGTTCCTGTGACAAGTTCCGTTTAAAGATAACTTAAATGATAACTTAATTTCCCCAACTCACTTGATTGTATTGTACGCTAACATAGTCCACACATTTACCCGTCACATCGGACACATCTTGCAGGGCGAACGAATTGAATTCCATTTGAAAATCTCGTTTCGAAGTGATCAGCCAGTAGCAATGAGCGTTCGGTGGATAGTTACCATCAATACCGTCCGGAGGAAAGATAATATTAAGTGGCTGTAAGATTTATTCAGTATTGGTGCGATATATTTCCTTGAAAGTTGTTTGCGGATACTCCTACTTACCTCATCTCCTGTGAGAACCATCTGACTGCGTCCGCCACAGATCGACTTAACCACTTGCAGCTCAATCTCGAAATGGTATTGGCCGGGAATTGTGGCACTTGTTTTCATGGTGAAATCTTCGAATGAGGACAGGAGCTTTGTTAATGCGGGTGGCACTTCCGAACAGAATCTACCCAGTGAGGTACGTCCTGATCGTTCACTGTCAAACAGCTCCACGTAATTACAACGACCACATTCGTCGTCCGCTTCAAAGCAGATGCGATTCGCTGGCGTATTTATGTTCAGTTGTTTAACTTCAATTTGTACCCGATATCCGACTGGAGCCATGAAGCTGTAATGACAGATCATCACTTCAGACGCACTGACATTGAAGTCACGCAAAATTCTGACAGGTGTATTCCCGGTCGTCAGAGTTATGCGTTCGTTGCAATTGCGCGTGAAGAGAATCGAAGCAAGGAAACCACCGGCGCTCATATACTGATCAGAGACAGCGACGATAACAGCCCGATTGGTATCCACGGCTACAGTAGGCGGATTGACTGTCAAATTGCCGCACATTCGGACAATTCGACGATCTTCTCGAGCATCCGGCCCGGCATAGATGGCCAAGTAGTCAAATTTGCATTTCCAATTACTTTCCATGTCGAGATACTTGAATTGGACGACGATTGCGTGTCCTTCGGGTGCCGTTACATTCCACACGCAATGCATATCACCTGCGTAGGTATCCGCCGACTCCGACTGTAAGTGCCGAATTTGAGTGGGACGCGTTACTGGTCCACCGCACGAGTCCAGCGAGAATTCTATCTCCGACCCACCAAGTACCTCTAAGCGAGCATCGTACACCAACCTGATAAACTTTCGGGCTCGAACATCAGACAGCATGTTGTCCCGGCAGTACTCACCCGACTCGACGATAGCGTCGGCATCATTCTTTCTAAATACAGTGAAGCGCGAAACAAGACAACGCTCACGCTTACCCCACTGGCCACGATTGAAGCGCACATTGATAAACTTGTCCGAGTCTGATTGTAACGTAAATTCGCAATGAATTTTCGGCCTTGTCATCGTCCAGGCAACGGGATAGAAAATTTTCTGAATCTCTTGGGTAACATTGAAAGTGGCCGAACACGTCTTTCGAGCCACCAGAATAAATCCATCGCCCGTCATATTCGCATCGCTACGAAAGATGACCTGAATGCGATTACTTGTTGTGTTGATGGCTACAGGAAGGTCACGTCCGCACAATCTGGGCAAGTTTGTCCATTCGCCTTTTTGTCCCCGTCTTATTTCCAGGTAGTCCTTCGTACAATTGGGGCTCGACTCAATGAAAAAGCGACCCTGGAATTGTAGTTCGATGTAAAAACCGGAACTAGCTTTCAGATCCCAGATGCATTCTATGTTATTTTTGTATGCGTTCTTGTCGAACTGGATCGTCCACGATCTGTCAATCATTATATTTCCACCGCAGTTTGTTGCCATTATGGTCGCAATGCGAAAACTGCTCTGGCCAAATGTGTACTTGTCCGTGTGATAAACGATCGTGGTGTACTGTTTCGTGATATGTGTCGTGTTGAACGCCGGTGATCCGCGACAAATACGGACGATCTCTTCATAATTTGCCGTCGGACCGCCATAGATGGAAATGTACTCTTGCTCGCATGGAAGACTGAGAGAGAAATTTACGCTTAGATCGAATCCATTTTCAGCCATTCCGTTCCTATTGAGCAACCAAACACAATCCAGCGATTCATAGTTGACACCTGAGAAATTAGGCGACTCGATGACTAAGTCCTGCGTCAGGCTGTAGACGCCTCCGCACGGATGGCGCTTGTAAGATCCATCGAACTGGATAATTTGCAATGCTTCATTTTGTACAATACTAACGGAACCACGCTTGCCCGTCATTGCCACAACAGCATTAGTGAGATTCGTCGAGAGCACCTCATAGGACTCAACTAGATCTGAGTTGCGGAAGCGAATTCCGTTTAAACGGTCTGGTCGATTTGTCGAAACCGGCGCAGACGTTACAAGTTGGCGTACAAGAAATGAGATGGTCTCTCGACCGGAAAGGACAAATTCTGATTTACAATAAAAGTTTTCCGCCCTGTAACCGCTTGTGGCAAGCGCATTCGTCGATAAACTTCCGCTCTGTGAAGATCCAATGTTAGCGGGACAGTCAGAAGGCTCCGATGAACTATATCGAGCTTGCAGTTGACGTGGAGATATCGTATAACCGCCAATGATACGAACGAACATCGTGTTGTCTGAGGAGAGGACTATATCACTGGGACTATATGATGTCAAGTTAAGGGTTGTAATCCGGGACTGCATATCGAAGTCGTTGAACAAGGCCACAGTGAATCTGTGAAAAAATGATCAAAACAAAGGCATGTTAGTCAAGTCAGTATATATTGATATTGTCTGTAAAGGCGTGGATTTCAGAGCATAACACTAAGGTCACATCAGGAACTTACTTCTTTGTCACTGACGTAGAGTTATCATTTGGCACTGGACCATTTGCATTTAGAATTTCCAACTTTACGCGGCGACCCTTCGGCACGGTGATCTTCCAGCGGCACAGCAGAAACATTAGTCCTCGCAGTGGTGTATTCAAAGTAAGAATTCCAGACTCGCCAGACACTTCTTTAAAGCATAAGCCGTAGATCCTTTCGTATTTGAGTTTAAATCCTCGGAAACGATTGTTCGGCCTGTACGTATGAAAGCGAATCAGCACCTCATTGGAATCAACCTCAAAAGAAGTCATCTGCGACGCCAAGGTACCATTTCCATAGAAAGTAGCCAACTCGGTCTCTGCACGGAATGATTCCGACTGAGTGATTATATAGATTTTCAGGTGATCGGAGGAATTTGAATTCGTCGAATCATATGGCAAATCCAAATCAATCAGACTGAGACTTATCCGAGAGTACGAAGCCACTTTGATGATATATTCACACACCGATTGACTCGGATATGCCCCCAAGGCGGGATAATGCACAGATGTGATTTCACCGGAGAGTGCAGTGAATGTTCCACCACAAGTGGATATGGATATATTCGCCATGAAACCATTGCGTGGTTCCGATATGTCCGTCAGGTATCTCATGTACATAACATTGCCAGATGATCTGACGGTTCCAGGCTTCGTGCAGTAATGTCCAATGGAACGTGCTAGAGCCGTGGATCCATCACGGAACTCAACAAACTCTTGATTACATCGTCGCACATTCATGTCGAAGCGTTCAACGAACTGCACCTGAACCGATTCCCCAGGAGGAGCGAGAATAATCCACACACATTCCGTGTGCGGATGCGGAACATTCGGGTAACGCGGCGAACTGATGTTCACCGATGGCGCTAATCGAGTGAGGCGAATTTCTCCACCACATTCGCTGTACTCGCGGTAAGTGAGATTCCACAGTTGTTGCATGTCGTCCTTCACATTCAAGCGGTTGCTCCACTTCAATTTGTATTGCACCGTTGCACGATTGCTGGTCGTCAATAATCTCTCATTGAGCCGTGAGCAAATTTGACCCGGTTTTAAAATGGGAGCCCATTCATCTATGCCATCGTAGATGATAGCGTAATTATCACAGAACTCTGGTCGCGGATTCATACTTAACGGGAACTCGAGTGTAAATTGAATTTTCCTTCCCGGCCGAACTTCAATATGCCACAGACATGTCTGGTTATAGGCTCGGGAATTTAGGACATTTCTATCGAGAATTGTGCCTACAGTGCCAGTTAGATAACTGCCACATTGAGTTACCAGATCGGATGTGAAACCGCTTCCATTTACAGAAAAGTCAGAGGCAAACTCCAACTTCAGATTGGGTGTTCCATGAATAATTGCGATCGGTTCGTAACTCATCGGGGGACTTTTGCAAATTGTCAATTCTTCACGCCAATCGGCGAGGTTCTTCGATGAAGAAATCTTCAGGGAATCTGCTAAGCATCCGTCCATTTCTTCCAAGCGTGCTTCGTACAACAGCAAGACAGCATGTTGTGTTGAATCTTCTGTGGTCACAGTCCACCGGCAAGACAAGCTCCGATTGTAACCATACGGATAGCCAGGCGATGAGAGGTTGACGTGAGAGTCGTAGGGCAACACAATTACATCTTGACAATCACTTATCGTTTGATTGCTTGCTATGGCGTCCTTCGAAATGGCACTCCATTCGATGCGGAATCGCTCCAGCTGCTGATTGTCACTTTGCAAAAAGATCACATTGGTGCTCGATGTGAATATCCAGGGCGAATGTTGAATTTCAACTTTTAGAGAGACCTCATCGAAGCCGTCATAAAGCTGGAAGAGAGTTGTTTAAAAAAATGCCGGACCGTACAAAAAACATAATAATTTTTTTTCATCGCACTTAAAATACAATCATTTAGTAAGTACCCACCGACAATCCCTCATTGTACTCCTTAAAGTTCAGCAGAATGAGATGCCCCCGCGGTACTGTTACACGCCATTTAAACGGATCGCTATCCTCAACGATTGATGCAGTCGGCGGTGGTGCAATAACTCCCAGTGCTCCACTAATTTCATTTTCATGTGCTGCATAGTAATGGACAATGGCATTGGGTAATTTGGATGTCCTATATGACGGAAGGATCTACTCACCATAGGTCCATGTCGCCTTAAATCCATTGCCTACCTGACCCTCTCCGCTATAAAATTTTATCCAGAATTTTTCGTAGGCAATCAGACTTGATGCAGGCAGTTCGTCAGAACAAAACAGCCCCAAAAGTTTTCCAGCTGGTGAGTTCTCCCGAATCTCTAAGTAATCATCGTTGCAATCGTTCGACTTTGCAATGTCCATGACGTCAAAATTGAGTTCCAAATAGTTTCCAGGTTCTCCATCGATTGTCCAAATGCACTCCACATTCGATGGATAAGTGTTCGGATAGAGTGGCGATGCGAAAGAGCCACGCAGCGAGGTAAAACTTCCGCCACAGGCATTCTCAAAGGTGGAGTACTGAGCACGAAATGTGACATTTCGAGAAATCACCGACAGAGTGGAACCAGAACTTGTAATCGTGCTCGGATGACTATTGCATACGTGTGCGATGAGTTGTGTACCAGATTTTGTTGCATCGCTCCCATAGACCTAAGGAAAGTCGACCAACCATAAAGGTGATTTGAAGAGATTTTCCACACTTACCCAAATACCACTTCGACAGCCATTTGAATTGATTCCACCAAAACAGCTGCATTCCACATGCAAAAAACTGAGAGTTACATGGCTTCCGTCTTTTCCCGAAATAAGCCAATTGCAACTCTCATCTGGATAGGACTTAATGATACCGGATGCACTATCTGCGATTCTTCCTCCACAGATCTATGCAGTGAAGAGCATTAAACACAACATTCATCACCGCATACTTAATATTTACCTTTTTATAGCGCATTGCGAAACCTTTTCCTACTCGAGCAGTGTTGCCAGCATTAAAAATGACATTTATCTGATTTCCACTTCTGGTGCGTACAGCTGGTGGTAGTGGCACTGCTGAACCACAGTGTCGCAACAATAATTGACTATTATCATCCGACTTAATACCTTCGTAGACTTCCAAGGATGCATCATCGCAGTTTGTTGTGTTTGGCAGATCGAAAAAGTCAAAAGTCAGCTCAAAATTGAACGAATGCTCAACGGATATTAGCCAATCACAATAGGAATTGACGGGATAAGCATTCGGGTAATTGGGGGACGTTATTTCGCCACTATTGCCGCGATAAATGCCACCGCAGGCTGTCAAAACGAAAAGGATTTATAAGCTGGATTCATTGATCCTTAATAAAACCGGGTGTTTAATTTTTCAAAAAACCGCCCAAACGAATTCTAAAGGAAGCCTCTAAAGTGTCGAACATGCTTCATACTCACCGCTCTCCTTGGTTCTATACGACGCCTTGAAGTACTTCCTCGAACGCACTGCATCCGTTTTGAATCTTACAAACATGGTGTTTCCATGAGAAGTAACTGTCACTGTTTGCGACTCCACCTTGCATTCCTGCAGCAGGTATTTCGTATCGTTTCTCTCATTGGACACCTGTGCTCGGAAAAAGGACAAAGAAGAGTACTTAGTTTTCAACTTACTGCACCTACCCGCACTCGCACACTCACCAACAGAGCATTTGCTGCACAATCGAGCTTCTCTGTTTCAATGTGCAGCTCGAAAACGTCTAAAATAATCAGCCATCCAGGATCTGTTTCAATGAACCATTCGCAGTCTGCGTCTACACTGTACGGGATATTCGGAGATCCCAACAGTCCCGATGACTTTATTAAATGTCCACCGCAGCCTTCTCGTCTAAATTCCAGGCGAAAACCAGGAGCACTTGCGGAAATATCGGTGAAGAATTTCACCAAAAGACGGTTTCCATCTGTTATCAGTAGATCAGGAGGATCTGTGCAGATCCGATGGTTTTGTAGGATCTCTTCGCCTTTCATGTCGACGAGTTCAAGATAGTCGTACGGACACGAAAGACTGATCAACTCCAGTTCGAGGTGAGAGAAAGTTAGGGAAATTTTGTCATCCTTGCGGCCTTGAATGTCCCACTCGCAGTTCAGTTCTGGCGGGTAGTCGTCCGGGAAATTAGGCGACTCGATAATACCCTGCCTGGCGTCAATACGATTGCGGCAATTCGTTTCATAGTCGAGCATAAACTGTTGATCCTCCTCGGTTCCGTCTTCCAAAGAATAACGCACATAGACCGTGTTACGCGAAGACTTTACAGTGATTACATTGGAGCTGCCGCCGCTACTACTTCTACTTATCGCTGAGCAATTTAACGGAAGTTGTTTGCTAGCCGGGCTGGGACCATCGTAAAGTGTCAGGACATTGTTTGAACAAAAGTCAGATGTTGGCGTGACTTTTGTAATATGCACCACGATCGTTGATCCCTCACTCACGGTGATCTTCCAGTCACATTGCACAGGACCATTGGCTACTTCCGGATAATGCGGCGAATGAATTGAACCACGATACGAATCCAAGTGCCCACCACATCCGGTCGTCGTTTGTTCCCAATTAATGCTGAAGCCAGCTGCTGGGATGAGCATGTCCGAATGGAAATGCAGGTACAGATGATTGGTAAACGAGGGGATGCGTGCTGGTATCCTAGTGCCACAGAACTTTCCTATTAACGGTGATTGCTCAGTCATACCATTTCTGTAATCAATAAAGCAATCAGATTTATTATGAAGCTTAGGAGGCGTTACGCGTTACCTTATTTCCAAATAGTCATCGCGACAATCATCGGCGGATGTGTACCGCTCAGTAGTCTCGAGGGTGAAATTCGTTGGAAGCAATTCGATTTTGTGCCCCAAGGGTGCATGTATAACCCAAACGCAGTCTGTCTCGTCGGGGTATTCGTTGGGCCAACCAGGTGATTGTAGCGAACCATAGCGGTAGGAGTAATTACCACCGCAGGCTGCCGGTACAGAGTCGGGAATTAGAATATCATTGTCTAGCCAATTAGTATTTCTATTAAAATTGCTTTCCTTACTTGTTGTGCTTTCGATAAAAGTGTAGTTTACAGCAATTCCATAGGTCAACTGTCCCTTTTGCTCTTCGGGAACCTTCTTTAAGAAAATTGTCATTAGGTTCGTATGGAATACATTCGAGATGGACTTTTCTTCATCGCAGTAGCTGGTGGGGTGTGGCGATAAATTGTTATTTTGTATTTTTATTTTAATTAATAAGGAACTACGTCTCTAACCTGCCAATCAATTCACTGCCACTGGCTGATCCATTTGTGTATATCGACAAATCGCTATCGCCCGGCATGCACTTAGCGCCACTGCGTGTGTATAGCAGATTGAGGGAGATAACATGATTCTCTGGCGCCTCCAGAATCCATTGGCAATATGGCGCTATCGATTTGTCAGTTGTCACATCATACTTCGTGAAGGATCCTTGCATGTCTGTGAGTACACCGCCGCAAGAGATTGTCTCAAATGAATACTCGGCTCGTATACCACGAGCCTTTGCGGGATTCATTCCCGAGTGAAAAACGATCCGCAAACGGTTATCCTGCGAGACAATATGCATTGGCGTGTCCTTGCAGTGACGATCCCCAGGACCATGCAATTTATAGAAAATCTGTGGCCAAAAGCAAGCAAAATATTAGAGCAACATATTTCAAGATAACGTCCCGAATTCATACCTCTATATAGTCGACATCATCGTTGCAGTCGGTGGCATCTTCATACTCGGAAATCGAGTAGTCCGTGATATTTAAATGGACGATGGAATTAACCGGACCCAGTATGTTGTAGGTGCAAGTGATTTCCTCGTAATAGGTATTTGGATAGTTGGGTGTTGTAAAGACTCCGCCATCCAGTTCGCGAAAATCGTCGCCGCAAACTGAAAACGGTGGGACAAGTACATTGAAGTGATGTTAAAATTCATAAAAACATTAACTTTTCACCTCTGCTGTACTTCGCTTCGAAGCCGAAAACCCGCAGCAGGGCAAATCCGGCCAGAAATACCTCATGTCGCAACAACAAGAAATGGTTCTTCGATGTGATGCTTTTCGGTGTCGTTCCTCCGCACCATCGGCCTATTAGTGGATCTTCGTCAGAACGTCCATCATAGATCTGTGTGCAAAAGAAGGAGAAGAGGATGAAGTTTAAGGAACTTACCCCACCTAACGCGCACTTACCTCAATCTTCTGCAAATGACAATCGTACGATTGAATCAGGCTGAAGCGCGTGAACTCTAGCAAGATCTTAGTTCCAGGAGGTTGCTGGATCAAATACAGGCAAACGTTCGATTGCATGTTGCCAGTAAATGTGCCACTGGCGGCTGTATAATGTCCCCCACAGTTCGGATCACCCGGAACCACTTCGTAGTGCAGCTGGAACGAACTGTCCGCCCGAAATGAGTCCGTGTGAAAATGAATTCTTGCCATCGGTGAGGAGGTATGTTTCGAATCGGGGATTGCGGAGTCGCAAAGAGCTTCTAACAGTTCGCCAGAGTCGTAAATCTATGCCAAAACCGAAATATCACATCACTGAATTAGACGAGACATATAACCAACAAACCAACCTTCAAAGTGTCTTTTGTGCAATTGGGCGAAGCGTCCAAGTTAACCTCGTAGAAATGCATGAGTATTCGCTGACCATATGGGGCTGTCAGCACCCATTCACAGTCGCGATTCGCTGGACTCTTTCCAGGGTAGCCAGGAGATTTTATAACGCCATGATCCTTTTCCTCGAGCAGCATGTTTCCGCCACAAATCGGATCAGTTGAGTTCCACGTCAGGTGGAAGCCACCGCCGTTGGTGGTATTGTCCGAGCGAAACCAAAGGAACACTTGATTATGCGAAGTCAATATGTTCCCGCCTAAAGGCAGCTCATTGCCACAAAAACGACCAATTAGCTGCGAAGCCAACGATCGACCATCGTGCAACTGAAGCCAGTCCTTGCCACACTCCGCGGCATTTTCTACATCGAACTGGGTAAAAGTCAAATTGAGGATTTTCGATTCGTTTGTTTTGATAATCCACGCACAACGTTCATTGGACAGATAATTGGAGGAGCCGGTCGGAGGGTAAGACAATTCACCAGTCACCTGGCGAATAACACTTCCGCAGGTATTGCGTAGCACCTCACAGAACTGGCCGTAGGCTCCACGCGGGCATATGCAACGGAATCGGCCAGCGGGTAACTTGTGACAAGTACCTCCATTGCGACATTGATTTGGCCGGCAAGGATCTTCATTTTGACACAGATTTCCTACAAATCCGCTCGGGCATACACATGTGTAAGATCGACCGTTAGTAATGCAAGTGGCGCCATTCTGGGGGAGAGAAGATTACTGTTATACTTTACGTATCTACGGGAAAATTAATGAACACAAACCTGACACTGATTACCGCTGCACAGGCTAGTCAACTCACCGGCTGCACACCCATTAGGACCGAAACCCATTCCAGCCATTCCAGCTGGACACGTGCAAATGATCGTGTTCGAGATATACTCGCACTTGGCCAATGGATGACAGACGTTCTGACTGGCACAGCTGTTTGTGTCGGCCTGCGAGCAGAAACGGCCGTCGCCAAACCAACCGGGCGGACAGTTACCACAATGATGCGAGCCCTGTGGCAGATTACGGATCATCATAGACTCAAACTTACAGCTAGGTAGACTTACCTCTGTGTTGATGCACTGCACCCGCGGCATTGTGCTACAGCCGCCATTATTGAAGGCGCACTCGTCAATGTCGATGCATGTGATGCCATTGCCGGTGTAACCGCTTGGGCATGAGCCACACGTGAATGTTCCCGGCAGGTTGATACACGTTGCGTGGCAGGTATTGTGAGCGTCCTCACATTCGTCTACATCGATGGTGCATGCGGGTGTGTCGTTGTCGTTATTGCTCTTCCAGCCCTGGTTGCAAATGCAAGTATAGCCCAGGGGAGTGTTAGCCGGAACACAGACACCATTGCCACATAGTTCCCCCGGAAGTGATTTGCCACAATCTGTACTGCGCTCTCGGCAATGCGTTCCCACAAAACCGTTCGTACAGGTGCAGCTGATCAATTGGCCAAAGAGCCGGAAGTCTATCACAAGTTTGGATTATTTGAAGACTACTGATACTTACCGGTAACTTCCTGGCAAATTTACGCAAACTGCGTTATTCTGGCAGCCTAGATCCGTTCCCGCCAATTGGTAGCATTCGTCGATATCTTGATCGCAGGTTTTTCCCTGTCGATATAAGAGGCTTTTTACTGCTGGTTGCGGAGTCAAATCGATGTTATGCAAAAAATATCCTTACACAGCGTATACGGGCACCCCTTGGGCCACTCCAAAAAATTTACAAAAAGTGTTGTCATCGGAGATACACAGATGTTTAAAATTTGGATAAAATCGGGTTAATTTTTAAAAAAATTATATGGGCACCCATCGGGCCTCAGGGGCCATGGGTACATGTGCGCCAACCTCGCGTTTGTTACGCAAAAGCTTAACCGCTGATAAAAGTCTTCCTATGCCGATTTTATTCAAACTTTGTACACATGTGTATCTCTGACTACCACACTTTTTGTAAAAAATTTGGAAGTGATCAGGCCCCATACACATTTTTGAAGTTATTGAGGTTATACTTCTTCTGGCGCGTTAAGAAGGGAATAAAATTGGGAGCGTTACGAAAGTGCGATATTTTGGAGGTATTTGGAGGGTCTTTCGGGAGTGTTTTGTGGGTCTTCTAGGATAGATTTTTGGTTTCTTTTAAGTGTCTTGTGGGCGACGTAGCTCAGTCGTAAGTGCATGGACTTCTGAACTGGAGGTTCGTGGTCTGAATCCCAGAAAACACCAACAAATTTCACGGTTCCACCTCTCGCAAATGTCTGAAAAACATTCGAGATTTATAACTTGTCACGGAGAGCTTCTCAATTCGCCGTTCGGATACGGAATTAAATTGTAGGTCCCTTTAATTTGTATGCAAAAATATACACAACACAATTGGTCGCGAGAAACTAGGCCTTGAACCACAATGGTCTGTCGCGCCAAAATATTATTATTATTATTAAGCGTCTTTTGGAGTTCTTTTGAATGTCTTTTTAGAGTCTTTTGGGGGTCTTTTGGGGATCTTTTATTAATGAAGTAATCCAAATATATAGAGCCATCAATGTGGGTTTATGAACACAGTATTCTAGTTGGTGAGTGCTCGTGTGTGAAATCAATTCCACCCAACACAACGCTTTCCTTCTTCTATCCAAATATTCTTCAAACCTACGCCCAAGCCTATGCATTATATTACTTGAAATGTGCGCTATTTTTAAAAAAAAAACTCAAAGCAGAAAAAGCTGCGTATATGCAAGTTGATGGCACTGCACTGCAACTCATGTGCAAATGAAAAAATTAAATAATGGCTTGTAGCTGCCTTATAGTGCATATTTTGCCTATTGGCAAAGCCTTAAGCCAAAAATGAACTTCATCGCTGAATATGATTTTTCGATGAAATTCAGGATTTTCTTCAAATTTTTTCAGAGCTCGATAGGGGAAGTTTTGGCGCTTCAAAGAATCTAGAGGCTTTCGTTCTTGACTTGATTTGATCTTGTACGGGTGTAGTCCGAGTTCTTTATGCAAAATTCGCCACAATGTGGACTGAGAGATTTCCAATTTATTTGAACGACGTGAAATCAACTGATTTGTCTCATTATGAACCATATTAGCGATATTGGCGGTACTTCGACCATTGCGTTGTCTGTTTGGCACAGGAACATTCAATAGTAAATATGTTGGCTCGAATTTATCCACTATAGCACGCACAGCCTGCCTGGTAGCCTGGTGGGACGATGATTACCACCGAAAATTTAAAGTAAGCGCTCTTTACAACCACCGACTCAGAATTGTAGTAGTATTTTTTAATAAAAAAATCAGGCTGACCTTCTGACAATAACGCTTGATTTACATTTGTATCGTGCGAGAAAAAATGAGCAGGACGGCTGTTAAATAGCAATTGTGATTAGGCAGACGAGAGAAGTAGTATATTTTTCGTTGTTACCATAATGCTATAGATAACATTTCCCATGTTACTATAAAATAACTATAACATTCGTGTACTGTCAATCTCTTCTGGCTAACTACAAGTTCAATTGAACTATAGTCGGCCCGTTCATTTTGTCTCGCACGCCACAAATGTAAATTTTGCATAACGCTTGATTTACATTTGTGTCGTGCGAGACAAAGTGAGCGGGTCTACTGAAAAACCCTTTACCATTCTGACAGCTGTACGATTGCGTTCAAAATTAATCAAAAATAAAAGCTTTTCTGCATTTTTAAATTCTCTACTTGACGGTGATGCCAAATTCTTCATTTGTGAAACCTCTGCTACACAACATGCGTATTATATACCCATATAAAAAAGTCCAAACTTAACCAAACCAAACATTCAAGTAACCAGCAATTATTGACTTTATATTTGACGGTACTCGGGTTCGTATTCGGTGTATTCCGATAAATGCGTCAATAAATTGGATACTGCAATACTGGCCGGCAAAACAACGCTTACCCAGCACAATTGCTGCAGAAATTGGATGGTTTACTTAGGTCGCTCTCACAATGGAAAAACTTAGTACTTAACACTTACAATATTATGGTCTTGACAAAAGAAAAACTTTGCTCTTTATGTTAGAAATCCATACAATCTTGTCTTGTATTGACATTTTTTCCTAAAAACTCTGCCCCAGAGCGCACTCGAGAGTAGATTTTTTCAAAAGGGAAATCGAACACGAAAGGCGAAAATCTTTTGTTTACATTTTTTTGTTGCATGTGTTGTTAGTATAAAGAGGGGTAAGTCTCCCAAAATATACAGATCTGTTTTCGCTCTACGGTAGAGTGGTTTTCAAGGTGAAACGAACAAGTTGACAGCCAAAAAACAACTCTGGGCAGAGTTTTATGAAAAAAAAAAAAACGATATTAGTTTTAAGTTTTTCCATTTTGAATAACATTGTGAATAAAATGTCTTAGCTCAGAAACAAACCTTATACTATTGTACGTGAATGCAAATTTGCCTAACATATTTCACTAACCAGAATAATAAAAGCTCTCTATGTATATAGTCATACATAGCACCTTTGAGTAGATAATAAAAGGAATACGACTTTTAGTTTTTCACAATGGTTTTTAAAGCTCAAAAGTAAGCGATACAGTTTAAATTTAACACAACCTATATATGAGTTATAAGTTTAATGAAGTCGTGTGATAAACTATTCTTAATATTAAAAGAAGAGCCTTTATATGTTTGTGCCCCAAAGTAGTAGCTACTCATAATAAGTATCTAAAGTAATTGCGATGGAACAGATGTTATCGAGAGCAGTTGTCTCTGCTTAATGGAATACAGAAAATATTACACATAACTTGCTTGCTCTTGTTCAACTGTTTATATTTTCCTTTGAAATAAAATCTTGGCCTTCGGTTATTTCCTACTGTTACGCGTAATGAAAACATCAATTTACACATGATGTGTTCTATAATACACTGACAACTGCTCATGATAGCTTCCGTTTCCTCACAGCTACTTTAGATCTTTCTTATAGAATAGCTACTACTACTGCCAGCAGAAATATACATACCTTTTAAATTTTCTTCTTCAACGACTAGATAATACTCCTTTTTAATATAAGGAAAGAGTATAGAGATATCTCTATACTCTTTGATATAAGTCAAATGTAAAATTATCGTCTACTTTTGCGCTTTATATAAAATGTAAAAAACTAAAATTCGCATTCCTTTGAACATCTACCCACAACTACATTAAATACTTGAATATTGCAAATATGAATTGTGTTTGGAATTTTTGTCACATTGACGTAATACTCAATAACAAAAATGGTATCTGTTTTGGAATGAGGCACCAATGAGTTATCCACCCACCCATCAATTGAATAGTGTTTTTAGACGCTTGTTCGCTTGGCGTTTCGAATTCTAGAAAAACTTACACTCCATCCTGCTGTACATTCACAGTGGAAATTGTCATAGAGATTGTAGCAGGTGCCACCGTGCTGGCAAGGACTTTGCTCGCAGTTGTTCTCGCTTAACTTTGTCTCGATATCGGTGACGCGCTGTCCAACTGTGCGCAGGCGTGCCAGCAGACGCCTTATACGTCCATTCGGGATGGCATTTCTGGTCCTGTAAATTAGACGCAATTTTAACGGGCGGTACTGGACTGAATTGGTCTTTATGTGACGAAACGAACCTATTTTCCACGCGTTGTAATCGATTTGTCAGGCGTCGCAGATCATTTTTCAGTGTCGCCACCTGAGCCGGAAGAGACTGCTCTTCATCGACGTCACCTTCAGCTCCATCAGTCGTTCCTGCAGGTTTAATTTTTTTTCGTATCACCTCGAGGATGTTAACATTGTTCACAAGAAAACATGAATCGCCATTAACGCGAATGGTGATATTTTTATCACGAGCCGCTTCCAGGATTAGGTTGCCACTGTGTGTTTGAATTTTTGCCCTTGAGTAGTTGATGCAAAAGAAATAACGTTTATTTTAAAGCTTGTAGAATACAGTTTTCCATCTGAAAGGCTTACTGATTTTCAAATTCACTTCGAACTGCTTTTGGCAGGACTATCAATAACACTAACACTAATACCAACACTTGCGCCCGCAAAAGGCTTTCTCTACTTTTCATTTTGAAATCTGTCATGCATATAAAAACTAATTTAAAATAGGAATAGACACATTTTTTTAACATAGTAACGACATATGTCCGTCTGTATACATGATACGCCCACAATTACTCAATGCCTCAATAAATAATCCAAACTAAGCGCGCGATCCTCTATTCAACCGATCACCACGAAATTAAAAACCGAATTCAAAAGCGTTTCACGGTTGTTGGCGCAATTTATACTCAGAGGGGCGGAAACCTGCGCAGCAACGAGTGTTTGACTGGGAGGCGTAATTGTGCAGATAAGCGTAAGTATCATGTTATCGTGCGTTATCACTATGTTAGGATGATTTCAGTTTTGTGCCACCCAGGTATGCCCGAATTTCGCTTAACGCGGAACGAGGCGGGAAGGCTTGGCGTTTTCATTGATCGCACTTAGAACTATCAGAGTCAATTATAAAGGGGGTTTCTATACGTGTGTTAAGGATGTGTGTTTTAATAAGCTTGTGTAGCGACGCGTGTTTGAGAATGGTTTTTTTATGAGTCTTAATATAAGTCATAAGTTGTCATACATTTTGTTAAATTGTAATAATTTCATATCATATCATTTATCATAATTTGTCATAAATTGTCATACTTACCCATAAATTGTCATAAATTTCCGTAATTTATCATAAGAATTTATTATTTGCAACATATTGTCACACTTTTTCATAATTTGCCTCGAATTGTCATAATTCGACATAAATTTCATTAAGTTGTCATAAATTGTCATAAAAAATTCTTTATAATTTCCGTTTATATATTACTCCTTCCTCGTATAAAAGGAATGGGTCGTTTAGTTGTTCATAATTTATCTAAAGCACACGCCCACATAGATTAGATATCAGTGTTAAAACTCGTGGACTGGAATTTAAAGTATTGTTATAAAAATGTTAATATTGTTATGAAAATGTAAATAGAATTAGATAAACGTACTGTACATAGTCATATAAAAAAAGCCTTGATCTGAATTTCACAGCGCCATCCGTAGACTAGAATCATAAGCAATAATATGGTTTATAAATTGTAAAAAACTGTTATACGTGTGGGAGTATAACAGTCTTTTTTTCTTTTGAAAGGTTTTTTTTGGGGTGTTTTGAGGGCCTTTTAAGTATAAAGTTTTGCCTTGTGCGAACGCTAAATGAAGAGGACAAGCAATATTTTTCTACAATTTTAAAATCGAATATTTTTAATCAATAAAACCCACGACATGCTAAAACTGTTTTTATATTTTTTCGATATCAAAAGGCCGATTTTGGTCGCAAAAAGCGAGCTGGAAAGTGAAAAGTGACAATTGAGTTTGTATACGTCCGAGGTGTATAGCATAAAATTTTATTGTTGGGTGATGCTTTTTCTTTCTTTGGCGTATTGTAACTTTAATGACAGAATCTAGTACAAATTTTCACATTTTTGCGAATCGGTTTGCTGTTTCTATCGTGTATCGTTTTTATCGTGTATGTACTTCAATATACTCCCAAAAATATGTAATACACTCTGTTCCAAAAATGTTAACAGCAGCACTGCTCTTGACAGAAGAGGAAAATCATAATAATAAACAACACCTACTAACACTGCATAGTTGAGTTTGTGCAGGAGGGTAACTCACTTTTCACTTTCCGTTTCGCTTTTTGCGACCAAAATTGACCTTCAGGCTTCGGTTGATTTTTTCTTTAGATAAATTGTAAAACGAAAAGTGGCGTTCCTTTTATAATCTAATCTCAACTAGTTTATGTTTTTCAAGTACATGACAGTACAGTATACCAAGTACTCCCAGTTATTAGTATACAGCAGCAAGCATTTGTTAATTTGCAAAAAGTAGTAGAATGGACAGAGTTAACAATCCCATCAAATACACAAACCACATTCGAAGAAAAAATTACCGTTTTTAAAACAATGACAACTGTCACAAATGCAGTTAACTTCAAAGAAATCAGAGACAAGCTGTCTAATGTCACTTATTGCAGTCAAAAGAAATCTTGTTTTGTTTTGTTTGACCGGTATCGCGCGTTTACTAGAATTGGAAATGGTAAGATATTAAGGTTTTCGCACGGTTTTAATTAATTATTTGTACTCTATCTTTAACTTTACAGCTTTTTTACTCATTCTTCAAATCTCTTGTGGGAAAGGACGTAGTTGTGGAACTGAAAAATGACCTCAGGTATAACCTAAAATCTGTTCTGCAACAGCAACAAATTTGTTGATTTTCTAATTTAGCATTTGCGGAACGCTTCATTCAGTGGATCAGTATCTCAATATCAAGCTAACGGACATAAGCGTCACCGACCCAGACAAGTACCCACACATGTTGTCTGTGAAGAATTGCTTCATTCGCGGTTCTGTTGTGCGTTATGTTCAATTGCCAGGCGAAGAAGTGGACACTCAGCTGCTGCAGGATGCCGCCAGAAAAGAGGCTGTCGTTAGTACAAGATAGGATTGCAGATTTCTATCAATGGTGATGTGATGGATTGATGCTTCAATTACATCGATACGATTAGTGATTTTTTCTATTCTTAATTTTTGTCTTTAATGATACATAATTCCTTTCTTATTAAGTACCTTATTAGTAAGATGAAATTTAAAAACAAGTTAGTCGGGTTTTTCTTCTAATTGTAAGAGCGGCTAGTGGCATCGTATTGGCAGGAATATCGTGTAATGTTGGCGTAGCGCATACTTCGTTCAATTTTTTGTATTCAAAGCTTTGTAACATCAGTTCAGAGTCTGAGAAGCTAAACGTGAACTTTTTCTATCTTCGCGATGTGCTGCTATGGTGTTATTTGGCGACAACTTTAAGGTATTGTTCCAAAATTAAACTAAATTGACAATAGTCAGACAACTGCAGCATGTGTATATTCTGGACTTGATGGCATTCTTTACACAAAAGTGTTATCCAATTGGTATTCAAAAGCGAAACACCTATATGGTTATCGGAATTTTTAGTTTCTGTTTATTCATCAGAGCTCTACACTTTTGCCAATCAGATTCCAATCTACATCAACATCCGCCAGCTGGGCTTGTTCCTTGTTTTGCTCATAAAATATTTTAAGCTCCTGTTTCTTTCTTTCTCACGACTGAATACCTGAAGAAAACCAAAAACAACTTAATAAGAATCACTTTATCGTGGATCTACTTAGAGATAAATAAATTCCCAATTATTTTTTGCATAAAGCGCACGTTTCATTCGTAAGGTATTATGGAAATTGAATATTGAATTTTTTTTAACAGGGCGCCAGTTTTTTTCCTACTTCTTTAGCAATAAACATTTTTGTCATTCATGCGCTCAATTGCTTCTAGTGTACAAACTTGTAAGCATCAACCCAAATACATATGTATAAGATATACTATACATACATGGATATGTTCAATCAAGCATTTATAAAGACTTGAAATACTTCCTTCTGTTGAAAGTCAACTACCTAAGAAGCTATCCTGCACATTAGGGAAGCTGCTTTAATACTCGTATGGAGCAGATGTAACTTAATTTCTTGCCTTCACAATCAAACTCTATAAAAAAAACAAGCTTCTGAATTACATATGCATTTAAATGGCTACTTAGCATGCATGGATGTGTCTACCTATGTGACGAGTTTTTCGAGGTTTTTAATTTTCCGGTGTGGGTCGCGGCAGAGAGGAAATCACACATGGTAGTATTCAGCGATCCTTAAGTGGTATTTTGTTCGCTTTGCAGATTTAAAATAAATATAAATGTCAAGCTTTTCAGATTCGTTGTGATAGGTAAGCTCCAGTTCCTGCTTCAAAGAAAAGACGAGTATTATGCTACATTAATCGAAAAATTTAAAATTTAAATTGCTTCTCGACAAAATGTGCACGACGTTTTATTAAAGAGAAGCAAAACTCCTGTATTTGGAGAAGGACAAAAAGTTGTAGCCTTACTTAAAAAAGTAAGGAGAAAATAGAAGAATAGAAATTAAAAACATCAGAAGGTGTCAGACAAGGTAGTGTGTTAAGTCCTCTTCTATTTATATGTGCAATGGATGACGCTTTACGATACTGCCAAGAAAGATGGAAAGTTTAATAGGAATAGGCACTTGAAACCGATCTTTATACAGACCTGTGCATTTGTAGATGATATTGTGGTGGTATATAACTTGCGTTTGTACAAATATACATAAGATTATATACAAAATACCTAGTTTATCAAAGGTAAATAATGCCATCTATATACTATACCCCACAATAAAAAGGAATCGCGGAACCGTATATTATTGGAAATGTTTAGGTGCAAGCTTATTGATTCCATTTTACCTGAATCGTTGAGGACAAAAGCAATCACCGATAAGTTTTATCGCACAGTTCTGAAATCTGTCAAGCAGATGCAAGATGGGAAGCTGCTGGGAAGCTGCTATATCTTCGGAGTATCAGTTCTTGGTTAATAACCAAGCATTGGCGCTTGTCGGTATGCCAGAAGATCGCTACGCACGATAAAATTTTTTACACAGACGGGTCAAAAACTGATGAGTTTGTTTCTTCGGGTGATCTGACTTATCTTGTCGTGAAGGTATAACACTGGCGACAATTTGTGTTGATGATCTTTTGTGAGACATCCACTACATTAATTCAGTTAATAGAAGCGGTAAGTTGTGTTTTCTGTATTTGTTTTTTGTAGTTATGTGTTATTTCAGAGTGGATATGTTGCTGAGATCCACGTGGACTGAGAACGAATTTTTTCGCTGTGTTTACATATGTACATGTCCACACATGTCATCGAAATTTAATTAAATTATTTTTCCCTCGAAGCGGACTCGCAATCTATGTCCGGAGCGATATTGCGTTTCAGCTTTTGCCTCAATTTGATTCAAAGTTCCAATCCGGAATTTACTTTCATTTGGCTCAAAGTAAAGGTACAAGAGCGCAACATTCACTACTGTTTCCTTTACGGGAGCCCCAATCGACGGTGCTTCAACTCAGAGCAAGTTTGGTGCACTGTCTGATTCAGTGTTAAGAATTGCCACAAAACATCGTAATAATGAAATCGTTATTGCGGACGATTTTAATGTACCCAATTCTGGGTGGCTTCGCCATTCTGGCCTGACAAAACTTGAAGGAAGGTGTGTTGAGTTATTCGCTGAGTTTAATCACCTTACTCAGCTTGTAAATGTGCCTACACGAATACCTGACATTGCAAATCAATCCGCAAACACCATTGACTTGTTCCTTATCTCTCGTCCTGATAAAAACTCCGTCAACGTATTATCGCCTCTAGGCTCGTCAGACCATTGTGAAGTATCAGATAATTTCTCGTTAATAAACCACGTGGTTAGAGAAAAAAGACCCAAAGAAACAGTATGGCAATACGAGAAAGCCAATTGGGACGGTCTTAACAACTTCTTTGGGAGAATTAACTGGTCGCTGTTGTTTTGCGATAGCAACGTGGATCCGCCGCAGATGCAATCACAAACATCATCCTTATTGGTATGAGCGACTTTATCCCTTCCAGGAATAAGTCTGTTAAACCATAGGAGGATGGATGGTATGACTCGAGCTGTAAAGAGGCTTCTAGGATTAGAGATGTCCCAAAGGTAGTAAACATTTTTTGTCATTCGTGAAAAGAATAAAAAATACAGCCTCGTCGTCGATTCCAACGCTCATTTATAATGACATTCCAGTTGTTAGCACTTAGGACAAGGCCAATCTGCTTGCTGTGCATTTGCAGCTAGCTCCACGTTTCCAGATTGTGCATATTGTTGCCTCCTGCACCTCAGAGTATTGAACACTTTATGGGACAGATAGTCATTCGTACTCGTGCAGTTGCTAGAGTTTTAAATGATCTCAACACTCACAAATCCGCTGGGCCAGATGGTATTTCCCCATTAGTTCTGAAGAGGTGTTCTTCCAAGCTGGCATTACCATTGCGTAAGCTTTTACATCTATCCTATTCTTCTGGAATCTTCCCGAGAAGTTGGAAAACAGCCTTTGTCCAGCCCATACCCGAAAAAGGCGATCCGCCGTCTCCTTCTTCATACCGACCCATAGCACTTACATTCATTCTTTCCAAGGTCATGAAAAGGCTGAGCAATTTTCAACTTAAGAGATATCTTGAAGCCAACGAAATCGTTAGTGACCGGCAGTATGGATTTCTTGGGCAACGTTCTACTGGTTATTTGATGGTCAATTTGGAGAAAGCAATGCTGTTGCACACGATATTTCTAAGGCATTTGACAGAGTTTAGCATCAAGCTCTTTTGTTCAAAATGTGTGCTTATGGAGTCGATAAAAAACTGCTTCATTGGATTAGAAGATATCTTTTGGACCGCTCAATTCAAGTTGTTTTTGACGGTTTCAAGGTCTAGAGTTTATTACTTAAATGCTGGCGTTCACCAGTTTTGTCCCCGACTCTCTTCCTCATTTTTATTAATGATCTCTTATCTGTGACTTCTAATCCAATTCACTCTTTCGCCGACGACAGCACTTTCAGCTTCTCATATAAGTTTGAGGAACGTATCTCCACTTCTCATGTGGAACTCAAACAACTACGTATGTTAACACACGTTAAAGTCTGACCTTGACAGCATAATGCAATGGGGAGAAATCAATCGAGTAGAATTTAACGCTTCCAAAACCTAACGCTGTCTCCTGTCATCTAAGCGAATCCTAAATACCATCCATGAATGGCACTTGCATTGAGGAAACTGAAAGGCTCGCACTGCTCGGTATGTGCGTTAACGACAAGCTTCGTTGGATTGACCACATATTTATAATAATAATATTTGGCGCGACAGACCGCAATGATTGCGGTCCAAGGCCTAGCTTCTCGCGGCCATGTATATTTTTGGACACAAATGGAAGGGACCTAAAATTTAAGGCCGGATCCGAACGGCGAATTGAGAAGCTTTCCATGGCAAGTTATTACTCTCGGAAACTTTTTAACCCGCAAGAGGTGGGAGGTGGGATACCGTGAAAAATACTTTTGGTGTTACTGGGATTCGAACCACGAACATCCATGTGCATTTCGACTGAGCCAAGGCGCCCACATATTTACCGATGCCAAAAATGCTGCGAAATGTTTAGGTTTTCTAGCCCGGTGCAAGAAATATTTCACTCCCTCTGATCTGGCTACTATCTACAAGGCATTTATTTGCCCTAAACTTGAGTACAATTACCATATCTGGTCTGGTGCGCCTAAAACTACTTTGCATCAGCTAGATATAATACAAAACCGCGCGATAATAATTATCGGTGACGAAAATATAGCGAAATTAATAGATTCGCTTGAACACCGTTGGAGCGTTTCCTCCCTGTCACTGTTTTATCGCTTCTTCTACCAGCGGTGCTCAGGTGAAATAGCCAGCTGGAAGCCACCTCTCCTTGAATTCAATCGCAATACTCGTGACGCTCTAAATGCTTATCAGTTTACCCTCAAGCCCATCTTTGAACGTACAGTTAAGTTCAGGGATTCGGTCTTCAGCCGTACAACACGTATGTGGAATGCTCTGCCAAGCTCTGTCTTCCCATATCACTATGATCCAAAGACATTCAAAACACAAGCTCATAGACATCTCCTCGTTCTCCTCCTTTTCCCCACGCCACGCTGTGTCAAGCATATAGCCGAGCATTATAAGGGTGCGAACCCCTTTAGGCGTGCGCGAATTAAAGAATAAAAAATAAAAACATATCACTACAGGAGTCAAAAAACTCGCATCTCTTGGTATTGAGTTCCATCGATTCAAGATGGAAAATAAATGGTAAACAGTGCTTCTTACATTAAGAGTTGTAGTTACCAACATAACTCAAGTTCACTGAAGAAGTTGAAACGCAAGAACAAATCAAGACATATTCCAACGAAACAGGTCTGGACATAGCCACAATATGCTGCATAATAAATAGGGATAGTCATTTGTGTGTAATTTCAAGACTTTTCCACTGTGCTACAGCGAAGTTTTATTACATCAGACGGCCGCCTACTCAAGTTTCGTTTTTTGACAGACATTAAAAATATTTCTCTAAAATATTTCTGTTTGTCATTCATTCTCATTGTCATTGTCACGCCTACGCCTTGGACGCCTGTATAACTGAGCAAAATTTTAAAGCCTAAAATGTTTTCTAGACAAATTCTAGTCCGAAAGCTTCCAGGGTTCTTCTCCGACAAAAGACAAAGATGTTTGCCAGGTTAGCTATTATTATTTATACCGACGACTTTAACTTGTAAATCAAAAAGTTATTAAAAAATATATGTCCTTTAGGTTCTGATTTGTACTCGAAGCTATGCAGCAGGGAAAATAGATTTGAAACCTGTCCACGTTGTGCAAGTACTGACAAGGAAGCATCGCAAGTCCCTCTCACTGCAACAACTTCGTTTGCACCGCCGATCGGCGCTAAAGCAAATGAAAGAATTGACAACGCCCTGGACCAAATTGCCACCTCAAATGAGTTGAAACTTTTATCGCTGGTGTACCGAGCTGGCAGAGAAGAATCAAAGAAAATACTCCAGGAATATGTCATCCAGAATACATCGTTTCAGAGATTTTTACAGGGGCTCAAGGCGAAAATTGAGAAATATATTATTCCTAGTAAATAATAATTGCAAAATATCGATAAAACGACGTCAGTAGGACGTAATAAAAAGAGGTTTCTCATGTAAATGCCAGGACGTTTTTGTGCTAAAGAAAGCTCGTCACATTTATAGCGCTATTTAATAGGCGATAGCTCTAAAGGCAATAAAAATGTAATCCCAGAACGTCCCCGTTTTTTTTTGGATTTTCTACATAAATCTGATAGAAGTTTCAGCCTTTTATGTATTGCTATAGCGACAGACAATTAATAATATAGTATAACAGGTGGTCGCTGGTCGGTCTTCCGATGATTTCAATGTATGTTATCGCAATGCAATACTGTAGAAGCTATCGCCATCGCCAAATTTGTTACTTGTGCATGAATTATTGCCCTTCTGGTCAAGCGTTCTTCCTGTCATCATTTATTAAAGGAAGAAGTGTGAAACGGACACCAGCACCAGGACTGCTGTTGACATTTTTCGTCTGCATAGTGCATACAAAATAAATGATTCGTGTTCATGACCCTTTGCAGATGTCAGTCCAGTCCAAGTCGAAGGCGTTTAGTGTGGCTCCTTTTATTAACACGCGTGGGATATCAAATAAATTGGTTTTTTTGATGCTTTTACGATGTTCTTTCACAAGAAAATGCATTGGCTCTGATTGCAAGGATGTACAATTAATAGCAATTTAATTCGAAATTTAAAGTATTCCTAATGAATATTATTACATTAATTTTTTATAATGTACACACGCTAAAGGGCTAAAATTAATTAATAGGTAGGTAGGTAGACTGGTGAGCCCTGCTGTACTTGCGAGGACCTCAATCAGCGCAAGAGTGCGCCATTTTGATAGCACAAAGGGTTCGAGGGACCTTTCTAGCATGGATATTTATAATAATAATAATATTCGGCGCGACAGACCATTGCGGTCCAAGGCCTAGCTTTCCGTGACCATTTGTGTTGTGCATGTATATTTTTGGATACAAATGGAAGGCACCTACAATTTAAGGCCGGATCCGAACGGCGAATTGAGAAGCTTTCCGTCACAAGTTATTACTATCGGAACGTTTGTCCCCCATTTGTTGCGAGAGGTGGAACACTGTGAAAAATACGTTTGGTGTTACTGGGATTCGAACCACGCTCTGTAGCCCTGCTCAGTAGCCATGCGCTTTTCCACTGAGTCACGGCGCATGGATATTTACGCAGTTTAAATCCAGCCTGTTGCGTTCAAATACGAAATCAATTCGATGATCCTGTACCCGAGCTGTGACTAAGTGTGAATAAGAATTTGTTCCTTGACTGAGCTCATTGGAAAGCTAAGCCTCTCCACAGAGCCGGTGTCCACAGCGACACCCTTCTTAGCTAATTCGTCCGCCCTCTCATTTTCCTCTATATTACTGTGCCACGGCACCCATACTATGTTGATGTCCATGAATTGGTTGATCGAAGCCATTGAGTTTTGGAAGGATAAAAGCCAGTATTTTAGATTTAGCGGTAAACAGTACCATTTCAGTCTTCCCAGGGTTGACTCCAAGGCCACAGCTTGTTGCCCAGGGCCCTTCCCATGATTCCGCTGATCACGGAAAGGTGCTGGCCTGATACGAGTATCACCACGTCATATGCGTACGCAACTACCATCGTCCTATCATCCTCAAGTTTTAGTAGCATTTTGTAAATTACCATTAGGCACAGTTAGGGAAAAATGACCCCTCCTTAGGGAATGCCTCTGTCGACTAGTTTGGTAATGTTAGAGCTGCCAAGGTTGGCATGTATAATCCTGCTACCGAGCATGGATGTGATCCATTGTGTAAGGAAGGATTCCACTCCTGACTGGGTCAGAGATTCCTAAATGGCCTCAACACGAACATGTTGAATTGCTCTTCTAAATCTAAGAAGGTGGCTAGCGTAAAATGCTCGTAATTAATCGTGTGCTCAATCGTTGGCACTACCTCATGAGCTTGACAGCCAAAAAATCAATCTGCGCCAGATTCAAAAGAAAAAAAACCGATAAAAGAAACTGAACGCTGTGCAAATGGAACGCCAAACTGAAACCAAGGTGACTAACGAAACCTTACCTGTTGATTGCCGACGAGTAGCATTGTTACAATGTCGTTTACAAAACTTTGCAAATGGAACACAAAATCAAACCATACCGCGGGGACGGTTTGCAAACCAAACACAAAACTGAACGTACGTGAAAAAAGAATTATTAACTCTGCCCAGCAATAGGAAATACTTTCTGTATTATTAAGGCAAAACCGGATAAGAAATACAAACAAAGATGTATCCTTTTTTTAGCAAACTTTTGTAGATACTGTGGTAAAGATTATAACGGCATGTATTCTATGAACATAGAACACCAAAATCAAATTTTTACAGCTTATGATTTACAGTGCTCCCATAACCTTAGAAAAAGTCGTTTTTGGCTGATCAGGTTCTACCTTAGTAGCACAGACGTTGATGTCTCTAAATCATGTGTCTGCATAGGAGCACTGCAAACCATCAGTGCTTCTTTATCTTTTGTTTGTATTGAGATATTTTTATTCTCCTTTATTGGTATTGTTGTTGTAAAGATGTAGCCTCTGAAGTAGTTGTCTATATTCTGTTATAACAAAGTTAAACTCGCGTTTTCAAATTAATTGAAACAACAAATCGTCTGGCTTGAATTTATTTGTTCCTTAATTATTGATTACATTTAGGTTAAAATTTAACAGCTGAAGATGTATAATGTAAGTAGGATATTATTTAACAAGTGCTTCACTACATATTCGTAATCACATATATCTTTGACTTTCAAATGCTTTCTTATACAATATTCAAATTTCAATTCAAAAAATAAGATTATTAGGGCAATGATGTATTTGCAAGAAACATTCAAGTCGATGAGGAGGTCCTTAATCTAATTAATTGCCGTATAGTTACAACTACAATCTTAATTTAACAATTAAAGTTGAAAAGCTCTATTCACTAGTTATTGTTTTTCTCTTATTGCTATTTGAGGTATTTTCAAAACATTTACTGGTAATTAACGAACTTTCCTTAAGATATTATACTACAATCATGTACATTGTTTATCTGGTTATGCTCTTGAGCTTAAAATGTTTAATTGTAAAAATAGTAGGTAGTATACAAAATTTATTTGACGATCTTTCATTCGTTCGCGCGACTTACTTGCACTCGTAGGGCTTACACCAGCAATCCTGACGCCGCCAACAAAACTCATACTATACGCTCGATATGCTATGCTTTGCGCCCAGCAGTGAAATTGCTGCTGAACTAGTACAGGTTACAGCTGGTGATGTTGTCGCTGTTGGGGCTGACACTGAGCTTAAGCCTTTTACAACAGTTACATCGCCATTATTGTAATTCAAAATTTTTGCTTGGGATGGTATCGCTCCATTGACATTGCCATTATTGCCAGGTAAGTGACCGTAATGGTGATGGCTGTGACCATTACTTTTGTTGCTTTGATGCAACATCTGATGATTATTGTGAGGTCTACGCATCGATGCCGATCTGTTGATTGGATTTGCACTTCCGTTTATGAGGCTGAACTGTTCCTTGTCTGTGCTGTTTGTACGATAGCAGCTGGCCTGTCGGAATGATTTTGTGTGGCGACCATTGTAATCGATCTGTGTAACGGCGGTCATCAACGATGGCGATCGCTGGGAATCTCCTCTGCAAAAAAGTCTTGATGTATTAAAAAAGAGGAAAATGGAGAAAGAAGATTTTCTGGTGATTTTAAAAAACGAAAGTGTTGGGTTTTACAAAAAAAGAATAACAAGAAAGCAGGAAAGAACAAACGAATGTAGTCAAACCAGGATATATCGTCGATCTACTTACCTTGTTAAACTGTAGGCATTGTATTTGCTGTTTTTTCGCTTAAATGGACATAAATGAAATGCTCCATAGATCAGGGGATTCACCAGGCTATTAGACATGCCGAAAAAGAAGATGCCAGACTGAAGGTCCTCACCGAGCTGTTCGATTGATAGAAAATAGAAATTGAAGAAAGGATAAGTAAGAAACAGTGAAATTAATAAATTAAATAGCTGTACGCTGGGAATATAAAAATTCCAAAACTTCAGTTTAATATATCATAGGAAAAAGAGAAAAATTGAAGACTTTACAAAAGTATTTTTTTAACAACTTGGACGGGGCGATACCAGACATCATTAACGTATAGACCTCAAACAATTTTCAAATTGTCGTTGGTAAAAAGCACACTACACCTCCTTCCTTCCTGCCTTCCTTCCTTCCTTCCTTCCTTCCTTCCTTCCATTCTTTACTCCGCGGGGGAGCATAGGGTTTCTTCAAATGCCCGCCAACGAACTCGATTTACTGCCTGAGGTTTCAAGAGACGCCACTCTATCCCCTGAGATCTTGTTTCCTCTTTTATTGTCCTTTTCCATGTCATACTAGGACGACTAACTTGGCGGCTTCCTTGTAAATTTCAGTTGACTGCTTGTTTCGTAATGTTTGCTGGTTTTCTCAAGGTCACTTTTCAGAAGAGTCGGTGTCCAGTATTTCGACTAGTGACGAGGATACTTCGCAAGTTCACTTTTCAGAGGAGTCGGTGTCTAGTATTCCGATTACTGAAAAGGATACTTCGCAAGATATGATACTTCGCAAGATAGGATACTTCGCAAGATCACCTGCAGACGATTCGCTGTCCAGTGTTCCGATTAGTGACAAGGATACTTCGCAAGTTCACTTTTCAGAGGAGTCGGTGTCTAGTATTCCGATTACTGAAAAGGATACTTCGCAAGATATGATACTTCGCAAGATAGGATACTTCGCAAGATCACCTGCAGACGATTCGCTGTCCAGTGTTCCGATTAGTGACAAGGATACTTCGGAAGATCACTTTTCAGAGGAGTCGGTGTCCAGTATTCCGATTAGTGACAATAATACTTCGCAAAATCACTTTTCAGGTGAGTCGGTGTCCAGTATTAGTGACAAGGATACTTCGCAAGATCACTTTCAGATGAGTTGTTGTCCAGTATTCCGACTAGTGACAAGGATACTTCGCAAGTTCACTTTTCAGAGGAGTCGGTGTCTAGTATTCCGATTACTGAAAAGGATACTTCGCAAGATATGATACTTCGCAAGATAGGATACTTCGCAAGATCACCTGCAGACGATTCGCTGTCCAGTGTTCCGATTAGTGACAAGGATACTTCGCAAGTTCACTTTTCAGAGGAGTCGGTGTCCAGTATTCCGACTAGTGACAAGGATACTTCGCAAAATCACTTTTCAGGTGAGTCGGTGTCCAGTATTAGTGACAAGGATACTTCGCAAGATCACTTTCAGAGGAGTTGTTGTCCAGTTTTCCGACTAGTGATAATAATACTTCGCAAAATCACTTTTCAGGTGAGTCGGTGTCCAGTATTAGTGACAAGGATACTTCGCAAGATCACTTTCAGATGAGTTGTTGTCCAGTATTCCGACTAGTGACAAGGATACTTCGCAAGATCACTTTTCAGAGGTGTCGGTGTCCAGTATTCCGACTAGTGACAAGGATACTTCGGAAGATCACTTTTCAGAGGAGTCGGTGTCCAGTATTCCGATTAGTGACAATAATACTTCGCAAAATCACTTTTCAGGTGAGTCGGTGTCCAGTATTAGTGACAAGGATACTTCGCAAGATCACTTTCAGATGAGTTGTTGTCCAGTATTCCGACTAGTGACAAGGATACTTCGCAAGATCACTTTCAGAGGAGTTGTTGTCCAGTTTTCCGACTAGTGACAAGGATACTTCGCAAGATCACTTTTCAGAGGTGTCGGTGTCCAGTATTCCGACTAGTGACAAGGATACTTCGCAAGATCACTTTCAGATGAGTTGTTGTCCAGTTTTCCGACTAGTGACAAGGATACTTCGCAAGATCACTTTTCAGGTGAGTCGGTGTCCAGTATTAGTGACAAGGATACTTCGCAAGATCACTTTCAGATGAGTTGTTGTCCAGTATTCCGACTAGTGACAAGGATACTTCGCAAGATCACCTTTCAGAGGTGTCGGTGTCCAGTATTCCGATTAGTGACAATAATACTTCGCAAGATCACTTTTCAGATGAGTCGATGTCCAGTATTAGTGACAAGGATACTTCCCAAGATCAATTTTCAGAGGAGTCTGTGTTCGTCTACAGTTCAGAAGGAGAAGGGTGCTTTTAGGATTTCTGTCTCCTTTTAGCTGGAACGGTTAAAAAATCGTGGAAACTGTGAGAACCACAGGCTTGCTTCGTTCCAACGGTTTTTCTAGAGTCCCGTTTTGTCCGTTTATTGCTATGCGGTATCTTTGATTTTATTGTAACGTGTAACGACAATGAATGAAACGATTAGACTATAAAAATATTGGCAAAAATTTTTTTCTACTTTAAGCCTTAACCGGACTCAGAAAGATTTATTCGACACTGAAGAGCAGCTACAGCCAAATAGACAAGGCAGCTGTTTCCGTAAGATGAAAAAATCTCCCAGGCCTACAACAAACAAAGGAAATGTTGGGGAACTATATATATATTGTTACTTAGAAGAAGTTAAATAAGAATCATTACCGCCTTCTAACAGGACTTATTAGACTGAAGGAAATATAAATTAAAAGAGGATGGCAGCTGCAGGCTTTGAACAGAAGCGGAGGAGACCCCATGGCACTTTCTCAACGAATGGTGCAACGATTCGACAGAGAAGAGACCATATTGGAACCCACGCAATCTCGGAGTCTGTGTGACATTCACTAAATCCACTCCATATCATTAAGATCCTAAGAGGCATTGACATGTAGGGGAAGCTGTATGGATGGGCATGCACTGTTCCATAGCGGAATGCAGGGGGAGCGCAATAAGATCCACATAAATTGCAGTGCTACCCTTTTCTCATCCTCAACCGGACTCCAACTAGATGTTATTATGCTGATTCTATTTTTTTTGAGACTAAAGATAATTAATATAATAATCTTGTCCTTGCAAATAAATAATTGTCCATTAATTTTACCGGATGAAAATACATAAGTAAGTTGAATGCTTAAGTGTTCCCTAATAAATTCATAGGATCCATGTAACCAATAATAAATCTGAATCAATGCATTGTATATAGATATTCTGTAGCCTTCTCATGATAATAAAAAAAATCATTTATTATCATCGCCCAATGGATGAGGTTTATCTTTGAGTGTTCTTGTTAATACCGCATTGTATTGGAAAGTGCCTAAAGCGGGCACACATTGCCAATTGGGGGTTGACCGAAGACAGGTCATTTTGTGTTACACTTTATTGGAATAGCACAATGGTCAGATCAATAATAGCAAAGTAGAATTGAATCCTGCCATCGGCTATAAAAGCCAAAGTGAAATCCGCAAAACGTTAACCAAAATGAAGTAAAAAAATTTACGACGACCCTCATAATCATAATATTCAACTAATGAAGCGAGATAGTCTCCCTAGTCTTAGTGGTCGTCTGAAACAAGAACTTGCGTTCCGAAATATTAAAAAAATATTTCCATCTAAAAATATTAATCCTAATACCGTTAGGGCGGAAATACAATTCAAATAAAGATGCCGTCCTTATGTATATATAGCAAATCGTCCATTCTGTTGTTGTTTTTGTGAATAATGTCAATCAAGGAATGACTTTTGATAAACAAATCTGACCTGGGGCTATGAGGTTTATTGGATTACTTAATTTATTAAACGAAGAAGCTTTCTTTGATCTAAGAGGCAATAAAACAAATTTATTATTACCTATACAACTCGGAAGCTGATAACCGTCCATGGAAGAGAAAACAAGGAAGCGAACCGTATGTATTAAATGTATGTATGTATATGCGAAATGTATTAATTCATCCTGTATACTATATTCTTACCTATATAGACTTTGAATTTTCTAAATTTCCTTTTATTAAGGACTCAATATACGGGTAACTATGCCAGATCACTACAAATAACCACGGCAAACATAAATATTCATAACATCATAACACTTAATGAAGAGCAAATGTAAAACTGTTAGGAAAGGATGAGCACAGAGAGCGTTTCTGTACAGCGTTTAACCAACCAGTGGTGGGTCTTTTCATTTAATGTGTCCAGAGCAGCCATCACAGTAGATTAACATGGATAAAGAAACACTACACAGGCTTTTCAGCAAGACATTATAAAATTATCGCATTCTAGTAATCCTATTTGGTGTGTGCTAATGGAAAGGAAGGAGATTCTCTCCTATTCTCTTTGGCTTCCTGCAGACATTTGTAATTTCAATTAAGGGCTTCGTTGTTTTTTTTTATAACCAGAAGGGAAGTTCAATTAACCGAATATTTAAAGGAATTAAGAAATTCTTGTATTAAGCCAAATAATAATAATAGATATACCGATATAACTGGGCAATCACCTCACCTATTAGATATGTGGATCTTTTACATTCATAATTTCTCATAGATTATGTTCTTCAGGTTTATTTTGTTTAGCATGTTATTTCTAACTTCTTTGCCAGATAAATATTCAATTGATTTATCTGTTTCATCACATACGCGGTTCTGGTTTGGTGGCCAAAAACAGAGCAATAAACGACACGCTCAAAACTGAACAAAATACAAAGACTAATATGTCTAATTGTAACGGGTGCAGTTAAGAGCTGACCAACGGCAGCTCTGGAAAAACTTCTAGGACTTCCTCCCCTGCACATACACATCAAAAGCTAGGCTGTATCAAGAGCCACAAAACTAAAAACTCCTAAGCAAATAAAAGCAATCAAACCAGGACACTCTAGCATCATAACCAAAATAGACTTGGAATATGTAACTGTCCAACCATCAGACCTAATGATATAAACAACTAATTTCAAAAGGAATTTTTCGATTAAAATACCCGATCGAAATCAAGTTAAAAATATCATAAGTACCATTCCAAACCATGCATCCATCTGGTATAAAGACGGATCAAAAACAAACACAGGAACCGGAGAAGGAGTATTCGGACTCAGAATCACTCTACGAATACACCTAGGTAGATCTCCAACAGTATTCTAGGCAGAAACTATAGCAATAGAAGCCTGCGTCCTGGAATGCACTAAAGGAAGGTACAGAAGAACCGAGATCTATGTGCTCTCAGACAGTCAGGCAGCACTGCTAGCATTAAAAGGTCCAGTCTTTTACTCTAAAACAACGTGGAGCTGTTTCTGCCACTTAGAAGAACTGGCCAAAAGCAACAAAATCACACTAATGTGGTCTCCCGGACACTCAGGCATATCAGGAAACGAGGCAGCAGACCTATGCGCAAGAGAAGGCGCAGAAGGAATTTTCACTGGCCCAGAACCCAGCATTGCCTATTCCAAATGCCATATCAACAGAAAAACTAAAGAGTGGGAAAACGCTACTATCGAAGCGGAATGGAATTCTTCGTCTGGGATGAGAGAAGCCAAGAAGCTTCTAAACTATAACATTAGTCATATGGACAGGGCCATCAAACTGGACCGCTATACACTAATAACACTAGTCTGGTATATGACAGGAAATGGCCCATTCCATGAGCATCTTTTGAAACTGGACAAATCCCAATCGGACTGCTGCCGATTCTGCAACGACGCAAAGGAAACGTCAGAGCATATACTCTTCGTATGGGTAGCCTTCGCCCAGAAAAGAATAAAACATTTCAAGGCCTATACAGTTCCCTGGACGAATGCCAGACTAATCGCATTGTCAGATGTGGTGGCATTCACGAAGGAACTGAGCAACCACATAATGTAAAACTTCAGGGACGCACAATACACCTAAAGGTCGCAGTGCTCAAGGCTTTTCAGCCCCACCTAATATAATAATAATAATCTGTTTCATTAGGACTTTCTGACCACGCTCTGGTAATAGCCACATTTTCAATTAGTCCAGCCCTTGTAGAGCCTATTCGTTCTAGGCTTCGCTGGCATTTCAAAAATCCTAACCGGGAGCTTCTGAACCAATTGTATAGCTAATATGAATGGCCAACCTGCTTTTCCAATAATAATGCTGAGAAAGCTTCACAACTAATCACTTCCTCCATTAATAAAAGCAATATTCGTAAGAATAAGTGGATTAATGAAAAATGCAAGTCAGCAATCGCCAGTAAAAAAGCTGTCCATTTGGACTACGTTAATTGCACTTCCGAAGAAAACCTTGTAAAGTTTTGAATAGCCAAAAACAGAGCAAACGCTATAATAAAAATGACCAACATAAAATTTGACCTCAAGATTCGAGATAGCATGCGAACAATTTTGGATTCAGATTCAAACAGACGAAGCTTTTGGTCGTTTGCTGCCTTGGTAAAAAGAAACTTTGCAGACAATACGTCATCTATTTCTTCCTTATTTTATAATGGAATACAGGATATCCCTTCATACTGACACAACCAAACTGACCACCACCCAAATGACCACCCTACTGACTGACACCAACTTTCCCCTTCTCTACACTGGCCCACACCACTAAGTCCAACCCCTCCATTGACTTATAACCTCCGGAGCAAAAATAGTGAAAACCTGATCAGCATTAGTAGTTCCGAAGATTACTTCCTACATACAAACAAACTTTACCTATTTATAATATTATTAGTGTTAGTATTAGTATATCTAGTCTAGTAGTTATCTTACTGGGAAAAAGAATTTTGAGATAAACTATGAATATGAATATAAATACCCCCTCCCACGTCCTAGAGAGTTGACATTTTGTAAGTAGCTTAGTTTCAGAGGGTGTTTCTGAGATCTCGCGTATGACTTGTATAAATAATAATATTCGGCGCGACAGACCATTGCGGTCCAAGGCCTAGCGCAGAGTCCTTGGCCATTTTAGATATCCCACGTGTGATGATTACAGTAGTGGTTTTTTTCGACTTCTTTGAAGTTCTTTTTAACCAAATTTCTTATGTATCTTAAATTTTATGCGCGCTTGGCGTGTGTCGATGTATACAGAAAAGTTTACACCCGAAAAACGAAGTTTTTTTTTAAATTAACTTGCTAATTTTCAACGTCAAAATAACTCCGTTCAGTGCTCATATTGTATGTTATATCATATACACAAAAGCTACAAAAACCAACCAGATGAACCAACGTTTTCTTTGTTTGAGAGGAAAAGGTTCATATCTATGCACATGTGTCTTGAATGCCGGTAGATCATACAAATGCTGAAACACAGATTCACATAATTACTCGTATTGTGCGGCTAAAGAAGGAATCTCTGAATTGGTTGGTACGTCCGAAGAGAGACCTAATGGTAGACCCGTGAGCTCGAATTGAGGCAGACTTGTTGCGATCACCGCTTATGGAAAAAGCGATAAAACAGTGACAAGCTAGTTTTAAAGTTTCTTTTATGGAAGATACATCCATGTATAAAGGTTGGGGGTTTAAAATATGATTAGACGACAGAAGACAGCACTGTCTAGTTATATAATTTATTTCTATATATCGACAAGTATAGCCGTAGCCGAATATACGAATAAACGGGCCTCTAGGTTGTATTATTTAATTTAATGTCTATTGTCTGATAATTTAAATATTTCTAAATCTTTGTTTTTGAGAATCACTGCAAGAAAAGTTTGAGAAAGTTGAAAGAGTTGCTGCCATTATGGGTTATGTCTCTGTTAAATGTTTGTGAATCACTAAATGATAATATTTCATGACGTGTTTGTAATCATAATGCGTAATGCGTGCGTGATTGAGTGAGTAAGAGGGCACCTAGTATATAGAAGAAGATTACGTATGTCCCAAAATTAGTATGTGCCTTATTTCCTATCTAAATACACAGCGAAAGTAAATAAGTCATAACTCATAAGCTATGCCATCAACTTATCTGCGAGTTTACACTCTTTCAAGGACTTATGAAAATTAAACGCTCTTGTGGTTTTCCAACATTCAAGTGTATTTTAGATTTTTTTCCTCAAAATTAAGGAAAACGCTACGGGCACTTGAATTGTCACTCATTTACACCTAATCTGTTCACGTTTGTCGCTTATCAGTCAACATCATTAAAGTCAACTTCTAATTTGTACGCCCCGTTATCGCCTGCTTACACTTCATTACCATAAACTCAAATTATCGCCGCCAAAAAGGGCGAATACATTATTCTGTGCATATAATTTTTGAACTAAGTAACCGCACGTGATCATTTAGAGCAGTGGATTTTACAATCTGTAAACAGCTTTACCTAGTAGCGGTACTTTTGACGAGAGTAAATTTCATAAATGTGGTTAATTGCACACAAAATTACGAAAATTAATTTGCATAAGTGAGCAGCGAATTTCCTCACTTTAACTTAAGAGTAAGTTGTACCTACATAGATTGGGAATTAGTGAGTGTACTGATTTTTGAGACTGGAAGTTTCAGAATCGATTAATAGTTCTATATAACGACCGGAATTGTCACAATTCCAATATCACAAGCGTTCCAAGCGTTTTCTTTTTAAATAAATTAAGTAAATTAAATAAAATTGGAATTACGATCAAACCTCCACTTGGTAATTTTTCTCCAAATACCGGAAAAGCTAAATGATCGGGCTAATCCCTTGAAAGTACGGTTGACTCGAGGCCAATAACCTCGCCCATAAAAAAACTTTTATTACGGAACCCAAAATCAGCCTCGGATTCACTGATGAACGACGACGACCACGACAACGAAAACGGCTAAATGATTTAATAATTTTCTCATGGAACGTCAGCTCACTATAGCCGATCCAAATGTAAGGCTTACATAACAGCATAACAGCGGTGGACGGGGAATGGTGTCTTACAAAAATCAGAATATGACATACATCACAGCTGTAATGCAAAACATCATGTGCTCGGGGTGGGGTTTCTAGTTAGCAAAAGAATGAAACCCACCGTTATCGGCTTTAAATCAGTAAATGAACGGCTATCCACACTTCGCGTGCGGGGCAGATTTAAAAACATAAGTCTCATAAACGTTTACGCACCTGCAGAGGATTCCCCAGATGATTTTAAAGAAGAATTCTTTGAATCAGTCGAACGGGAACACCATGCCTATCCTTAGTATGACGTAAAAATCATTCTAGGGAATATGAACGCCAAAACAGGTAGGGAGCCAATATTTAGGCAGTACATTAGCACCCATAGCTTACACGAGAACACTAATGACAATGAACAATGGACGAGTTATAGAGATGGCAGCAAGCAATAATTTGGTCGTTGCGAGTACAAGGTTTGTGCGTAAAAATATCACAAAGCCACCTGGGTATCTCCTGATGGAGCCGATCGCAACCAGATAGACCGCGTGTTGATAGACCGCCGCCACAACTCGAACCTGATGACAGTACAAACGTACCGAGGTGCCGACATTGACTCGGACCACTATCCTGTTGGTGTGGTGCTCCGAGCAAGGATTGCATCATCACGAAAGACTGCATCCACTCGCAACGAATGTAGGGGGAGTTCAGGGGCTGAGATGTGTGGCGTAGAAGAGAAATGGACACGTCTAAAGAAGTAGTGCAATCCTTTAACTATCTCGGGTCAACTGTAGCAGCTGAAAACAAAATAAAAAGCTTTAAAAGGGGTCTTGAAAGGGGGGAAAGGAAACCTGAACGTTTCACCAGACTAAGTGTGCCGAAGCAGCCACTGAAACTGAATATAATCTAAGAGCTGTATTGCACGTAATTTCAGTTAAGTAATGCTACTTTGGCTGTTAAAAAGACTGACCCAAGGTAGTTAAGAAACGGCACTGCTTCGAATTTTATCACAACTACCCAACTACAGCCCCGTATGACAGAGAATTTAACTTCAATCGCTCGAACTACAAGATTATTTCATTGATCCTGTGATGTAAAAGCTCTTTGAAAAACAAATGTTTTATTTGCAGTATTCTAGCCCATGGTAGGATTTATAGGGAACATTAGCTTTTTTTTGCCATAATCTTTTTTGAGATAGCACGCAATTGGTTAGATGTGAGATGGTTTCACATTTATTGTCTAAAGCGACGCCTTTGGCCTATTTCATCAACTTTCTTATTACCTTCAATATCGTTGTGCTCTACGCCCGCAAAAGGGTTACCACTAGGATTTGGCTTAACGAGACCAGGTTATTCCAAAAACTACTAAAAAAGTTTTGAGTTGTTTACACTAATATGCCATTACTATTTTGATTGCGGCTTCGTTGTCCACACATAGGTATATGCCAATCTTTCCTATTTGTGAAGTATGCCCAGCATAGACTCTCCCTCGTGCATGATTAAGTGCTTTGGGTTAACTTAAAAACTTTTTCAGTTATCGTAACAAATTCGTCAAATTCATTGTTCTGCTATCAAGAGTATAAATTCTAAGAATATCCCCACAAGATTCTCTAACCACACATCCATTTAACTACGAGTGTATTAGGAGCAATAAATTGTCCCTACGTTCATTTTATCCAACTGCAATTTTGGTGCCAAATTGTTGTAGTTTAACTTTTGTGATAGAAGAATAACTTGCCGACGAGCGCATTGTGGCAGCGACATAAACAAGAACGCACACATGTCCGTCGGTTGTTCCGTTTTAATCCAAACATCTGTTGTAATTCATTTAGCTTTCGGATTTTTCATAACACATGTCACTTAACCGTGGAAGAGTTTTTCAGTTCAGAATTTTTATGCGAACTGAGAAAAGCATTTCAAAAGTACTCGCCTCTGTAAACCGTATGTGTGTGTCTCTTGCAGTTATCATCCTGCTCTTCCTAATATTTCCCATAGTCACTCTATTCATTCTGGCATCTCAAAAAAGCATTTGGCTTTTATACTTTTGTAGACAATTTTCAGTACATAATATACTGAAAAATTCATATTAAAGTAATAATCATGAATTTGCACTTACTCCACAGGGAAATCGTAAAAAACTCGTAAACCCAACATTTTACTTTGCTGTTGTTAGCCGTTGCGTACGAATATGTCGGTTAAATTTTTATCTGGAATTTATATGAATTATTTTTTATATTTATTTTTATGCTCAGAATTTTATGTTCAATTTTTAAAGAGATATAATGAAGTTTGAAAAATGCGCTTATTTGCCCGAAGTTATATTGATTTTATTAGCCGTTGACGTACAATTTGGAAATAATCTTTTAAAGATTTTAATTTAATGTGAGTTCATTTTGAATATGGGGTTGGCTTCATCTTGTGAATACAAAAGTGTGTTGAGTTTTTTTTTGGGACATATTGCAATCCACACACACAATAATTGAAGGGAAAAAATTTTATTTACTGTGTGCTGTTCGTTGGTAAGCGCATCACCTGAGAACGGCTGGAGCGATTTGGCTCATTTTAAATTACTGGTCAAAGTCCGAATAAGGTTTATACAGAAAGAAAAATTGGAAATTTCGGGAAAAACTGGAAGTTTCCAGGGGCTTTGAGGATAAACATAACACGATTCGAATACATATATATTTTGTGTCTATATGAGTGTCGATTCTATAGTTTTCAGGGTAGCTGAGGTGGTCAATGGGAGGTCAGTAAACAGGTGGTCAGTTGGGTGGTGGTCAGTGGAATGGGGCAGCCAGGAAACGCCTGGTATTTCCGCTAGTTTTTCATAAAAATAGAAATCTTCATTATTTTTGTGACTTCATCATCATATTTGACTCTACAACAGAGATTCAGTCCTGGCCCGACTATAAAAAATCATTCGACCTGTCCGAATTTCGAGACGATGTCATCAAGTATTGCATCTCTGAAATATAAGCGTCCTAGTCTACATCATCCTTTCAGTGTCTTGCCTTGCTGTGGTGTTCCTCCATAAATACTACTGCAAATGACTTTCCAAGCAGGGTTGTCTTCGCACATCAAAGGTAGAGCGTTGCCTACCTACCGAACTTAATTCTTTTCACAATGTCATATATACGTTCTGGTAACTGTGAGCAGCTACCAATTTAACACCTCCTAAGCGTCCTAGTCTACATCATCCTTTCAGCGGTTGTCCTGCTTCGCTGTGATGTTCCATAAATACTACTGCAAAGTACTTTCCAAGCAGGATTGTCTTCGCACATCAAAGGTAGTGCCTTGCCCACCGGAACCTACCGAACTTGATTCTCTTCGCAATGTTATATCTACGTTCTGGTAGTTGTAAGCAGCTAGAAATTTAACTCCTCCTGGTGCATAGGATAACAACAAGTTCTTTCCATCTCTCTCTATTCGCAGCACGATATCTTAGCTGTGGCCACGACTGGTATTAAGCTTTCGTCAAAACAGTTGACCTCCATGTTGTTCTAGGCCTACCGAGGCGAGTTCCCTTGCAAATCCAGCCCCACTTTCTTTGCTTGATGTTACCACCCAATTTTGTTTGCACAGTCCTAAGCAACAACCAGATTTTATTCAAATTTTGTGCACATGTGCATTCTGATTATTGTTGTTTTTATTTCCTTTGTATTTGATTTCTAGTTCGTTAACCCAGTTAGTCTTTCTTCCAAAGTCATGTAGTCGGGATCTTCTTTCTTTTCTTAACTCCGCGGGGGAGCATAGGGCTTCTACAAACGCCCGCCAACGAACTCGATTTAACGCCTGAGGTTTCAAGAGACGCCACTCGGGCCCCTGGGATCTTGCTTCCTCTTCTATTGTCCTTTTCCATGTCTTGCTAGGACGGTCAACTCGACGGCTTCCTTGCCCATCTGCCCAAATAACAAAACTAATCGACTTCCTCTATCTGATGTCCGTCAATCGAGACATCAGAAGTTCAACTAGCGTTAACGCGAAGTAGTTTTGTTTTTGAGACGTTAATTTTTAAACCCACTTTGTTAGCGTGGAGTTGTTGAGTTTAATTTTCGCTTCATGTTACCTAGCGATTGTGATAGGAGACAGATATCATCGGCATAGTCTAGGTCTTCTAGGCGGTGAAAAACATTCCATGGCAAACCCGATGGAGTACGGGTTGCTATTTTCATCACCCAGTCGATAACAATTGTGAAAAGCAATGGTGAGAGGGTGCAGCCTTGCTTGACTCCCGAGTAGATGTTGAAAGGTGAGCCAAGATGACCGTTATGAATGACGCGGCATGTTGAGTCGGGATGCGACAGCCATATTCTCTGTCATTGTCCTTGCCTTGATTCGTGAACGTCGGCTGTTGTGTATGGGTTTTAGTACATCATCCTTCTATACTTCTGGTCTCCTAGAACTCGGTAAAGTGAGTTTTGCCGTGGTGGCCAAAATAGTGGCTTGTGTAATATACTTGTTGCCAATGGTTGTTGGTACAGGGCGTACAAAAAAATGGTAAAATGTGTTAAATTTGTGTGGAAGAAAATGACGAATTTGTTCCTCATTTGGTCCAAATCGACCAGTTATACATTTCAGCTTAAGTTTGTTTTGATAACTTTCCACATTTAGATAAAAACATCGCATTGAAGTCTAACATAAAAGTTTTCTGCTAAACTATACTGGTGTTTCTGACTTTCTGAAGATACAAACTAACTCAGCTGGCAATATCTAGCCTGGTAGCCTTAACATCGCCTACACATAGTCGTTATGAAGCAGGTAATAATTTTGTAATAAACTTACAAGTTGGCTACATGATATAGCATTTGTGGTAACCGATTGACTGTACAATCAGGCAAAGAAAGTGACAATGAATGGTTTACACCATTGTTAAATATGCAGTGCAATAGACTCTATTCACTTAATCTGGCATAAGAGAGATTTGCCCTGGAAAATCGACTTGAGGCGAGTTAAAAAGCGTTGCAGGACTTCGAACAATATAGCGCACATGCGTTGTTTGTGCACTATATCCCATTAACAGTGACTGGCCTTGGGTAAATAAGTTATCTGAAATGTATTACGGATTATTAAAGAGGCCCGGGAAAAGATGTATATCTGCTTTTTGTATAACAACCTTCCTTTATAATAAAAGCAAAACTTTTCTGTGTGATCTCAAACTATTAACAAACAGAACAGCTAGCCCTTTTGTGCGTCAAGTTAGTTAAGTCATTTAAATGTAAGGCACATATTTTCCATTACCTTGGCTTTCAGTAAAAATTCCAATAACTTATACTTTCTAGTGTGATAATAAAAAAGCATTTTGTAAGAATTTATTGGTGAAAACATAAAAAGGGCATCCCCATTCGCTAAACTTTGCGTTAGAGTGCTATGTTGCGAATAACCTTATGTTATGGCCTCTTTAAAAATACCACGCCAGACTAAAGCACTAAAACATTACGGTCGTTAAGAACTATAAAAGTTAAATTGAATAAAAAATCAATAAAATTCTTCAGTGGAGATGCCAATTCATGGATTATAAGATCACATGGAAAAAAAATAACTTTGCTCTTCCCAGGCTATTTATATTTGTCTCAAGCCTTTTGCATTCGGTTTTGATATCGCCTAAAATTTGAATTGATTTAGTTATGTCTGTCCATCTATATACATTAAATCTGTTTAGCCACTCGACTAAGCATACAATGTTAGTACTTTAGTGTATTGGCACACACACACAGCACGAATCGGTCAATTGTTTTTTAAAAGCTGTTTGCAGAGGTTGTTGCTAACGAAGTTTTCTTTCAAAGTTAAAGAAAACACCATAGAATTAAGTGTTGTATTATTCAGTTTTTATCACAGCCTTACAAAAATTGCTCTATGTGTAGTATATGCTATTACTCGTACATACATTTGTGTACCTATGAAGATATGAAAAAACAGTTCACCGGCGAAAGAAAGCAGCCTGGAAGAAGAATCTTGCCCGTGAATTAGAACAGTAGAGAGAGCGAGGACCGCACCAGGCGCGAAGTTCTACCAAAGAGCCCGCGGTATGGCGCAATATACACGGCGTTGCACATACTGCAAAGACAAAGAGGGTAATCTAATCGCCCATCTCAAAGGCATCTTAGAGCGATGGGAAGAGCACTTTCATGAGTCGCTCAATGGCCAGCTAACTGAGGAATTGGAGGCTTCGCCAATGACCGAAGACCAAAGTATACTGCCGCCACCAAGCATTGACAGAGCGATAAATCGGCTAAAAAATAATAAGGCCCCGGGATCAGATGGGATCCCAGCGGAACTGACTAAAATAGGAAGCCCCACAATACGCCAAGTAATTAAAAAATAATAGTGCAAATATGAGAGGAAGAAGGGTTGCCAAAAAACTGGCGAAGAGGCATCTTGTGCCCCATACATTGCTTTATAATGAAAGGTGGGAGAACGGAAGGCTTGCCCTTAAACATATCAGCTCTGCCCCATACATAAGATGGGAGATATCACAAAATGCAGCAATTATCGTGGTATAGACAGGATAGCCCCATACGCTAAAATCATCATTAGTCCATACCAGTGTGGCTTCATCCCAGGCAAATCAACAACTGATCAAATTTACACCATTTGGCAGGCGATGAAAAATTATCTAGAGTTTCAAAACTCACAACACCATCTTTTTATAGACTTTAAAGCCGCCTATGATAGCATAGCCAGAGTAGAACTTTATAAAGCCATGAGAGAATTCGGCATCGCAAATAACTGATGTTGGTTGACCATGACCAATGTTAAAAGCCAAGTAAGTATAGCCGGATCACTTTCAAGACCATTCAACATCTATAAAGGATGCCAACAAAGGGATTGACTGGCCTACGTCCTCTTCAACCTGGCGTTGGAGAAAGTGATCCGAGACTCTGAGTATGGGCGAGAGGAACAATCCTCTGTAAGTCCATTCAGATATTGGCTTACGTAGATGACATCGACATCGTTGGTATAAAACCAAAGGGCTGCACAGTAAGCTTTCATCCAGATCGAGCGGTCGGCACGAAATCTCGGGCTACACATAAATGAGAGCAAAACAAAGTACATGGTTGTCACGTCTGCGAGTAAAAGATCCAACATTGGTCCCTCAGTTAAAATACTGGAGCACGAATCCGAAGTAATGCACTCCTTTAACTATCTCTGTTCAACTGCAGCAGCCGATAACAGCATGGAACCAGAAATACGCGCACGGTTGCTTAAAGCCAACAAAGCCTTCTATAGTCTGTCAAGACTCTTCAAGTCCATGAACTTAATCATAACATAACATTCAAGCTGCTGGTATAAAAAACAATGGTCATACTAGTACTTACATATGGATCCGAGACTTGACTTCTGACTTCTAAGCCGCGTTCGAGAGAAAAGTCGTACGGCGAATTGTTAGCACCGTATGTGAGGAAGGATGATTCCGGAGACTCTATAATGATGAGATCTACGAGCGTTACTGCGATGTCGACATCGTGAAGAAAATTAAGCTCGGTTGGTTTCGATGGGCAGGACACCTAGATCGCATGAGCGAAGCGGATCCTGCTCGGAAAGAGTATTTCGTTGTTGGTTATTGTATTCTTTTTAGTTAGTTAAGAATAATAATAAACCCTCAACTATTTATTATTCTTATATCAAAAGCTACTAAAATCACATTATGGTCACATCATAGGATTTGCATGTATTGGGCCGTACACATCAGCTAAATAAATCCAACTTAAGTCCCTTATTGTTGACGTTTAACGCATATTACCCACTCAATAACAAGTTGTACCTTTTTTCTACCAGAATTCAGTGGTCCTTTTTTTATCAAAACAGTTAATATAAGATTTCTACAGTTAATAGTAATTTATGATGAGGACATATCAAAGAACTAACTGGGAACTGTCCAACAAAAGACCTATTTCAAATAGAGTACTGTTTAAGGACATCACAAAGATGAGTATTTTGTTGTTGAAAGGAGATAAAATTTCGGGCTATTAACTTAATACAATCAAGAACAATAGTCGGATAACAGGAAACCGTGTGCCTTTGACTTAGCGACTACAAAAGAAGTCAGAAGCTTGTTGGAAAGCGTTTCCTTATGTTGATTTTTTATTTACTTTTTGACGACAGTTTCACTATTTTGTGAGTTAATTTGTACAAAAGTTTTCGTCTACAATAAAATCGGAGAAAACGACGAAAGTTTATTATTTACTACTGATGAGGACGAAGCATTTGTTGGATATATGCGAACTATGTCTGTCAGGCAAAGAAATTGGTCATATAGCATACACTATTTTAAACTTTGATATCTTTAGTTGATTTCGTAGAAATGATGCATATAATAAACTCAAATGCGGTTCTCTCATGCTTGTCATGCTTTGTCGTGATAGATAGATGTGCTGATTATTAAAAGGGGAATAATCATCATTAAATAAAGCATCTTTTACTCGAGATTTTAATTTTTTTTATACGGTAAAGCAATTGACAATATTTCAGAATGAAAATGCCATTTATTACATCCGGCAAGGTTATCATCAATCACACCAGATCAATATAGACAGTAATTGTACACACAAACAGGATGCTTTAAAACTTCAAATATCATAAAATATAGCAAAGAGCTCAGGGGAAATAAAAGGAATATTCAAATTACTCGATAACAAGTACCAGCGATACACATTCAAAGCGAAGTGTCATTAACTCTTTCTATCTTTTTCTTTAATAGGATTGCCATCACAACCATTCTGTTTTTTTGTATGTTCTGTTCGGAATAATTAATTGGAAACGAAAAGTTTGTTTAAAAATTATACATCATACATCAGATAGATAGATAGATAGATAGATAATAGATAGAGTGAAAGTGCCTTTAATTTCACATTCAGGGTACACTGTAGTGCAATTTCTGAGTACTACTTTTAAGGAAAAGTGCATTTGCTTCCAGGGAAGCTACGAAAAAAATTGTCATTTTGAAAGCTTACCCGTGATTTTTGTCTATTGTTATATAATTTTCACACGCCCATAGACGAAAGTGACATACACTATAGCCTAGCTTCGAAAGTAGCCTATACACACTCTAGTGATGTAACATATAAAATACTTTTGTTATTTACTGCAGTCACAGCGAACACATATTCCTCCCAGAGTAATTTTGCATTGAGCATAACCGGTTTAGCAGAAAAACCGGTTTTTGGTCATATGAAAAATAGCGTACATTACTCGCAGATAAAGGCTCATCGATAAACTCCACTTTCCTCGCTCGTTATGTAATATACTATATCGAAGTTGAAAGATTTTGGTTTTGCTTGCTGTCATGTTGTCGTGCTGAGAGCTAAAGTAATATCCATCGATTGCCAAAGGGTAATAAAGTTATGATTTCGGTTTTATAAAAGTTCGAATGGAATGCAAATTTACTATAAACCACGATTATGGTTTTTTCTTGCAAATTGAATGTAAAAATAAAACCAAGAAAAAAAAGGAAATCTTTACTTCATCTTCATATAGTAAATAGGAAGCTCCATAAATTAAATTACCTTGTGGAACCCTTTGACAAAATTTTACTTATTTCGAGAAAAAAATTGTTATGAATATTTCCATATAGACATTCTGAAAAGGAAGCCAACAACTTCCTAATGGATTCTCCTCAGGCAACAAGGCGATTAGAGACGAAGTGAGAGAGAAAAGATAAGAACCAAATTTTCCAGATAGTTAAGAAGAGTGGATTTTATTTAATCTTTCAAATCTCTAACAAAATGTTTTGTCGTAAAATTCGGAAGCATTCAAAAGGAGGATTCTTCAATTTTAAAGTACAAAAGGGTTGGAAGAAACTCATGTTATGATTTAAGATCAGTATTAACTAAGCAATTTATTTCAGGTAGGTATGTCCTAACATTGATTGAAATTACTTTTGCAAATATAAACAGTGAGTCGCCGCGCTATTGCAGTCTGTAATTTTATCTGCTTAATTGAAGGATACCATGGGCATCATGGGTTAAATGGTTAGTGCGTTGGAACACTGTGAAGGAGCGAGGAGGTTCGATTTGAATTTCTGATAAAAAATCTAAAAGCTATACGGTCCCACCTCTCGCAAATGTCTGACAAACATCCGAGAGTAATAACTGTCATGGGAAGTGTTTTTTTCATTTTATTTTATATACATTTCTATAAATTAGTATTTTATAATAATTTAATTAATTAATTTTGCTATCCAATATACAAATTATAGAAAGAGAATAATAGTAACCATCTAATAACTATTTTTGTTAGTCTTGAATGATACATAACAACTTATAAACTTAGGCACTGTTTTAACAACATTTACCAGTTAAGAAAAAAATCCTGCAAAGGTGAGATCGATATACAAAAAATTTAAAAGCAGAAAAAATAAATTACGAGTACTTTGAGCTTTTAGATACGAGAAGATTGCAGCAGACAAGTAACTGCTAGCACGGCTATTCGCCTCAGGACTCTTTCAGGAAACATAGGCTACACCATTCCGCAACTACAGCTCCGCAATAACTTCCAAGTCATTATCCTCTTCAGATTGTTCTGGGAGGAAGGTGCTCTCGCGGAAGATTTTTTTATACTGCCTTTTGCCTTTATTCTTGAATCTTTCCCATTTTGGAAAACTCACAAGACGTATTCAAATCTTATAAACTAATTTAGATATCAATTTCTTAAGACTTAACACATGTGTTAGTTCTTATTATTGTTATGCATTATTTGGTTAGTTTATATGGTGATAAGTTAACTAGACCCAAAGCGTCTTTGCTTTTAAGGCGCCAATAGCTAGGCCTCCATCATATTTCCCGAGCTAATGTCTTGAGATATTGTTCTAGCTTGTGGTGTTTTTTGCTGTATTTTTGGTATCTGCAACTGTTTCAATCTTGAGATCACGGTGTATGTTTGTGTTTTTTTTTGTACCAAGGTGCGTTTACCATCCTTCGCAGAATTTTTTTTTTTGAGTACCATTATATACAGCAAGACTTTACAGTCTAGGGTTTCGAATGTTTTCCGATTAGCCAATTTTTTTAACACATTTGAGGTTCATTTGTTAGCGTTTTGTTTCAATACATGTTAATCTTCTATCTAGGTGTGGACTTAAGTACTTGATGGTCTCGCATTGGGCCCACGCAGAGAACTGATATCGATTCGGATGGTCATTTGCTTTCAACTCCTGAGTCATGTGGACCTTGTAAGCGAATAATCCGAGGTCTTTGTGCAGTATTCTGCTCATGCTGGTGCGACTAATGGCCAGTTTCTGCGACTGACGTCGAGTTAAGTTCGATGGATTCTGTCCCACATTATTGTATGGGACACAGGCGCAATATTCTCGGGCTTGCGACCTGTTCTTTCTAACGAACTTTATTTACCAATTTCACAACAGCGGTTTCTCTTGGCGCTCTTTCACGAACTATATTCCTTTTCAAAATTCGCACGGTTTCAGCTACACAACACCCACATTGAAAATAAATTTTCAATATTTCGTGACGCGGAATATCAGACCGACAAGCTGTCAAAATTTCAAGCAAATCGTTAAAAAAAGTTGCCATAGGCTATGATTTAAAAACAAACCAGTAGATTGTCCACCCTTTATTAGACATTAGTTTAGTCTTACCACTGATCACCAATTTATAAAACGCAAACCACTGTCTTATTGTCTGTAGATCCTTATGAATTTCAGCAACTCACTCGAAAATCGAGGAAGATTGGTAGACTGAAATAATATCATCAGCATATGCAGTAGTTTTACCCATAAAATTGTAATTCATGAAATAATTACTATAAATCAAAAAATAAAAGAGGTCCAAGAACAGAGCCTTGAGGTACACAATTTTTTAAGCTAATTGGGCTGCTAATTTTTTCATCGATATTTGCAACTTGTTTCCTATCTCTTAGTTTTACAAAACCAATCATTGACTGTACGCCTAAAAATCCTAAACCCCCTTTCGTATGTGGCTTTAAAAATAGGTCGCTTATATTTGTGTGCAAAAATATAACACACACAACACGGATTGTCGTGAGTATTTACGTCCGTTGCAACTAAATGCTATTGTTAAATATAATTAATTGAAGGATATCGGGTGAGTGGGATAAAGAGTAAATTATACTTTTGTATTATTGAGTACTTTTTCATATATCTTTCATTTATAAACTATACGATGTTTATACAGAAGCAACAAAAGCTTCTAAGCCAATTCCACTAATGTTCATTCCATTAATGCATATTTATTAAATTACATAGATAATTGAAAACCTGTAATCTCCAGACATTTAACGCGAAACTACAGATGTGTCCTTTCCCAATCACTTTGCAAAGAAAGAATTTAATTTTCGTTTTCCCGCAATAACAATTTGCATAAAAAGCGAAAAAAAAAAGAAAATGTTAAACGCTAACGCATTCTGAGAGTTTTTTTTCCCTTAAGTGGAAATACTGCAACATAAACGCAAACTCAAGCCACCATTTACTACAAAAACAGGACACTTAACAAATAATCGTTTGGCATGTCGCTGGCATTACCCCTACTCACTTCGTCTAAAAGAGAAAGTTTTAAAATTGCCCAATTTACGCAGCGATTTGTGAGTTTACGACTTTTATAAAAAAAAAAACACTTTTATCCCCCCAGTTGCTAGACTCACCCTCTTGTCAGGATTTAAAAATGTAAAAATCATCATCATTACATTGTACGGCGTCCAACATATGAGAAAGGCGAATATTATCACAACCGAAATCCGCAACGATTTCATTTTCGCTTTGTGTATCAGTCGTTGGCGATTTGTTTGAACTGACGGCTTGTTGGTGTACACCGCCAGCTTGGAGCCTTGGAACATTTTCTCACTACCTGAAATGGAAACCGAGAAAAAATTGAATTAAATTATGCCATTTATCGATGAAGGATGAACAATCAGAGGGAAATGTCTTGGTTTTTCCATTTATTGAAAGAAAATAAGATAAATAAATTTTTTATTGTTGTTCGTAAGGGACGGGAAAGACTTTTAGGCAGCACAAAAGAAGTGAAATTGTTGCCAATTTCAAGGATAAGCGCTTGAAAAGCAAACTAAGCTGGTGTGTTGAGGTGTCATTCATTTTTCTTCCACATCAAAGTTCATCATCTATTTCGTATTTTTATCGTCTTACAAAAAAACTGTTGAGATTTCTAGCAACTACTACTGTCTCGACGGATAGCATTAAAATTTTCAGGTTTGCTAGACATGACGGTCAATTGAAAATTCTTGATTTATTCAAATAGCCATCAGGCATCTTTTTCGGTTGCTTAGAGCTTATTATATCGAGAGGGAGTGGCAATAATGGTTTCCATTTTAGTTGGGTTGTAGTTTTGTCCTTACACAAAGTACAAAATTCAATCCTGTCGGCAAAGTCCACTTTACTTTTTTTTTTTGGTTCATATTCAGAGGGATTGGATGAGATTTATGTAATGATGTATAGTTGCGTCCTTGCGTCCTTACGTCCAGCTGTTGCCATGAATGTGCTAAGTAATATCTAGCAGCGAATTTCTTATCCAGTGTGTCAATTTGTGTTTATTTTTATTTTATCCACCCCTCCTCATACTATGAAAAAGTGTAACGGTTTAAACCCAAAACTATTCGAACAAGTGAAAGTGAAATGTTGTCAGAGTAACAGCTATTTTGAACTGCTTCGTTTTTTTATTATAAATTATACATCCCTTGTGTTATTTTTCTGTTATGCTATACTACCCAGTTCAATTAAATTTACGTATAACCCACTGGTTACATTTCGGTCCGAATTCCATGTTTAAAATAAAGTTAAAGCATCATGACGATTTAAAGTCCGGTAAGTACGCGTAAAAATTCGCTGCCCTCAACATCTCTTGCCAAAGAGCTACACGGGCTAGCCAAACTTATTAAAATCACAAAAAAGACACTTACAGAAGCGTTTGAGAAATAGCTTTCCAGGTTAGAAAATAGTATTACTATTAATGTCATGAACTGAATTGATGCTCTGGAGAAGTAGTCCGCGGACCTGGAACTTACAGTTCTAAATACGAGGGGTGCCGTAAAAGTTTTAAGTAAAAGTAATAAAAATTGCTTTATTGCTTTTCAAAATAGCCTTTAAGATCTATCTATTTATCAAAACACTTTTTCCAGTCCGAAGATGATAGCTCCAAAACATGGTTTTTGAACGCTTCAACAGCTTCTTCAGGCGGTAAAAACCACTGTCCACGCATCATATCTTTGATTGTTGGGAACAGAAAGAAGTCATTGGGTGCCAAGTCGGGGCTGTAAGGTAGATGACCCATCAATTCGATCGTTTAAGTGCTCAAATACTCGCTTGTTTGATGTAATGTGTGCTAGGTCGCATTATCGTGATGCAAAATGACTCGCCGTTTTGGGTAGTTTTCTCTCAAATTGTTGAAAACCTCAGGCAAACAAATGGTCGTATACCAAGCAGAATTGACTGTCTTTTGATTTCCAAGAGCCACAGTAGCCACATGACCGGTTTTCGTGATGAAACACGCCCACCATTTGCTTCCCAACGCTCCGAGCTCGCATAACTTTTGTTAGATTTTCTTCGAATTGGAAGATCCAAGCAGTCGATTGCCCTTTTCTTTCCGTTTCATACGCAAATATCCATGACTCGTCACCTGTAACGATCTTGCATACGTTTTTGGAAGTACCTTCAACTAATTTTTCAAGCATTTGGCGGCACCAATCCTTTTTTTGTGCGTCTGTCAAAAAATGTTGAATCCAACGTGCACATAGCTTCCGCACCTTAAATTGTTCATGTAACATCGTATATAGGCTGGTGTTACTAATGCCTAGGCATGCCTCGATTTCCCGATAAGTCACATGACGATCCTCTTCAATCAGTTTTCTCACAGCATCGATGTTTTCTGGCACAACAGCTATTTTTGGATGACCTTAACGAAAGTCGTCTTTGAGTGAACGTCGTTCGCGTCGTACCAATGATAAACACTAGCCAAGGATGGTGCCTCGTCGCCAAAAGTCGAATGAAGTGATTTCGATTTTGATTTTTTCACTGAATTCAATTTCTCAAGTAATCAAAAAAACAATGTTGCGATGCGAACTGACAGAGATTACTTTTGAAAAACATGACCTCCAAAAATGTTATTTTGACTGACATAGAGATTTGCATCGGAAAACACTAGTATTACCATTTTCTAAACCCTCGTAATGGCATTGAGTCGCAGAGGAAAGAATACCAATCAGATATGATGTTTCCAGTTATAACACTGCGATCCTCAATTGTACGCTGAGAGACTACTTCATCTTTAGAAACTATATCTTAATTCATAATTGCGAGCCCGAAGGGTAAAGCTTATATTCAGAGGACATGACATTTTTTTCAGCGAGCGTGTGTACGTTTGTACCGTCTGTATGCCGTGTCGTATATCTCGGCTTCTAACTGACAAAATTGGATGGCATTTGTTTTAAAACAATTGGTTAACGTTCGGTTTATGATGGCGTAAAAATGTTACGAAAAATGAGAAGCTCGCTTTACTATCTTATAATATATATTCCAAAGCCCAGCCAGCTGTCAGATTGGATTTAAGTGTTGCAGGCTACTCGTAGTGAATGTCTGTGCATTCCTGCCGATATAACTACTTTAATAGTCAACGTATGTTTTTCATAACGCTGTCAGATTGTGGAACATTCTTCCGTTTCCTTGAGGATAGATCTGAAAGCTTCAGGATGGCAACATAATACTACTTTAGAAACAATCCAGGTTAAGTTTTTGTTTTTATTTTCTACTAGCAATTTAATTATTTTCAGACGACCATAGTCGAACGTGTTTGTTTGACTGTTGACGCTATAACCTACCCTCGAACGTAGGCATTATCCACACTAGTGTGTTAACATAGAAAATACTATTGTTATTTACTACAGCTTTAGTAAACACACATTCCAGCAGTAGTTTTGCATTGCGCATAAGCAGTTTAGCAGAAAAATTGGTTTGGTTGTGTAAAAATTGCGTACATTATCGCTGAAAAGTGCTTATCGTTCACTTTCCTCTCTCGTTATGTAATATAATATTAGCGGCTTCTTCCATTTTCAATTGTTCCCCTCTGTTTTCATATTCTTCTCATTTTTCTTACCTTTCCTTCTCTTATTCTACATTATACAACATAATGTTATTCGCTTTTCATATTGTTAAGAAAAGTAGTTAGTAGCCCAGATAATGGAAAACGAATCCCAAAATAAATTGCAATGTACACACTCGTCCAAAAATAAGGACTGCAATTAGAATTAAAAATTGCATACTTTTAGGCTGAATTAGACTATTTGAAATGTAACCACTTGTAAGTTCAAATCATTATGTACTGGTCAAAAATGTAGTCAAACCGGTCTGTGCATGTAGTTTTTTTTTTGTAGAAGATGACTTACATATAAGTGTAGTTAGTTGTAAGTAATAAAGTTGGAATAGGGCTACAATTTTCTGGTCTTTTCTTGATATTTCTGTCTATGGGATTGGAAGTTTCTGAAAGCCTTTTGATAAAAGGTGGCGTTCGCTGCAGAGGATTTATTCGCTAAGTGGAATTAAGCCAGTGAATTTGTAAAAGTTCTTGCCAAGTGATAAAGTTGCAACCCAAGAGAATTATTGTAAAGTACAAGTATTGTAAGTGTTTTTGTGTGATGCATTTAAAAGTTGCCCAGTATAAAATTGTGAGCTTGTGTTAATTCTACAGATTGTTTATTGAAGTCGTTATTTGTAAATTAATATACTTGTGTTGTTTTTATTTGCAATATCCTTTACGAACCCGAAAGCCTGAATTTCGTAAAAATATTATCAAATATTGTTATTGTATTATTTAACTTAACAAAATTTTTATTTAATTCTCCTACCTAATTTTTCTATTACTTGTATTACTACTACTACTATTTTACTGCATAAAATAAAATATGAAATTAAACAAAATTAATTAATTAAATAAACGAAAACTAGAATAGTCTTCTATAAAGGTTGCCTGAATATTTTGCTGTCACTTAAGAGTACAATTCCATTATCGCAGATATGATTCCTGCTTTCTATTCAGTAGTTTTAAGTATTGAACACCTCTACCTTGTTTTCACCACCTTATAATGGTTATTATCGTAATTACCTAAACTAAGTTATTTAAATAGATGTATGAATGACACGTTTTATTTTTACTTTTATTCATTTACTAAAAAGGTGAAGCTTGTCAGTCAGCTTAGGTAGATACCTCCTATGGGATTTTAGCAATGTCGCTGCTGATGTTAATGTTAGACACACTGTTGATAGGAATCATGAATAGAAATGCTTATAAAAATAAACCAAAAAGTACAAAACATTCAACATATCCTTGGGATTGATTGAAAAATTAATTCACGCACTTACCCGAAATTGTCCGGAACGTTGACAGATATGTCACAAATAGGATACACAATGGTATAATAAACGTAAAGAATAACGTGAACGTATTATACAATTGCTCCTGCCATTCGGCCGTGTAGAATCCATGTGTGACGCACTGATAAAACTCCTCGATGAACGGACCTTTTGCCACACGAAAAATAAAAAACTGAAACGAAACGAAAAGCAATAAGCGTTTATTGTAAGGAATTTAAGGATAGTATAGAGTTAAAAGAATTTAAAAGCTTTCCCTCGGACGGATTGTTCGTTCAACGACAATTGACAATTTCTAAAAACCAACGGACAGATTTTCAATCAACCAATGGATTCCTATAAATCATCATTAATAGTCCACCATATCCTCGGAAACGAAAAATGGCAAATAGACAAGATTTTGGAATTGTAACGTCGGTAGAATGAAGTCGGAGGTGTGAGTCAAGAAAATTGCACCCACTGGCTAGAGAAAATATTGAGTGCGTGTTTGGATTATTGGGTAATCGTATGAGCGTTTCCTGGATTATCCAAAGAGACACAGACAAAGGTACATTTTGGATACAAATTGAAAATGCAGAAATAAATTCAAACGCCTTCATTCAGTTCGAGTGGACGGAACGAAATTAAGGACAGCACATATATGAAAGGATACTCGTACCATAGTAGATTGTGGAAGCGTTTGCAGACAGAATTACAAAATTGGTTCTGCATGTAATAGCGAGCCATTATCTATCTGAAAAATCATACCATACCAGGTCTGAAAATCAACGAATCTAATATAATATTCAAGTTGCGAGGGTGTAAAACAGTGGCGTACCAATATGTATACCGAAAACCGAGAAAAAATTATACGCTCGATCAAAATGTGTGCAGCGTCTGTCGAATTTAAGAACTTGGCGACTTCTTTAATGTGAAATTAAAGGTTTCTTTTAATTTTCTTTGATTATTATACACAGCAGAGCACAGCACAGTCTAATTTTTTGTAGCCGCTTGTAATTATATGTTCCTTTACAAGACAGAAACAGATAATTACAAGACTTGGTATGTCAATTTTAAATAACGTTAAGCTATTATGCAAATCTTTTTAATTTAATTTTAATTTCTTTTAACCTTGACAGATCAAAGTCTACAACGAATAATGAAAGAGTATGGATACAGCTCAGTTGACATTTCGAAACAATTTGAATTTCGTAGCAACGTTGATGAGAATTTTGAAATACTATCTAACTACCATGGTTGGTGCTTTCAATACGAGGTGATCAAAATGTAGCATGTGCCATGGAATCTAAAAAAAAATTTACTTTCAGGTTAAAGAATAAAATAATAAGCAATAGAAAGCAAAAGAGGACAAACAAAAAAAGGTGATGAGCATACTCTAAGTACCAGCGGGCCTTATTAATGTTCCGTGGTAGAAACCAGCACCCTTCCCATATATAGGGTAAGATGCAGCTGGATACCGCCACGGGTCCCTACTCCTCCTTTCTCAACACGGACTTGTGACCGGCTACGGCGGAGTTGGAAAGTGCGACATTGTCCCAAAGTAACACGTAAATAAAAACAGTGATACCTCGTGACTATAGGGATTGAGCGAGTGGATTTGTTCGAATAGAATGTGAGCCGTTCGTGACAGCTAGCGGAATACCAAGTAAAGCAAAACAATGCTATAGTTAGGCTGCCTGAAATCTGGGTATTGTGTTTGGAATGAACACGGTGGATAGATTACTTCGTACCCCGTAAGTCAACACAGAGGTGCTAGTAATGTACCGACGTTGGAGCATAAACTTGACCCAAAAGGGTGGAGGTATTCGGCTGAAGGAAGATGAGGTGTAAATTACTAAGTACCGTCAATCAAAACAGTGATATCAGCAATCTATAAATAAAATAAAGAAGGTTGTTTTCTTTTTTCGTCATGAACAGTGCTTAGCCGGAGCCTACCTTAAGACATCTCTACATGTAGTAGAATTCTCGTCTTCCTTCTTGGAGTTTTCTCGTCTGATATCTCTGACTTTTTATATTAATCCGGTGTATTATTTCTGGAGAGAAATAAAGAGATTTTTATATACAATAAATGTTCATCGGGTATATTAGTTGTAATGTATTTTTATTATATCCAGTTGATATCATCTGAGAAAATCCTTCTATCAAGTTTCTTTCTTTTACACAAAAACAAAAAAGAGCAAGTTCCAGATTTTGTCGAAAGACGGGAGTGTGATTCGATCTCCTAAGCTTCCGATTTGTAGGTGGAGGTCTAACCCATCGTGCTATCGTTGGAAATGGCTGGTACTGGTTAACTCGTATACATTGTTACGAAAAGTAATTAGTAGATAATGGAATTCGAATCCTAAGATAAATCGGAATGTACATACTGCATATTAAAAATAGACACTGAATTAGAAGTAAGGACCTTTATGTAGCATACTTTTAGGCTGTAAGATTATTTGAAATGGAACCGCCTGTAAGTTTAAATCATTATGTACTGGTCAAAAATGTAGTCAAAACGGTTTGTGCGGTTTGCCCGGTTTTTGTGAAAGAACATGTTTGAACATGTATAAGTATCGTTAGTTGTAAATAAGGGAAGAAGTATACAATTTTCTGGTATTTTCTCGATATTTCTGTCTATAAAATTGGAAGTTTCTGGAAGCTATTGATTGAGTATAAATAGAGGCGTTAGGCTGACGTAAGCTAGTTCTTATTGGAATTCAACCAGTGCAGTTGAAAAGCTCTTGCACAAATAGTAGTGAAGTACAAGTTGTAATAAGTGTATACATTTAATGTTATCATAAGTGTTATTTGTGATCTTTAGTTAATTTTACTGTTTGTGTAATAAAGTTGTAATTTTTAATTAATAAGTGGGCGCCGTGGCTCAGTGGAAATGCGTGTGGCTACTGAGCAAGAAGTTCGTGGCTCGAATCACGATGTCCCACCTCTCGCGAATGGGTGACAAACGTTTCTAGAGTAATAGTAATACCAGACTGCTGCAATCCTTTCCAAAATTTGTTCTGCGTACTATGACCCAAGAATGGCTGCAATGAAATAGCATTCCTTAGCCTTTGTCCAGATTTTTTTCTTTTTAAACCGTTTACATTTTGGTTGCAATACCATCTGCGTGACTTGAATATAAAGGCGCAATGTTCTCACACGATCAGAGCCTAGAGCGCTTAACAAAGCTTATGAAAATTATAAAACTTTCGAAAATCGGATTGGATTCAATACTGGCGATAACTAGAAGGGACCCATTATTGTTTTATGTAATTGCTGGAACCTTAACTTGAATAGTTTTGTGCGCATTTATCTTTTTTCATTTAGATTTTTGATAAAGAAACTTAATAAAGAAAATGCCGCGATTACGCACAATTTCGTTTCATGTCGCATACATTAATCAGAATTAGTGAATCCTTTTGGAACTTCTACTAACTGAGCTGTATTTATATTCAAACATTAATGAAAGTCGCGAGTAATTTATAACAATTCTTTAAATCATTACATGTGTAGCTGTAACATTTGTTGTTATTGTTTTTTTGAGTACATTCATCTTTTAATCTGGTAATTTTGCGATAACAGAGATAATATATAATATGGTGGTATTTATCGTCTTTGAGTATAGACTGGTTTCTATGTGCGATCGCATGGACACATGCTTCTCTGCCATTTTACATTGTTTCGTTGCTGGGAAAAATCCCTGCTACAAGCTGAATAATTTATTGCACAATCGAATGGATAAGTCAAACGATTAAATTCGTTTGCCAATTTCTTGTACAAGTGCTGTAGAGTCTAAGTAAATGGTTCAATCAAAGCCTTGACGTCGGATTGGGGATTTTATAATGTCTGTAATTATTGTTAAGGCGAGAATAATTAATGGATTGCCTCTGGAACGATGAAATCAGAAAGACAAACTTTTACACCACAAAATCCGTGGAGAAAATTTCAAATGTGGTAGATGCGTGTTTGGTAGAATTCTCTGTTTAGTTATTGCATTAGCACAAGCAATTTCAATTTAATAATAAATTTAGGGAGAACGATGAGTTGCAGGATCTTAAGCAGTATGAATGTCTCACTTATTTTGACATAGTGCTATTTGCAACTTTGAGGTAAACCTTTGATTTATGATACTAAATCATATAAAAGAACGTTAGTCGGTGGTTTTATTCTGCAATTGCAGACATACAGGTACAATTTTTCATACTGAAGGTAGGAGGCAATTAATTATAGTTAAATCTTATTTAAGCAGCGACCCACGTTGAATCTTACGAAAGCGTCTAAAGGAGATGAGTGTTAACCCCAGACATCGCTCCTAAGCGACAATAACCCATAGACTTGGTTGTCAATAATTCATTTGCATTTAGCTTAATAGATTGGGGCATTTTTACTTAACAATCAACAATCAGCGATAGGCGCTTTCTTTTTTAAATTCTCTATATTAACTTCGCGTGCCCGTGGCTGGCTGACTGGCTGGCCTGACTTTATTGAAAATGTACATTTCCGGTGACAATACTTTGAGAGTGATTGGTCAGCGAAGTCGGGGAACTCCCATACAAATTTGTGCGCTCTGTGCTGTGAGCAGAGCTGCTTGCTTTTCGATTGGGGCTTATTTGTTGTTGGGTTGCAATGTTTCGTATGTGTTTTTATATTTTAGCATTTATAGTGGAATTCAGCATTTTATTAGAGAATTTACATAAAAATTTTTTATGAGTTGTTTTTTTTAAAAATAAAAAATCACACTACTCATTCCCGATCAATGACATGGAATTACGTCAAGAATATACAATAAGAAATGGTAATTGTAGTTGGATTCAGCCTGTTACTAGGTTTTTTTAGCCGAACCGTGCTTCTGTCTGTTACCGTGCAACTAACCAGTTTAAATCTGGTCCCCTTTGCTGTAACTTTTAGTCTACATACACTAACTCATTTGTGGCTTGAGTTTTCGTTCTGCAAGCTCGTACAAAATATGAGACAACAGCGTGACACAACTTTTAACGACTTGCAAGTGGGCAAGGTAAAAAGGCACCACATTCAACTGCTTTTTAATAAATTGAAAGGAAACAATATTGGTGAAAGCTCTACGGATCTGTTGTCCAGCAATTAAGCAAGTCATTGGCCATAATAACTTGCTTAATTTATTATAGAAGCCTAATAGTATGCAACGTAAAATTTAGGTCTTTCATTCATAAGCGATTCAGTCATTTCAGCGATTTCTGAAATAGACTGAAAAAACCACATTTTACTTTGCAAACGTTTAGGCTTAAAAAAATCGATAGCGTTGCGTAGATTGAGTATTTATTTCAGTTTTCTCAGGGGTAGTAGCCCCTACGAATGCAAAAATTACACTATCGCAAGTCGAGCACTAACCAATTGTTTTAAAACAAGTCCCATTAAATTTTGACTGGTATAAGCCGAGATATACGACCCGGCAAATAAACGTACAAACGTACACACGTACACACGTTCGCTGAAAAATTTCCATGTCCTCTGAATATAAGCTTTTCCGTTTGGGTTCATATAATTAATTAAATAAATATATAAAATTTGGAAAATCATAATACTTTATAAAAATATATTCTCAAATTAATGAAAATAGAAACAAAGAAGCTGTCGTCTTAGCTTGATCAATACACGTAAATGTATTAATTTCTGCATCTCAAAACGAAAGTTTTATGTTTATGTCGATGTATTCATAAAAGTTTTTACCCGAAAACGAAGTTTTTTTTTACATTTATTTGTTTTAGAAGTATAATGCAGAAGTATAAAACAAAAATTCCAAAAAATGGAGTCTTATTTTTATCTACATACATTATAATTCTCAATGGCTGTGTCTATGATTTGTCTGAATTGTGTATCTTTGCGCTCTAACGAACGGCGGCTTCGAATAACATTCGAATATCTGTTTGTTCTTAAAATTTTGTTGCACATAATCATAAAAGTTCCAATTTGAATTCTTTGTATTTTACGCTTCTTAGTCGTAATTGGCTGCAAAGGACCTACTTGGCTGATTCTATGTTTTAAGTTGTTGGCCTACTTTGGACTCAACTTTTGTGTTACACATAAGAATTTTTGTACTCGCATACGCAAGATTATGTTTATAATGTATGTAGAAACACAGTGGACCTAAGTCAATTTTTGATATTTGCATCAAATTTTGAACCAAAGTTATTTACGTTAAATCGACCGACAACTTTTTATTGAAAAAGTTTAAATTGTACTTGAATGAGAAATTTTCCAATTTGTGTGAAAAATATTTACCAGGAATGTGATTCATGTGGATGGACTTCTTTTTCCCCTGAATGCTGCTTTCAATTACTTTTAAGCCGCATTAAAAGTTGCAAAGGAAATATTTATCGTCGTGTTCTTAACGTATATGAAATATTAGCAACAGCACAACTGGAATAATACCCATAACGACCTGCGAACGAAAAGCGAAAGGTGATATCGTTGTTGGGATTTAAGAGCACCGGTCATTAAATAAAAGAAAGTTGTCCAAATTCAAATATCTGTTCTGTTGAAATTCCGGTGAAAATAATTTTCTAATGGTAGGACTACTTGATCTGAAAATTTATCTGTAATTATGTTATAATTAATAGTAATTTATGTACATATACACATTATGATAATCAATTTACTCGTACATACTATGAACTTTTAAGGAAGACAAAAATATGAAATATCCATATTTGTAAGAAATATAGCGTAATGCTAAGAAATGCAAAATGCTCACTCAGCATGAATCTGAGCTCTGAAGTGGATAAATTCCAAGGTAAACCGAACTCATAACTACGCTGGCATTAACGCTATAACAATTCATAAGGTGGTAAACTTTTTTTTACACTCATTCGGTGGAACTTTGTAAAGCGCTGTAATAGCGTAAAGTTTAACTTTTGTTTGAAAAAAATAATTATGAAGGTAAGTATGAACATTTTTTTTAGAAGTACAATGAAAAGCAATTTCTCAAATTCAAACAAATCAAGTGTTTTCTTTATCTACATTAAAATTCTTAATAACTATGGCTATGTGTATGTAGGTGTGTATGTGTTGGTTCTTTTGAAATAAATGCTACTTCTTTGTGACTAGCATTTCCCGGGCGCTCCGCCACCCGTACACAAGAATCCCCGACTTGCCATCACTACCATGGCAGGGCTGTACTATTATTGCCTAAACTTAAACAAAGCGCCACCACAATCGTATTCACACTATGTGGTTTACCGAGTGTTTCTGTTAAGACGAATATTCTGTGAAAGTTTCAGTTCAACCGGCTATCTAGTTTTTGAGTTTTAGTTTCGTATTACAAACCAACAGCATACTTGTTTTATATATATAGATTACCGAACGTACAAAGTAGCGCAGCATATAGTACACAGTCATTATAGCGTTATGTTCGTAGAGCACAGATACAGAACAGGGAACAGCGCAACGCACAGCACACAGTTATTATGATTCCCAAACGTTTTCTCGTCGACTTTAGTTATTTAGTTACAAAATTGGCCGCCACGAAAGGCCAACGGGCTACTGTACAAGCTTATTAGTTTTGGTTTCCCCAATTATATTGTAAAAATAATTAAAAATTTTCTTTTTAACAGGGTCTTCTTTGTACAGGTGTACGACCGCCCATCGACAAGGAAAAGGATCAAAGCCGGAGTTCCTCAAGGTTCCAGACTTGGACCAATCCTGTATAGCATCTTCACGGCGGATCAACCCACAAATACAGCCGGAACAAGGACTATGCTCTTCGCGGATGACTCCATAACGTATGCAGTTTCCCGCTCTCCCGAGATAGCTGCCCGAAGAGTGGAGGAACACCTCGGAAATCTTTGGGACTACTACCTGAAGTGGGGACTAAAGATCAACGCCAATAAAACGGAACTCATCTGCTTCCGAGTACCAGCAACCGAAACAAGGATAAGAAAAATCGCAAGCCGGTGCAGAGCCTTAAAAATCACCCTTCCGGATAACACAACAATAAACACCAAGTCAGAGACTAAGTACCTGGGAATCAACTTTACTGAGAGGCTCAAGTTTAACTCTCACATCGACAAAACAATGAAAAAAGCGAACCACGCTTTTCATTTGGTGCACCCGCTACTTAAAAGACGAAACGGTCTGTCCAACAACACCAGGCTGCTTATCTACAAGCAACTCATCAGGCCAGTGATAACCTATGGCTACCCCATATGGTTCACCGTCTCACCAACAACGATGAAGAAGATCTCCCTATTTGAAAGGAAGGTACTAAGGATCTGTACAGGACTCTGGAGGGTGACAAACAGCTATAAGTTTGTGTCGACTACAAAACTATACGAAGCAGCAGGTCTGCTGCCAATAACTGACCACTTGTTCCGAATGGCGATGAAATTCGTCGACGCATTGGAAACACATCCAAGTCCTGAGATGCAAGGACTGCGAATCGAGGAAATCGAGCCAAGTCACCGGTACATACACATAAGAGGATTCACTGATGCTAGATTCGATGACATCTTTAACAATCAAGACGTCTCCTTCTACGAGAAGGCGGGCAACCAATATTACAGAGGCTGAAGTTCGCCCTGTTTATACGCCGCTTAATATTTTTCATTCTTATTTTATTTTAAAATTATTGTTTAAAATTTAATTACATTAAAAATTAACATGTAGTAGATTAAGTAGTAAAAAATATTGTTTAAAAATAAACAATACCAAAAAAAAAGACAATGTAAATACGTCGGGCCCCTTTTGTTGAGCCGACACATATTAATATTATTTATAAGTTTAGTTTTAAATCAAAATTGTATATTACTTTAATGTTTAATAAAAATATCTTAATCGCCACGAAAGGCCCTTTAAAAAAAAAAAAAAGGGATAGTATATAGCCTATGCTCACCCTGAAATTCCATTCTAAATATCGAACTTTTTAAATCGGTCTAGTAGTTTCAAAGATCACCTCCTACACACAAACCAACTTTACCTATTTATAATATTAGTATAGGCGGTCAGCCATCAGCAGAATAGGGGGAGGGAATAACACAGAATGCTCTAGAATTGCAGGTGGCCGTAACTATCTCTGACTGATGGAAGTGCGATTAAACCTCCACGTGGTGGCCGCCGGTAATTTTCCTCCAATGCAGGAAAAGCTGAATGATCGGGCTAGTTAGTCCCTTCAGGTAGTAGTCCCAAAGAACGGGAGGCTAGGACCGGACCCCGGTTGTAGAGCGAAATATGATGATGATGATAGATGTGTAAACATCTTAGGAATTAAATTTGAATAGCCGCCACCTCGTAAGTCTGAGTTTTTTAATGCAACTTTTAAGTGTGACTTTTAAGTGTTTGAGTCTAGCCAGTTCGCATTACGTGGAACTGCACTGAATTAAAGTTTTAATGAAGAAATGCGTGTTTGTGTGTGCATAACTTTTATTTTAATGCAGCCCGTTATAGACGGCCCCTAGCTTATAATTTTTTTTATAATTTGCGCACGCGAAGCATTATAAGGGTTCGCACCCTTATAATTCCCGGCTATATCCTTGGGACAGCGTGGGCGTTAGGGGAAAATAAGAAAAAAGAGGAGATGTCTATGAGCTTATGTTTTGAATACCTGTATGATCATAGTGATGTTGAAAAACAGAGCTTTGAAAACCATTCCACATACGTGCTGTACGACTAAAGAACGAACCTCTGAACCTTACTGTAAGTCCGAACTTGAGGGTAAACTGATGAGCATTTAGGGCACCACGAGTATTGCGGTTGAATTCAAGGAGAGGTGCAATGCAACTGGCTATTTTTCTTAAGCACCGAAACCACAAGAAACGTTCCTGCGGTGTTCAAGAAAATCTATTGATTTCGCAAAGATTTCGTCACCGATAGGTTATATCGCACGGGTTTGTATCCTATCAAGCTGATGTAAGAAATGAAAATTTTGAACTCAAGTTTAGGGCGAATAAAAGCCTTGTAGATGGTAGAAAGATAAAAGGGAGTGAAATATTTCTTGCATCGGGTTAGAAAATTAAAACATTTCGCAGCTTTTTGGTGACGGTAAATATGTTGTCACTACAACGAAGCTTGTCGTTAACGCACATATCGAGAATTGCGAGTTTTTCGATTTCCTCGATGCACGTGCCATTCATCATTCATATAGATAATGACTGAGCGTTTACAGTTCGCTTGGACGACAGGAGACAGCATTGAGTTTTAGAAGCGCTAAATTCTACTTGAATATCTTCTCCCCAGAATTTAACGATGTTAACTTATCCATGTGAGGTGAAAGGACGTTCCTTAAACCCATATAAGAAGCTGATAGTGCTGTCATCAGCGAAAGAGTTAATTGGATTAGAAGTAACAAGAAAGAGATCATTAATAAAGATAAGAAAGAGTGTTGGAGACAAAACAGAGCCCTGGGGAACGCCAGCATTTAAGCGATGAATTGAAGACTTGAAACCATCCAATACAACTTGAATTGAGCGGTCCAAAAGATAGCTTCTAATTCAATGAAGTAGTTTAGGCTTGAATTACAACCTCACCACATTTTCGGAATGTAATTTAATTTAACGGAAAGAAGAACAAGTAAACTCTCATTCAAAAAGCAAAACTAAAGAGTTCTTGCTTTGAAATCACTATTTCTATGAAATTAGGAAACCTTGCGTCTTGGTAATAAAAAAAGTTTTACAAACGCGAACCGATTCGTATAAGCGCGTTGTACTTCTCGCAACAAATAAGAAGACGATAGTACTTGGAAGGAAAGGACGATAAACAATTATCCTGCGAATTTGTTTGTTTATTTACTGTTTTCATGTTCGTACATTTCACTTAATATTTTCAAAAGGAAAAAGTTATGATCAATTTTTATATAGAAAATATGAAATTTTTTTATGTGACTCTGTTTATTATCAAAGGTAATAAAAAGCACAAGGGCATACCAATACAATAAAAACAAGAACAACTGAGGAAAAGAGTATTGACAACTTCCATGGCGAAAATAGCTATACACTACACTCACACAAGCATACGGCACTGTATCTTAATGCCAATAAAGAGAAAAGTTACAGTTTATTCAATTAACGAAAATTTATTATACTGCTCATTAGTTTACGAGTAAGCATTTCGGATTGAAAGTTGAACAATCCTAACGGTTTACTGAGGAAATTGTTTTTATTGCTTAAATTTGGAGCGTTTCCGGTTTGAATAAATTTAATCACGCTGTGCTTAAGATATTAGATTTGCAATTAATTAAGGACTGACGAAGCAGCTTTATTATGCAAATTTTTTAATTACTTGCAAATTTCATCTGAGTTATGCAGTTATTACGATGTGATTAATTTTTTTAATATTTAAACTATAGAGATAGGCATTTCACTTTTTTTCTATCCATCCCAAATTTCAAATTGAAAAATAAGCTTCCGAATGAATTCATTTCTCAGATTCTTTATCACACACGTACATATCCATCTAAGCTGATTGCCTGGCACAGCGATAACGTCAACACGTTTCCAAAGTATGTCCTTTCGCTCAAATGTACCGACGATTAGGTGTGAGATTGCTATTTAGATTGGATTGCTGTACCGTGGTAGGAGACATTTTTATCCTCATCTCTATATAAACGGAAGTAACAATGGAATGGATTACTCTTCACCTTTGTTTTTATGTTTCCGACGATTACTTCAGATGTCATCTTAATACCGACACATAAATGAAGTCACGATCGTATGTTTGGTGAACTTTTACTTCCTGCTTTTGTCCCGACACGTGAGCTTGTACTTATTATACGCTCATATGTTTTAGATTACATTTTTTATGTCTTTTATTTATTTTTGTAAAATTTATCATCTTCATTATTTACAAATATGATAAATTTGAGTTCCTGACAAATGCTTTTATTATGAGTGGCTCTTTTTTGGTTTTAAAATGGAGGTTATAATAGCTCTGCGGTCGTGGATATAAAGATGATTTTGCCAAATGATATTGATCTTGGAATCTTTATGGCGGTACTCTTGCGTGGGTTATAAAATGTAATTAAAAGCTAAATTTATGACTCAGAATATTGCATGTTACTTATGCTTACAGTTTTGTGGAATTAAATATGCGAAATTTTATGATGAGACACAAAAATATAAATGCAACAAAATGCTATTTCATGTCGATATTGAATTTCTTGCAAAAAGGAATACAACTACGTTGTTCTTTCTTCTAATCTTATATATATATTATAATCTTTTCATTTATCTGCATTGCGATTGATCGGGAAACTACTGACTGCTCAAAACTTGGTTTGAGCCAGTAGCGCAACAATCAAGTTCGTGATGTTGTGCTTGCTGTACCTCCTAGTGGTGGTCCCCGTGCAACTATGTGTATAAATCCCTATATATGTTGGCTAAAATTGCAAGTGCGAACGGTCTAGCGTTTCTAGTCTAGGTAACGTGGGTTAGCACCCTGCGGTACCGAAAAATGTCCGCTACTGAAACCAGCACAACGCAAGTAATGATCGAATAATGACGACTTTTGGCTATTGTATCCGGACTAAGATTGGTTTCTGGAATGTGAGGACGCTCCTTGACTCAGGGATGCCAGAATGCCAGATTTCTTCAATTGGAACGTGTGTTTCTTCGATAAAATTTGGACAAACTGGGAGTGAGTGAAGTAAGATGGTTCGACGCAGGAGAGTACCAATCCCCAACGTGTAACACTGCGCTACTCTACTCCGGCAAACCCTCCGGAAGACCCCGTAAATCTGGAGTGCGTCTGCTGCTAACGCCAACAGCACGCAGAGGCCTAATTTCCAGGCACCCACATGGTGACAGGATCTTATTGGCCAGATTTCGGACTAGAGAACGGCGCGTCACGATCATACAGTTATACGGCCCAACGAATCCTTCGATCAGAATGAATTAAGGTCGTTTTGAAGTAACAGAGAATCGGTGATGGTGGATATAGTTTTGATTATTTTCATGTCATCCGCGTAAATAGACAGATCTGAGTCTTTTATGATGTAAACTACTTAAAACTAAGATCAGTGGACCGAGATGACTGCCCTGAGGAACACCTGAAGTAGCGATAATGGGGTCAGAGACTGAAAATCTGAAGAGGACCTTGTACTGGCGCTTCTCAAGGTACGAGTTCAGCCATGAAATGAAAAATGGTAGAAAACCGAGGGCTTTAAGTTTAAGGGAAATAATTTGGTGGCATATTTTATCAAAAGCCTTGCTGTAGTCGGTGGTAATGATATCCACTTCCTTACCTTCCTCTAATGCTTGTAGTGTTTTAGAGACGAATTCGGTAAGGTTAGTCGTAGTGGAACTACCCTTTAAGAAACCGTGCTGTTGTGGGAAAAAGATCGATTTGCAGTAAATATACAGGGAGTCTTAAACAATGCTTTCGAAGAGCTTGGGGATTGAAGAGAGCTTGGCTATGGGTCGGTAGTTTAATATCTCGCTTTTACTACCTTTTTTATGGATAGGCAAAAGTGAGAGTCGAAATATAGTTTTAAAGGGCTGACTTATAGCATTTGCGCATTTTTTTAAGAATATGGCAGGTAGACCATCGGGACCTGGGGAAAAGTCACCCTTGAGCCGATTAATCTTATCACGCACTATATTCCTTATATCTTATATCGACAGAGACGAGGGAGGTTAGAGGGCCGTTATTCATGTAGTTGAAATAGTCAAGTTCCGGTTCGTGGTGATGGTCACTAAACGATTGGCTGAAGAAGGTTGCAAAGAGGTTTGCTATTACTTTAGGGTTTGCAGATGTAGTGTTAAATAATTTAAGGGAATGGCTTTAATTTTTATTTTTTTGACGCAAATCAAACCATAATGGTTGATTAACCTGTCAGTGTTCTAAAAATTGACTAGGTTTACTCGTCCTGTTGCTGTCTTGGAATGTTGGAATGTCCTGGAATGTTGAGGAGAAATTTTCTGTTTCACCTCGACAATGCACAGCCACACATGTCCCGTAAAACATGGGCTAAAATCCATAATTGTGATTTTAAATTACTCTCTATTCGACTGATTTAGCTCCGTGTGACTTTCACTTCTGATTTTCAACGAATGAAGGAGTTGAAGCTTTAGTTAACATATTTTTTTAAAGCTATGAGAAAACAATGTGGGAATGACCCTACTAAGGTCACATATATACACTTCTGCCATCTAAGATATCAGATGAAAGGAGTGTATTGAACTTAGCGGGGATTATGTTGAGAAATAAAATCTTTTTGTTAACATCCGAGTCTTCTTGGTCAGACCATACATTTTTCAATCCACCCTCACAGAATCTAAATGTTTTGGAAGGCCTTGTACTAGTTTAGGAGTAAGGAAAAAAATAAGAAGAATTGCATACATTCGGCCTTCTTTTTAAAGGTTTTGGATTGATTTAATTGATTTCCCTATCTCTTTGGTAAGAGAGATAAGGAATTTATAGTGGGTTGAAATTTCACTCAGTGGAAAACGGAAAATCCTATTAGAGATATTGCCCCCTAAATCAGATGATGGCCAAATCAATTCATAGGTGTAAGTAATCGTAGTCCATTAGTTTTGCAAATAAAATTTGTTGACAATAAACATCCATCTTTATGTGTCAATTTGACAAATTTATCTCAGTCCGATACACATTATACTAGTATACTCATGTATCCCTACACGAAACATCCACACAACATTTCATATATAGTTACAAAATATCGAAAAATAAAAGATTACATTTAATTTTCCTCGAATCACGTATAGCCACGTTTTTCTTAACTTAGTTATTTTTGTGTTTGGGGGTCAAATATTGCGATCGAATTTTAAATACATTTTCTAAGCTACGATTTTATTCAAACTTTGCATACATGTGGAAGTTCTTGATGTGGTCTTCTTGTGGTCTTAAAGCAGATTTTATGGAAGTTTGAGATGGTTTGGATGGATGTGTGTTGTCTTCATGAGGTTTCAAGTGGGTTTTGAGGGGGCTTGAGGGGGTCTTAAGGGGGACTTTGGGAAAAATCATCTAAGATTGGAAGATTTTACATGCGACTCAAAAGAGTTAAATAATGCAAAAAAAAACTTTTTAAAAGTCCACATTTTTCTTGTTGACTAAAAAGAAAAAATTATTTTTTTTCACGGGGCATACGAGTATATACCATGTGAGCATACTTACTTAGAACTAATTGTAATATTCGCAATAAATTCGCGGTAAATAAAACTATACCAATATACATAAGACTTTTCAAAGTAATAGTTTTCTAAAATGCGCAATGGAATATTAGCGGACTCTGGTTGTAGAACCTAATATAACGATGACGATGATGAAAAATCGTGATAATTGAATCAAATTAACGTGCAAGTCGTATGGAGCCAAAAAAAAAAAGAAATTCAATCAGGCGTGTATGTAAATCCATTTACGCTTTGTCATCGTGAAACATTAAACAAAGTCCCATGAGTGTAACAAAGATTCCAGCCACACTCATCCTCAAAAGCATTATTAGCTATACTTATCATGTATGCAGATTACTTCTTTTTCGACTCTCATGTACTACAAGGATAAAGCGAGTAAATGATCGAACTGCTGTCAAGTAATTTGGGATTAAGTGAATTTTTTTTTTACCCGTACATGAAGAAAATAATAATTTTTGATGGTTTCAGTGGAAAAAAATAAAAAGAATTGGAAAGAGAGCTTATTTTTTGCACACATGAGTTTTTTATGAAAACGTCGGCGGGTCTCTTGTAACCTTGTGAATTTAATTAGCACTTTTAAAATTTTACACCATCCATTTGATTTTTTAACCTCTCACTAGTACAATTGTATAGTGTTTGGTACTATTCTTGACGTAACTATATTGCAACAGATTGATTCACATTGTTTCCAACTGTTACTGTTAACAAAATTCTTACACAAATGATTTTATTTTTATTTTTATATTATACTAAATAAGTGAGTTCCCGCCGTTGAACAGATAAAAATTTAACACAATAGAATCGACACTAATATCGGTCACCCCACCAACTCACCTATCGACCCCATCACTCTAGAAGTGTTCTTCCATCACTATTCATCTCAGCCCACAAGGGCTGTTGGGTTCTGATAATTTTACGGACTCTAGTCACTTGATTGTAGGAATAAAATGCAAGAATTGTTTTCCCGATAAGGGACACCATGGTTATCTTCCGTGTTGTGAATAGCCATAGTCTAATGGTAAAAACCAATCCATGAACCATTCCAACCAATTTTTATGGAAGGAAAATCTAAGATTAACTAAGGGTAACCAGCAATCAGAGGTATGGACATCGTATATGCAGGTTTCAAACCCCATCGATGACAGAGATGTCTGACCAAGGTCTCAGACGCATCAAGCTACTAACTATGGCTGATAATAGACTGAATCATCATCGGAGGGCAACACGTTAACTGAGTGAATGGGTTGTCTTCTTTTGAAGAATTACACAGACTTTAATTCGACGATCATCTTTGCAGCAAAAGATTTGCTAAGAGAGCCACTGAATTTGAAGCTCCTCGTAAGGGAGAAAAGGTGGTTTATCGAGTAAATAGTACTAACACTGCTTTGGATAATCAGGGCTCAACTGGTCTGACAGACAGTACAGGAAAGCGAAAGTCGGCAACTACCTCTACTCCTAAGCAAGTGTCCAAGGGCGTCTTATCATCGAGAACAAATAATCCTTCCTCCCGTTTCAATTTGCCAATTTCCACGGAAGTCAAATATCTAGGGGTCATTCTAGACTGGAAGATAAAATGGAAATGCATGCACCTGAAATCGATAATATCAAAAGCTCAGCTTACCATCATTCAATGTAAAAGAGTATTTGGTAAATGATGAGTCCGAAAATAGTACGCTGGTAGTAATAAACGTTAATCAGACCACCCATTCTCACCATGCGGCAGTTGTTTGATGGCCTAGAACTTGTCTGAAAATGGCTAAAAGGACACTAAACAAATTGGAAAGGAACGTCTGTTTGGGAATAACGGGAGCAATGTGCTCACCTCGGCAGTTGCTCTCAATACACTGCTAAATCTGCCACCTTTGGATGTAGGTATTCAGATGGAAGCGGTGAATGCTATATGTTGACTTCGAAAGAATAAGGTCTTGCATGATGGGCATAAGAGTGTGCATGGAAACATAGTCCATAAGGTTTCGGAACAAATTTCTACGCTCCTGATGCCATTTCCTGTGTTCAATAGAGGATATTATAAAAATTATTATCATATTAAAAAATTAAATAAATAATTATTTAATTATTGTGAAGTCTTATTTATTTGTTAGATTGATTTCGGAACTTAATGTTCCATCTTCAGTAGTTAAAAATTGAAGTCTAATACCTTTGCAGGGAAGGTTGAAAAAATTCAATTGAGAGAGTACTGGAGCTTCATCAGTGATGGAACCGTCAATAAAGAATATTGGTTCGAGATCCCTAAGGAGCAAGGACGAAACCTTGCAATATGAAGTGTTAGTCAAGCTGCTCTACTAGCAGTGGAATCATCTTGTGTCAACTCCGAGAAAAGATATTGAACTCTTTTTCAAGATGGAATTCCATGACACTTATTTGGGTTCCGGGGGCCATACAAGAATAAAATAAAATGAATCTGCCGATGTACTCCAAAGGAGTTGTTCTTCCGATGTTCCTACTGGTCGGGAACTAATTTGAGGCTTGAGTAAGGCAAGCTTAAATATTGGCATTCGAAGATTTATGGAAGCCGAACAGGAGCATTGTTGAAAAGCCATAACGATACGTATAACTACAATGCACTTTCATTTTAGAAAGAACTGTCGGAGCATGGTCGGTTTGCTTACAGGGCATAACCCGACTGTAAGTCATATGTTCAAGTTGTAACTTATATTGGATCCAATATGTAAGTCCTTGTTGGAGAGAGCTGAAGCTCATTGCCAGAAACCGCACGCGTTGGCGCGTAGGCGTAGTAGCGGCCCCAGGACCCACAAGGGGATATAAGACACATGTAAGTAGTAAGTAATATGTAAGTCCTGCATGGAGGAAGAAAAAATAACTATACATTTCCTTTGTAGCTGTCCTACTTTTTCCAGGCTAAGGATGAATGTTTTTGGAAGGGATATAAGAACGATCGAAGAACGTCGATCAAGTCCTTTGCTATGTAAACGTAACGAAGAGATTTGAATAGTGAACTTACTGGGAACGAGTAAAATGGACCGACGGTCTGATTTTTTGTTTCTCGAACTCTCGCACCAACACACCACAACTATATATCAGCTTTCATCTCAGCTAACCTGGATATCGGAAGACCCGATCTCCCAGCACTATTCATCACGACAATCCCGAAAACTATGGGTTTGACATTAATAACGGATGCCACCCCACCCCACCCACAAAATGTGTTTCTTCCTACCATCAGTGTTTGATTTCAGGTGGTAAGTAATATGTATACCATGTTTGGCTGCAATTAGGTAAGGCGTTCCAGAATTGGTTAGGCACAACCATTCGAACAAATTAATTCTCTTTTTATATACATCGAATAATATTATTTATTTTTATTATTACATATATTATTATATATTATTATATATACACATATACATATAATTACGTTAATCACCCGTGCCCAAAAGCATTTGTTTCAAACTACAAAGCAGTATTTTTTTTAATTGAATTCCCAAAATTGAAAATTATTAGAAACTTTCTTAATAGGTTAAGTGGAAAGCGGTATTCAGCACTTAATACTTCTTTGCATGTTTTTGTTAAAAAAGCAAACACCGAGGATAAAGTTTTTGCCTTGCATGATGAGAAAAGTTAGATGTTTATGTTCTTTAATAATAAAGGTAGAGATATATATTTGGAAATAAAAATATAATGGAATGCAAATTCACTGTTAACTTCAACCTTGCTTAGTTTCGGTATTCAGAATTTTGGGACTGAAGAAACAAAGTAATGCCACTGCAATGAGCAGCAGTGTTGTTCTTGTTGCGTGGCCTAATTGAAATGATTCAATCGTGTACGACAATGACTTTAGATATTCGTAAATTTAGCAAAACGTTTCAACAGCTTTCGTCTCTCACTTAGGTTGATTTTTTTGCAAATATTTTCATCACATAGCATAAGGAAACCAGGTGTAAAAAACACGCCAAATGATGAAAAAGTTAGGAAACAGAAGAGGGCGCCAAGAAAAAGTTTAACCCATCAGGATTTTATTCGTTCACCCAAATGGTTTTTACGGGAAAGCAGCTCTAGATATATTTTAAATGGTTTCTGTTCTGTTGCAAAGACAAATCGCCCCGGAAAATTTAGTTAAACAAACAAAGGATTACTTGACTCGCGTGAAGAGTGAAATTTTATAATTACGACAATGATCTTTGATCTTATATATCTCTATCTGTATATTCATATATTTACCTAAGTCACTCACGAACCCTTTTAAATGTGATAGAAAATAAAACATATAACAATTGTGAGTTGTGTGTATGTGTTTTGATTGGAAGCCTAAAGGTCTCGAACTCAAATCTACTAAGTTTTTCTTTAAACGGTAGGTTCAATTGTCTCTCAAATAATTTTTCTCAGGGTTGTTTTTAACCATATGACCATTACACTTTACACTTGTGACTTCAGCGCATAAATAATTTATCTTTATGGCAAGAGTGACACTACCAATAGTTTAACTACAAATTTCGTTTAACATTGACCTGCGTCACTCTCACTTTAAGGTCGATCTGACGGGGCATGCCGTAGTATATTTGAGGGAAATATAGTTAATCACCGCTAAAATCGCAGATAAGTTCTGCTCCGGGGCAATGTCCAAACATTGTTCCACATAGCATCTGGCGAACAGGATCTCCGATTCGGGCAAAGTCGGATAGATCAATCTGATACTCGAGCTCGATATTAACATCCTCGTCTTTGTCGAACAGACTTCTCTCTTTATCGTAATTGCGGGAGATATCAATATACACAATTCTAGTTGGCTTCGCCATTCAGGTTTAACAACATCACAAGGAGAGGATGTTGAGTTATTTGCTGCATTTAACAGGTTTTGAATGAGCCCACTCAAATTCCCGACATTGTAAGTCATAACGCTAATATCTTGACTTGTTTCTTACCTCTCTTCCTAACAAATACACCATCAGTGTATTATCACCTCTAGGCTCTTCAGACCGTTGTGTGGTATCAGCTAATTTCTCATTGTCAAACCACACAGGTAAAGAGAAAACGAGAAAGCCGCTTCTTTAGAAGCATTAACTGGCCACTTTTTTTTTTTAAATTAGCCCGAATTTGTTCAAATTTTAAACATATGTGTATCTCGGATGGACAACACTTTTTGTGAAATTTTTGGAGTGAAAGCGCCCTGATGCCTGAATTTAATTTTTTAAGAACATGCGCGATTTTCTTCAATTTTTAAGCACATATGTATCACCTATTAGAGAATTTACATCAACAATTTTAATTTTTATGGGAGGTGGTTTTTTTATTTGCAAAATCCATTATGAACTCAACAAAGCCTAAATTTCTACTGTTGCGAAATAAAATGTTGTAATAAAGTTGCTGTGACAATAGCATCTCTTACCATCATATTATACTCGTACATCCAATGTATCATTTTAGGATTAATACCCCAAGCTCTGCCGTAGAGGCGTCTACTGAACCACAGGGCCCAAGTGGCACGTTCGATGGTGGACTTTATATGAGAATTCCAGTTAAGTTATTTATCAAGGATGACTCCGAGATATTTAACGCCACTGGAATACTCTAATGCAGTGCCTTGTCCCAACTTGGACAGTCGTTCGTTTCGTGAAAGGCACTAGAACGGTTTTGCAAGGATTAATGGAATGCCCTTCTCTGTTGTACCATTCTAGGATGTGAAGTAACGCACCTTGCATGACATTTATAATGGCTGTGCTAGCTAACCATTTATTATGATCGCCAAATCATCAGCACAACCAATGGCGATGTAGCCTGATCTATGTAGATAGGCTAGAAGGTTGTCTATGACGAGTGAATATAGAAGGGTGTAGAGGACACCTCATTGTTGGTAGAACTTAGCTGTAGTCACCGACACAGACACTCCCCCGGAGCAGGAAGATATGACTTTCAAGCATGACCCTGCTACTGATTGCTCTTGTTATTGTGCCCTCTGTGCTTTAACCTTTCTTGTATGCAAACGTATCTTGCCAGGCTATGATATGAATAATTTTCAGAACATGCCACTAAGATTGTGTTTAGTGCTTTTAAGGCCAAAATGTTTAATGGTTTGTCGGTTATGTGTTGAAGAGTTAAAAATGACCCTAATATACCAGTTACGTTGGTTTGATTCCCAGTTATTCGTTTTATTCGTTTTCTGTTTTAGAAAATGAAATGATGTTCATGGATAACAAATGAACCGAAATAGTAATATGGTTTAGTTTATTTAATTTTTAAAGCTTTCCTTACGCAACATTATCTACATAAAGGTTTTATTAAGTTATTAAATTCTTTTATTTGTTAGTTTCCTAAATAAACTATAATAAAGTTGAAATAGTATGTTTAAACAATTAGTACAGATGTCTTTAAATTTTCAATAACTACAGTTTTTGGTTGGGGAGACCACAGGATAGTAGTTAAGGGTTAAATTAAAACGCCTAGTGCAGTCTATAAGTAGAATAATATACGAGTGTAAGCTAATAAAATTTGAGCTGCGGTAATATCTATGTAAATGTACTGTGAATCGAGACTATTTAGGTATTTGAAGGAGACTGATACCTAGGTAGGTTAATAGTTTTGCCAATGTAAAGAGTGTTTATTTCAAGAGGCATATCTCCCAAATACATTAATAAAATAATGGTCGAGTTGACGGGTGTTAATGGTGGAATGACGAAGCAAATAGTACGTGAAAAGCTGTATATATTCGTGGTTCGTGTATTGTGCGATTATAGCATTTCTAAGCACATAATCTCTGGGTTTGTTGATTGTACTCAGGCATTTAAATCTTGGCTTTTCAGCGAGGATTATTTGGCTGTACACTAAAAAGTCTCGTAACAGTGCATGTGTTTACGAGAGTTACCGTACACCGCAATTCCTACGCATGATATTTGCATACAAATTGAAATCGCCACGCATTTACATTTTACTTATTGGTCTCGATTTACGTTTATGTTGGGTCCAAATTAAGACATGAAAACTCTTATTGGAGTTTCAGTTATGACCCTGATATGGGAAAAAGGATGAAAAGAGATATTAGTTTCGCTAATATTGTAAATTATTGTTTCGCTAAAGGATTGTAATTGAAGTAAGAAAACGCATATATATAAAGCGTGAGCGTGCCCTTGATTCAGATTGCCGTCTATATATTTTTCCTTTATTGATGGCATCGAAAGCACATTCGAAAACTATAAAGGGTATATTATAGTGTTTTGTTTCTCATTTATCATTCTAAAGGTCGAAATGTGGTCCGAGCATGAGCAGCTCTTAAGAAAATCGGCTTTTTCTTGCCTGATAGCTATTGATAGCAGTTTTTGTAAAGTGATAAGGAAATTATTTTGAAAAAGTTTGGATTTCTGATTGTGCTTCACTTTTGACATTAATCCATTTTTAAAGGACTTAAAGTATTTATTTTATTCAATTTTGTGTAAAGAAAGTTAATGGCTTTCAAATACCAACAAAAATGTTCGTGCCGTATTTCGCAATGGTCTAAATCAAGTGACGCAACTATTTTTTTTGGAAATTCACATGAATTTTCTTAATTTACTCTTTAATTTTATGGCTTTGTTCTTGAATGATATGCACTTAATCATAGGTAGAACATAGATAGGATATATAAATCGAGAAAAACTGTTGCAAATGTGGCCTTAATCAAGTTAATGGAAGTGTATGTGTAGAACCGAACATTCCTATTGATAGGCATTATGTGTCGAATAAAAAACTGCTAGATCCTTTCGAAGTGTCAAGAGTCGATAATGTCATTCTAGATCTTCATAATAATAATATTTCGCGCGACAGACCATTGCCGTCCAAGGGCTTGCTTCTAGTAGGCATTCGTGTTGTGCGTGTTATATTTTTGCACACAAATGGAAGGCATATCAAATTTTATGCTTTTGTTGGACATTCGCCAGAGGTGGTGGGAGCGTGAATAATACTTCTAGTGTTTCTGGAGTTCAAACGTCGAACCTCCTGCTCAGAAGTCCAAAGCAATAACCACTAGAACCATGGCGTCCACCATTCTAGATCTTAGTAGAAACCAATTAGCTTCTGGAGTCTTTTATCCAAATCCTCCGTACATACTTCGAGGTGACTACTAAAGAGCGGACTTAAACCAACTGAGGCGTTCTTGCATCTGGATGCATGGGGATATTTAAGGGACTCGTGCAACTTACCCGTCAGTTATCACATTCCTTTTAAGGAGGCAACGGACAAACGCAACCAACATGTTTCAAACTGCTTTTTGTCGTATCTTTCAATTATGCTGTGAGCATTTAAAGTCAATAAGAATTTATCCTCCTGCTGGTGCTGTATCTATCTATTATAGTTATCATTTTCGTTATCGGGCGGACAGACGACGTGTATAGCATTTTGGGTAGTAGATAGATCTTTGATGTGAAGCAGTTGGGGTGACATAGAGGGTATTTAATTGTTTCATTTTAAATAGAAACTAGTATTGAGTTTATTTTCCGGGGTTTTTCATGATTAGAATAAAACCCGAGCTTACGAGGTAAATTGCAAGCATCACGCTGTATTATTAAGTCGTATTTTAATTATCATATTTTAAATAACAATCAATTACTGATAGGTTTGTAATACAGAATCGAATCGAATTCCGATCTGATATTCGATCCGTATTTAATCTAATTGTAATTCTAAGTAATATGCAACCGAAATAAAAAAAAAACTTGCTACGACTGTATCGATTAGATGTGATCTCGCTAGAAAGTGTAATTGACGTCCTGATATCAAAATATCTAATCAATAGAACCATTGGCTGTTCGGTTCTGGTTCATTAAGTTATGATTTTTACCGCCCCATGTGAAAAATATTCAAAATTGCGTCACTTACCTGTGGTAAACTTAGTAGAAAAGACAGCACATAAGTTCCTCCCAGTAATCGGTAGCATCGTTTTGCCATATTTAATGATTTCATTGGATACTTTACAGCAATCCAGCGATCGACGCCGATCAACACAAGGACATACGTTGACAGATACAAACTGAACATTTGGAAAAGTTTCACCATTTTACAGGTGTACTCATCGGCCAACCATTGCACAGTGTAACTCCAAGCAGCCTCGCCGATTATACAGAAACCCGTGACGAGGACATCAGCTATGGACAGATGAAATATCAACGAATAAATTGCACTCCAACTATGGCGAGATGAACGGCGTGACATGCGCGTTTTGTAGATATTCCACATGGTCGCTGTATTGCCGAACATTGAGACGACCGCCATCACCGACAGCACTATCACTTTGTACACAGATGATCTTGACAATTGCGGCGCGTGTTCCAATCGAATGTCACCCTCAGGGTTGCCATCATACGTGTCATTATTAGCAATAGCAGAAAGTCCATCAAAAAATTCCGATCTATTTGTTAGTAAAGCGGTGGCTAATTTGAGAGGCGTGGTTGGCGTCGACAATGGTGCTAATGTTGATGAGGATATCGACAAGAGGTCATAAATGAAACTACGTCTACTTAATGCAATAATCCCATTTAGATCACCAGCGGAGTTAACGTCTCCTGTCGAATTTGCAATTAGGACATTCATGGTGAGAAGCGGTTTCTTGGTGGATGGTTATCGACTATTTTGCGGTTGAATCGACGAAAACGTTTACATTTTTATGCAAATAGCTCCGCGTGAAATTGTTTATTTTTGTTTTTCTGATTACAATTGACATGATTGTGCCATGATTGATATAAATACAATGAGTACCCGCACTTAGCAGACTGAAACCCAAATTATTAATGAACAACAAATTCGAAAACACATTTTTGTTTACTATTTCCTCTGTTTCACTGGCTACGACACTGCGCATACTGACAAACACAAAAAGCTTAATCTACGGCCCATGAGAAACTCATTAACGACGTCTAAATAATTGTTATTACTTTAATTACCTATATCTTATAAATTACACATTACTTGCACTTGTAAGTCCAGTCGGCAGGCGGTTAATTGTTGTTTTTGTTGTGAACCACGTGCTATCACTTTATTTCTAGTTTTTACTTCACAGATCACATCAATAATTAGTATCATCCATATAGTGGAAAGGGCAAAACTCTTGATATTTGCTTTTAGAAAAAATGTTTGTTACAACAATTTCCATTCATTAAATACATATTTGTAGTTTTAATTGTTGCTGGCTACTATGTTGATTTAATGAATTTATTATTCAATGAGCTGGGCAATTACCCGCATTTTAGTATCACGTGCAAGACTTTCTGAGAAGTAATAAAAAAATAAATAAATTGAGAAGAATTAATAAATAAATGTTAAAAATGTTAAATAACAAATTGTTCGGATTTTTAGACCATCCTTTAGTAATTGTATTGTATTTTACAGGCGCTCAGTGCAATGAAAACTTACAAATATTGTCTGTGGTGGCATCATCGCAAATCAATGATTAGATTATGATCCTTATACAAGCGATAGAAAAGTGTATGGAGTTTCTCAACTCCTTGCATCATCTGTTCACGGACCAAGGATACCTATCATAGCACCAGGCGCAGAAGTTCTACAAAAAAGTACGTGGTATGACGCAAAGACAGGGAGGGTAGTCTGATCGCTGATCTCAATTGCATCTTGGGGCTATGAAATGAGCACTTTTATGATTTACTTAATGCCCAGCTAACTGAGGAATTATAGGCTCCATTAATGACCGATGTTTACACAATGATGTCGCCATCTAGAGTAGAAGAACAATATATCAGTTCCAAAACAATAAGGGTTTAAATATCATTCCATTGGAGCTGATAAAGTCTGGAGGGTCCATATTACACCAAGCAATTTATAAGCCGACGTTAATACACTGGATAGGATGCTTCATGTGCTCATAGATATGAAAGGAGTAACACAACGTACAGCAGTCGTCATGGTATATCTTCCTATATAATTTAAAACAGGGTAGCTCCATACGAATGCCATTCTTGGCTCACACAAGTGTGGCTATTTTAGGCTAATCAACAAGTAACCGCATTTTTACCCACAGGCAGAGTTTACAGTTCCAATACTCATATCTGTTTATAGACTTTAATAGCGTAGCAAGCTAAGGACCTTATAAAGCCATGAGAGAAGTAAGGTATCCTAAATAATCTGACACAATTATGTAGGTTGCCATCATCAGCTCATTTCCTCAACTATAATAGTGTAGCGCAAATTTGAAATAGGTTCAACTAATTCATCCGATAAGAGTATGGAACAAAACATACGCTTGAATCCAACAAAAACTTCTCTAGTCTGTCAAGACTCTTCAAATAATGCAATTTAATCATAACATCCAAACTGATAGTGTACAAGACAATGGCCATACCAGTACTTGCATGTGGATCCGACTTTGGTGCTATATATCACTCTGGCCTTAACCGCGTTCGAGAGGAAAGTCTTGGCCCCGTTTGTGAGGGAGAAACATTCTGGCGACTCTTTAATGATGAGACCTACGAACTTAATGGTGATGTTGTCAACGTAAGGATAATCAAGCTTGGTGTGTTCTGGTAGGCAGTGCACCTAGCTCGCATGAACAAAAAGTTTGCGACTAGGAAAGTCTTTTGCGGAAAGGAAAGTCCAATCTTGCGTTTTAAAGATGGTGTGGACCAGAACACCCATAGTTTTGTAATGCCATACTAGATGACATCGGCTCGAGATTTTTTGCGGGAGGCTATAACTGGACCCATGTTGTTGAGCGAAATAATGATGATTATTAAAGCATAGCCAGGTTAGATTTATAGATGAATATGATAAAATGATGTATTCAAAATACAGTGGAAGTTCATTACATTTCGCGAACAAATCAAGCGAGAATTCTATTCTTTTTGATTTTCAAACTCAATGAAAGCCGATAGCGTTGTATTATCTGCATATGAATGGATATCACAGGTTGTAGATATACATCAAGAAGAGCGTAGGCGACAAAGATGAGACTTGTGGCACGCCAGCTGAAGAGATTCCATTTAATACAAAAGATGATGAGGGAATAACTGCCAATGCATATTTAGAACAGAGTAATGCAAATGTAAATAAGTAAATAATGTTTGAGACCTTACCGTCGGAAGAGGACTCTTGGCCACAAGTTGAACCTGAGAAAGGGCAAGTACATCATCATCATCATCATATTTGGCTCTACAATCGGTGTCCGGTCCTGGCCTCCCGCAAAAAATCAAAAAATCCCGATTTTGGGCCGATGTTAACCTATTTGCATATCTAAACTCATAGGCTCCTAGGCTTGTCCGGCCTCGCTGTCGTCTTTCATAAATCCTACCACAAAGGACTTTCCGAGCCGGAGCCTACCGAGCTTAATTCTCTGCACGATGCCATCATCGCGATAACGCTTGTAGATCTCATCATTATATATTAATACACCCAGAGTCTATAGATGGCAAACTCGGAACCGATGAATATATTTTTGTCGTAGTAGCTCAATTCCAGATACCGGCTATAGCGCTAGATATCGGCAGAACAAGAATGATGCATACAAAAGAAGCTAATAAACTATCACTTAAATCATCGCTTCTCACTTTTATTATTAAAAGATTATATATAACAATGATTAGTTATAGTAAATAAGGGCCGTCAATAAAAAAAACATGCAAGGCTTTACTTAGCAATAATAAAATAAAACAACTTATATTAAGTAGGTACTGCTGCAGGTTTTTCTACGTTTTGAAGTTTTGTGGTTTTATCTTCCTCACATATGCTTAGTAAAATATGACCACGAAAAATACTTTAGATCACTTAAGTGATACTTTCTTAAGCGTCTTACAAATTGTATCAAGTTGACTAAAAAGCCGTAAACTCTACTCGTGTATACCGTAGGAGGATAAAAAGATACCTATAATACAGCACCAAATGATTTATTCGTCTACCTGCTGTCATATTAGACATTGATATAGAAATTTAAATAAAAAATTTCAAATTTTTAGTATATCTGATACTACGCCGCATGCTCCAGTAATACAGGTAATATATATTTCAATGTTTCGCTGGGGAAAATTCACATTTTTGCAACAAGCAATTGAAAGCGTTTCTCTATAGATTTACCTTGGAACGTTCATCAGCATAACATCAATGTGTTGACACCCAATTGAATGGCATCCAAAATAAATATCATAAAATTATTGGGATTCCTTAGTGGGGAGGAAGTTGTTACAAAAATACTTGTGATTCTCTTTTTGGAAATTGAGAGGAATTTTTGATGAATTTATTTTAGAGCACACATCTGCAGATTGAAATGTTTGTTGTTTTCGTTTGATTGAACTTCTCGTAAATTTATAACATTTTAAAGTTCATTCAAATTTGAATGTATTTCTGGTAGGCATTGATGGTTCCTATACGGTCAAAAAAAACCGATTCGCATACAAAATGCACTAACAAACAAACTGAACCGGATAGAGTTTAAGCCTTTGTTAATTTGTGATATGCAGTACACTGTTGAGTAAAGTGAATTGAAAATAATGCTAATCCGTGTTAAATAACGTTCTGTAAATCTATGAGTATATGCAATTACCGAGCTTGATCAAGCTGCATATTATATGGTTCCACTGTTCATCAGAATTACAAATTCAAAATGCACAATGCACACTTTTTATCAATATTTAATTGTCAATGTAGATTAATTAAAGCTTTTTCGATTAGCAATCAAAATAGCTGTGCGGTAATCATTTCTGCGAAGCATATAATAACTACCTGTGTAATAAGCACCCCAAGAATTTCCTATTAGATATTCATACTCACTGTTAGAAACTTTACGTTTGCCTTTTCAATGATCGTTATCGTTAGTAAGAGGCGTGATTTCTAGTTGAGTTCAAGTGAAATGAGAACGATGATAATTATATGTAGTTAAGATATTGCCATATCATTTTGCATACTTTTCATCACCGTAACAGGTCTGTATAATCGTAAATAAGTCCTATTAACAAACTAAAATTAAGTATGTATGTCATTACAATGATATTAGTGAAATAAGAAATTTAAAGGGAAAGTAATGAAATCCCACAAAATCTTATTGCTAAATCCAAATTTAGAAAATTTAATATTCCAATGCAAAGAACCTTAAATCCTCACTTTGAATTCCAAAATCAAAATCCGAGTTAACAAAATCCCTAATTACAGAATACCAAAGTAGAGAACCTTCAATCCTGAATCCAAATCCCAAAACTTAAATTCCTAAATAATAGATCCCAAAATCAATATCCCAATTAACAAAATCCCTAATAACAGGATCCCAAGGTGAAGAATCTTATAGCACTTTCGATTTGCAGAGAAGAGTTAAGATTTCTGTCGCGCTTTTTTGTTTAACGTTCTATTTGCAAACTATACCCGGAGTACGGTTTGATTTTGCGTTTTACTTGCAAAGTTTTGTAACCGACACTGTAACGACGGGTAGCAAACCGTCGGCAATCAACGGGTAAGGTTTCGTTTACTCAGAAAGATGGCGAAGAGAGATCAAGCAGACTAGTTTCTCAGTTTTTTATTCTTATCAAAATTTATTTCGCTTTGGCGTTCTACTTGGAAAGCATTCACCACGAAAACCTTGTCGCTTTGACAGCTTACCCGTGGGTATTGTTCGGGTATCGTGTGAGCTAATCGAAAGAGGAATTAGATCCCAATTATGAATCCGGAAATAAAATTCCCAAATAAAAAATCCGAAAATCAAAATCCTAATCATTAAAATCCTACTTAGCAAAATCCCAATGGACACATTTGTTAATGGGATTTTGTAACTTGGGATTTTGTAAACTGTAAAAAACCAAAAAAAAGGTCTATCGGGATAATCTCAAAATGATTTTTAGAACAAAATGAAGGGTTTGTAGTTTGTACAACAAGGCTTTGGGCTTACATGCCCAAAAAATAATCTTTTTACATCTAACTCCTTATAGCAACAACTGGTAAAAACTTGTTACCGCCGACAGTGTGACACTCTTTTAAGGTCTGGTAACTTTCATACAAATTGACCTAAAAACTGCACTTTTTAAATTTGTTTCTTTCGATATTGAAGTGTAGTTTTGGAACTTTGAAATTCCTACCGTACAGCATATTGACTTTTTTTTGCGAAAATTTTGGAGGTGTAATGTTTAAATTTTAGCATATGTATGTATGCATTTTGTTGGCATAATCCTTTGAGCTTTCTGAACCATTCATTTGCGTACCAAGTAGATTGACTGACACTTATACTCTATTCTTCACCACTTTGTGGCGGTTTAAAAAAGACGTATATAAAGGGTTTCTCAATAGGGACATAAGAATTTTGAATTTAAATTCAAACGTACCCTTAAACCTTTTATATAATCGGTCACTGTCATAACGTCTTACTACAATTTTTGGTCATTATAAACGTCCCCCTAGACAGACAATAGTGGGTAAATTCGAGTAAAAATATTAGCTATTGAATGTTCCTGTGGCAGTGACACAACGCACATGTCGATGTACCACAAACATCGCAGCCGCGCTTCATTTCAAAATTAGTCATATCAGCTGAATCGATGCTGTTCACATGAATTGGAAATCTTTCAGTCCACAAAGTGGCGAATTTTGCTAAAAAGATCTTGGCCTACACACCGAAGAAAAAGGTAATAATTTCATAGCTCGTTTATATTGACGTTAAGATTAAAAGTTAATTGTTATTTGAATAGTTAATTGTTTAAAACTACCTCTAACGTCTTACAAGTTTGAAAAAATGAAAACCCATGTTTAATAATTAGCTGAAATGGGTTTCCCCATAAAACTTTAAACTATTCACAACTCAATGAAGCTTAGAAAAAGTTAAACAACCAGCACATTTAATTATATATGTACGCGTATGTATAAAACATCGAATCGAGAAGGAAGTAGTAAAATTGAAACCCAAATAATCAATAATTCATTAATCGAAGCTTAACAGAAATAAAAATAGGCGCGCAATATCAATTCTACCTTCAAGAAGGATTTTATTAGATTCTTCGAGTCCCACAAGATCTGCAATATCAACCAGAGACAATATTCATGAAATGCACACAGTGGACACAGTCATAATAGTATGTCGTGTTCTAATACCGCTCTATGGCATGATTTCAAAAAAAATGTGTATGGGAGCCCGGTCCTTATCAAATTTTAACAGAAAGTGTTGTCGCCGGAAATGCACATGAGTTCATAGTTTCAATAAAATCGTGCTTTGAGAAGTGGGTTAAAAATTGAGGGCAAGATTTCACCACCGAACGAACAAAAGAACGAACGACCATGACGACGCGAAATTACTCGTAATATAGAGAATTAAAAAAGTGAATTTTTTTTTTCGAAGTATGGGAGGTACCTGACATCTTTGACGTGCAGACCTTAAAAAAGTGCCATTGTCTAGGTGGTAACAAGCGAACTACACACTACAAAAAGTTAATTTTTTGGGTGGTCAGTTTGACAGGTTTCTTAACCTTAAAAAACTAACAATTTCGCCGCCTTGTCCTTGTCCGATTTTCATAAATTTTTTAAAAATACGTATCTCCAATGAACAACACTTTTTGTAAAAATTAGAAGTCGGGCACGGGGTCCGGGGCTCCCAAATAAATTTTTTTTTAAATATCACCCGATTTTCTTCAAATTTTATGCACATGTGTATCTCCGATGGAAAACACTTTATGTAAAAATTTTGGAGTGATCGGTCCCCGGGATTAGGAAGCACCCAACCATTTTTTTTTTAAATACAAAATGTCTAACCTTCTTATTTTAGTTCTTTTTAGAAAGTCAATAGCACTTGTCAACACATAGTCGTTCTTTTATTGCTTAATATCCGAAGTATCACTGCAATAATCACAATTTATGAAATGGTATCCGAAAGGTTATGATATTTTTGATAAATATATTGTATGCTTTATATGTAACTCTGTTTTATCTTGGAACCACTGTAAGTAAAGTATTAGTTCTTCAAACAGTCTGAATTCGGCAAAATAAATAGAACACAAAGCGCCAAATACCTTTCGTTCTGAAGGCCAAATATAACATAGAAGTTATTGCCAAATTGTCCTTAAAGTCACTTTAAGTTCTGTGCACAATCTCTAATACTACTGAATCAGTTATATAAAATTGCGCGCTTTTTGACTAAAAATTTGGCAAGACATTTTTTGTTTAAACAGTTGGCGCAATGCCCCCAATTATCTATAGTGAATAAACAATAGATTTAAAAAAAAATCCTATTAACCCGCTTAGAATTCTAATGCTTGAATTTTTTTTAATAACATTATCTATTTATTATCTCATTAAATAAGATCCATTTATGTATAAGCACGGCCTATCATTTATTGAATTTAATGTGAGACATTTTGGTTTTGTTTATGAAATTAAGTTTTGAACAACCGGCAGATACCGATACCGAAACAGGAATTGTCCGACTAAGCACTGTCGAGCAAAACTTTCTGACAACCGCAGGGTGAACTCGCCGAACCGCCGTTGTAACGTCAACTGACTGAGCACTGCCGCCGTCTAATGTTTGTCTGGCCAACGTTTGAAATGTTGCCGAGCAGCTTCATTCAAAATTTACATTTTCGTAGTGAAATCTAATGAACGAGTACGTTTATGTTCCACAGCGCACTTTTTTTTGCCGTACGTCCCACAAAAAAACGCACAGGACATGCGCTGAGCTTTCTTACGATATCTACGGTACGCTCCGCTAAGAAGGTCAACGTTATTGAAGGATTTTTAATAGATTACTATCCATGACCTACCTCAATACGGCATGGTAGCAGTATCGTTTAAGACAAAATCCCCGTTCTGTTTGTTTGTTGGCTTTGTGGTCGGTTGGTGGCTGTTCGCTTCCCTTAAGAAAGCACACCACAGCCACAAAGGATTAATATATACGAACACATTAACATGTAAATCTTAGGGGAAATGATAACTTACACAACGCGGGCTCGATGTAGCCATCTTCTTATTATATTTTTTGGTTTCTTCTTTAAAAACGAACATTGTTAATATTCATTAATTTTTGGTGTGCAAGTGATCGGTGAAAAAACATAAAGAATCCGATTTCGCTTAACGCCATTTAATTGACTGGGAACGTCTTTAGATATCCTTCATCCAGAGCCAGAGGTTCGCAACCTTTCTTGGGTCGGAACCCAATGACACTTGCAATGACAAGCATAACTTTGCGAATTCTTACATTCGTATAAAATTTGAAGAAAGTCGGGTATTTTTTTTATAAAATCATATTTTGCATGAGTTCATCTTGGAATTCTCTTATAATTAAATTTTCAATTAAGTTTTCTAATATATTGTAGATGTCGCGTAAATCGCAAGGTACATATTTAATACAAACTAATTTCTTATCATATAAACCAACCGCTACGCAGTGCGGATACGATCTTACATCCGCATCAAAATGATTTCTTTTACCCCTAGTGCCGCCTAAAGATTAAAGATCTAGATCCATTAAAAGCTACGGAATGTTGGCAATGCTGTAGTCGTTATTAACAACTTACATAGTCATTCAGGTGTGGGCGCCGTGGCTCAGAGGAAATGCGCGTGGCTACTGAGGAGGAGGTCCGTAGTTCGAATTCCAGTAACACCAAAAGTATTTTTCACGGTTCACGTTCTGAGAGTAATAACTTGTCACGGAAAACTTCTCAATTCGCTGTTCGGATCCGGCATTAAATTGTAGGTCCCCTCCATTTGTGTGCAAAAATATACATGCGCAACACAAATGGTCGCGAGAAGCTTGACCTTGGACCACAATGGTCTGTCACGCCGAATATTATTTTATAGTCATTCAGGTGCATTACATTCATATATTCGGGACCTTTGTGCCAACATTTGTCTATATGAGGGAGCACAGGTGAACTTAAAATCTATGCACAGCTGCGGTTTTGTGCAATGGAACGATCGGAAAATTAGTAGATATAGTCTATGAGCATCGTATAGATGGTCCTTTTATTATGTATGTAAGTAAGATAAATGTCACAAATAACACGAACAATGTTGGCCACCAAGCCGGAAACTAGTGACTCCATGTGACCTCACAGGAAGTAATCAAGAGGTGTATAATCGCTAAATTTTGATTTCAGTAAGTCGATGGTTGCCGTCGCCGTATGTGGCAAGTAGCGCCATCCGGTTAGAACCACATCTCAACCTGAATCAATGTCATCCATATTTTCAACAAAAATACTGTCCACAGTTCGACGGATGGTTTGCTCAGATGGATGATTAATCGACGACTGATTCTCAAAGTAATGATTTGCCAGAGTATACCAATAATAAATCCTAAAACGGTGAACGCAGTATGATAGCTCGCTTGACAGTTAGACCTTTAGTAAATTCAATCTAAGCCAAAAAAAACACCCTTCAAAAAGTAAAACTTCGGAAGCATACAATTATCGTCGGAGCACACTAGATAGAAGAAATACCTTTTACGTAAATCAGCGAGCATTCCAGTATACTGTGAATATAGATTTTCTTAGTGTGTCCATTTTTTGTAGTCTTAATAAATTCTTTTTCATCATTTATGACGTGAACGTATGGGAGGTGGCACTCGCGTTTGAAACCACCAATCTAGACGTTTAATCTATTGTAGGTGTAGGTAATAGGTGCAAGCCTCTACTTACAATGACAAAATGACAAGGCTAATAACATTACTTATCTTTACTAAGAAAAACCAAACCTTCGGTTACAAATGCTTTTTTTCTCCTTTTTTGACATTGAATATCTTTTTTATTTATAAACATTTAGTCCCCGAATAATAATTACTAACTGCACCATTAAATAATTAGGATCCATTTCAATGTCAATATCAGAAAAAACCACTTATATCTTTAATGCAGCATATTTCTTTGATAAAACTAATCCCACCAATTAAATAGACTTATGTGTAACTTCAAGGTATGCTTTTAAAGGATAAAAACCATTACCTTTGAAGAAATGAAGTTAATCATACACTTGTTGGTCTTTATTTGTTGGGGGTATCCTACATGCAAGAAATTTTTATATTATCCCCAAATACATCAAAAAGTTTTTCTTACAACAAGAGAAAGGTTATCTATCCGGCCTTATCCATGAAGCTGGAGCCACACGTTAGTATGGGTTGATGAAAACATCTGGCTTTGGGAAAGACACTAATAATCATAATAACATAAAATTCGTTTCCCTCTCCAATAACAGCACATTTCGTGATAAGTGGGAGTGCAAGCGGGTTAAATGTTACCATCTCGTGCGAGGTATGAAATACTTTTCCAATAGGCACATTCGCCTCTGAAACATCATGTTGGACAGCAATTATTAATATTAATATTGTGACAACTTGATTAGGCCTTCTGGTCAGACTGTGTGACAAGCAAAAGCTGACTTATTGAGTCTGTATTGATAGCATATATGCATATACTGTACCATACAAACTGTTGTACTTATATGTTATATTTATCCACCCTTAACCAAACCACTTGTTAAAGGTCAACAATGTCAAATTCTATGAAAGAAACTCAATCCTCGAGAGAAAAAACAGCAGACCAGGACGAAGGGTGGGTAATAAGTTCAATAACCAATATACCTTTAGATTGATTTTTGTACTACTCTTAACTTTATTTGCCAAAATAATTTAATAATAAAATTAACATCTCATTGTTGTTGTTGTTTTTTTTATGTACTTATAGGTATAATTATAATGTACTTGCGTTTACTTACATACGTTTTTTTCGTTCTTTTTTTATTGTTGCATTTATTTGTTGTCTAGCATCCTGTTTTGCTTTTTAATAGTATGTATTTATGTTACATCTAATTTGTATTTAACAATTAAAAAATAAATAAATTCGAAATATGATAGAATTTAGCATGTATCTCGTGCGTGCGTGCGTATATGTGTGGTGTAATTAATAGTAGTGTCACATTATTCCTTTGAAGAGAATTATTATGAATTCAGAAAACTCCAACTGTTTTTCGAATACACAGTAAGTGGCGGTCAAAGCAAAGAACGTAACGTGTTGAACAAAATGACAAAAAATAAAAAAAAAAAAATAAAGTGAATGTCTGTACGTATGAAGTAAGGAGTGGTCCTTAGAAAACTAACATCGCTCATCGTCTTCATGATATAATCATTAATATTTTGAATTAATTGCTGTGGCTTATGTTCATGCTAGCCAACACTTCGTGCACGCCCTCCTTACGCCTACCATTTGAAGTACATGTTCTGGTCGGGGGATTGTGTATGCTCCACCTACGAGTAAAAGGTTAGAACACTGGTCTGATTGCCACGAACGAACAGGAATGGCGGCATATCACGACTCAGACTCTCCAGCCACGCCATGTACAGTGGGGCTGAGACGATATTCTTGCGCGGCATTGGCAGGGTCATCACGATCATATCGGCCTTGACCGATTTTTCCAGGAGATACTCTCGCAGGCGTAGGTAACGATTCGTTTTATCCTGCACAGCCATGAGGTCATCTTCGGTGGTTAGGGCTAAGAGATGGATGATGGAATTAAATGAATAAATAGGACTACCCTTCAAAATATGCACAATAATCACCTTCATCCTCATTTGTTGTTGTTGTTGCCAAATTTGCTGTATTAGTGTCACTGACAACAAAGTCCTTAATCAATTCGTTGAAGAATTGCGTGGACGTTTCTTGGGGCTTTTTCGTGATGTCCGGAATTAATTGCAAATCTGAGTAGTCAATACGGAATTTCGACAGTAGACTGGCCATGGAGCGTTGTTCAAATTCGAGTTCTGCCTTTTTGTTCGCCAGTGCGTATACTCTAATAATTGTTAGTAATGAAAAAAACAAAAAATATTAAATATTATATTTACAGTCAAAAACAAACATCAAGAACAACATTCTTCTGCAAGCTAGCAAACCAAAATGATTCCATCATTCTCAAAAGGAATGCCTTTAATGTTCTAATAAGAAGGCAATACAAAATAAACTTATTACAAGATGGGCCAGATAACGCGGTTAGGAGTGAATCCGGACAAGACAGAGCAGGTGCTATTTGCTAGGAAACGTAAAATTCCGACAGCTTTCATTCTTACTCTAAACGGTACAATACTTGGGAAGTAAGCTTAGTTGGAAACCTAACATTTTTGATAGAGCAAAGACGCAAGTTAGGCTACAATAGCTTTATATTCATGCAGGATGCTTATAGCAAAAGATAGGTTTTGAAACTGGAGCTGATACACTGGCTTTATACTGCCGTAGTAAGACCTGTACTTATGTTTGGAATAAATGTTTGGTGAACAGCTTTAGATAGAGTCATCATCATATTCGGCATCCGGCCCTGTCCTCCCGCCAAAAATCTCACCACCGGTCCCGATTTAGAGCCGATGTCATCCAGTTAGCATCCCTAAACTCTGGGCGTCCTGGTCTACGCCATCCTTCCAGCGTAGGCTTGGCCGGCTTCACTGTAGTGTTCCATAAATCCAACTGCAAAGGACTTTCCGAGCAGGATCCTCTTCGCTCACACGAGCTAGGTGTCCTGCCCACCGGAGCCTACCGAGTTTAATTCTCTTCAAGATGTCGACATCGTGGTAACGCTAGTAGATCTCATCATTATATAGTCTCCAGAAACGTATCATAGGCGGCTTTAAAGTCTAGAAAAAGATGGTGTAGTGAGTTTTGAAACTCTTGTCATTTTTCCATCACCTGCCTAAGGGTGTAAATCTGATAAGTTGTTGATTGCCTGGAATGAAGCCACACTGGTATGGACCAATGATGACTTTAGCGTATGAGGCTATCCTGTCTTGTAGGATAGAGGAGAAAATCTGATACGCGGTACTCAACAACGTTATGCAACGATAATTGCTGTATGTGTATACGGATAGGTTCCTTAATAACATTTTCTTACGGGCGAGGTTATTAGCCCCGCACCAAACTTACTTTGAAGGGACTAGCCCGATTATTTAGCTTTTCCTGTATTTGGAGGAAAATTTCCGGCGGCCACCACGTGGAGGTTTGATCGCACTACCACCAGTTAGAGATACTTACGGCCACCTGCAATTCAAGAGCATTCTGTGTTATTCGCTCTATTCTCCTGATGTCTGACCGCCATAGAAAGAGTCACATACAGGAAAATAATAGAGAACGCACATTGTAAAAAGCGAGGTGGACAAATACCTCCACATGTTACATAGCAAGACGAGTTTCCCAAAGCTGGACTTGAGGCACTACAGTAAAGGCTGAATTTGAAGAAGAAAAAGAAGCTAAACATTTGTCTTAGGGCAGCTTTACTGGTTACAGTGTTAAGGTATAATAATCGCACAATACTTCTGCTTGAATTACTTAGACTTTCTAACCGACTTGCTGAACTCACCGATGGACCAAGTCGTCTTTCGTCCTTCCTGCCACTTATTAGTTATTGTCACTTAGGTTTACCCTTCTAAAGTAAGCTACTAAGCCTATAACATCAGAAGAAAAACATTTTTACTTCTGCGTGCATACCGTAAATTACATTCTTTAAATTTCTTTTGTTTGGGCGGTGGACAAACCCCAGCATTACCAATTGCTCATTTATTTAGAGCTTTAATTTATATTCGGAAAATATACCCTGTGCCAACATTACTGTATCGTAACGAATTGAATCATAAAACGGATGGCCAAACTTCTAAACTGCACATCACATAACAACATAACATTATGTATATATATCTGAAATTTATCCTTCTGAATGGAAATAAATCGCCAATCTACCTACACAATTCGACAACAACGACAAAATTGCCACAGTAAATGAATACCCAAAGCAATGTGGATAAAAACACTAAGGAAGCAGATGGTTGAATCGACCGACCTGCCTCATTTTTGTCTTTCCTCCCACGACAACACCAATATCAAGACAATTTCACGGAAAATGTGCCAAAGGATCCCTTAAGAATAAGAAAGAGTACGACTATAGTCCATCTCTGTCATAACCATCATCATCTTCAAGGAAGCCATCATGAGCAGATTTTTTTTTTGAATACTCGTACTATTGGGGACAATTCTGTTCATTTCGGTAATGTGTTTCATTGTGTAAGCATTTCATCACATATCAGAAAGGATTCATCAATTTGTTAAATCGTGCATACGAAGAAATTGATTCGCTCAACATTTTTGAAACATTCATGTTTGCTTGTGTGATTAGAGGCTCGTGCCGTGTCAATTCTAAACAGAATGACACAGCAATCAACCAAGCGGTGTGAATAGAAAAAGAGTTTCAGGTCAGAGTCACGTCGCTTTCTCGTATTAACGGCAAACAAACAATGAACCATCAAACGGATATGATGCCGAAAAAAACGGCCATTGAAAGATTTATGTGTGGTAGAAATGTTAGGCATTTGGGAAAAAAAAGAAACTCAATTCAGCACATGCCTGCCGCTATTAAGATAAAGGACCTTTCCTAAAATCCCATGTCAAATAAATTGAATTAGAAAGGAAGAGCGAAATAAAAGGATTTCCTATCGTGTGGAGAGAAAAAAGAAACAAAAACCAAACACCACATCGAAACGTGTGACTTGACTTGATCCTTTGTTAATTCTAATAACCGCAAGAAACTTGTTGAATGTCATTCAAAAATATAATCTTAATGTTCTGCAAGGAACAAAAATACTTACATTGGAACAAAGAAAATCTGAATCAAGAAAAGGTAATTTTCTTCGGAAAACCACAGTCACTTAAGTCAGTATAAACGCCTCATGTCTGTCACTGTGTTTGGGTTTTAAATAATTTGACGTACATATGTAATTAAAACATAACTTTCCTTTTATAATCCATTATAAATAAGCAAACGGGACGAGTGGAAGTTGATCCATCGATTCAGATGCTCTTTACTTTCACCTGCCTTTCAAAATCTCCTAAAGGTATTGATATTATTACGAAAATGTAAATAGAAATCTTTTATTACATACATATATTATACTGATATAAGAATAAGCATTGTATTGATTTGTATTAGAATTCGGAAATTACAAAAACTCATGGCATATATTTAGGCTCAGTATATTATTACGAAAAGTAGTTAGTATTAGATGAACAGTGTCTTGACCTAAAAAGGAATAACAATAAACATGATGATGTTGTTTTAGTTCATTTGTTGAAATAAAAACCAAAAAAAACTTCAATTTTTTTACTACTACGAGTATATATATATATAGAGTGGGCCATCTAACGTTATTTTCTTGAACTAGCAGTTATTTTGAGTATGGTAAGGGTTATATCTCTTCTGATTTGACAGAAAGTTAGTTTTATCCTTCCGCTAAACGAAAATGGTTGTGTATTCGCTTGAACAACGCTGGGAAATATTGAAACATTACTTCGAAAATCATGGTAATGTTGCAGAATGTGTGCGAAAACTGTGTGCTGATTTCTGAAGAAACGAAGCGCCGGGAGCTCCATATGTGCGTTATTTTGTGAATAAAGTTAAAAAAAAAACAGGCTTGCTATTTAATAAAACAACACGAACCAAGCAGCCAGCCAAGCGTACGCCCGAAAATACTGATGCTGTAGCCGAGAATGTGCGTGAGTCACCGGGAACGTCAACTCGTCATCGTGCTCAAGAATTGAACATTTCACGTACAACATTGCGACGAATTCTGCATAAAGACCTTGCTATGACACCGTATAAAGTTCAATTGGTTCAGGAATTGAAGCAAAGAGACCACCCATTGCGTTTTCGGTTCGCTGAGTGGGTTTGCGATCGACTTGAAGAACATGCCGATTTTGGCCAAAAAATCATCTTTTCGGATGAGGCGCATTTCCATCCTGGCGGCTATTTTAACAAGCAGAATTGTCGCATTTGGGGCACGGAGAACCCGCACGTGATCGTAGAGAAGCAGATGCATCCTCAACGAGTCCGGTGTCATCATTGGGCCATTTTTCTTTGAACATGAGCAAGGAGCCGCCGTTACTGTCAATAGTGAGCGCTACCGCGCCATGATAAGCGATTTTTTGTTCCCGGCACTTGAAGAGGAGGACATAGGCAACATTTGGTTTCAACAAGACGGCGCTCCATGCCACACAGCACACGTTTCAATTGATCTTTTGCGCACTGTCTTCGAAGATAGATTTATCAGCCGAAATGCTGATGTGATTTGGCCGCCTCGGAGCTGTAATTTGACGCCGTTGGCTTATTATCTTTGGGGTGCCGTCAAAGATAAGTGTTACGCCTATAAACCAGCAACGATTGACGCTCTCAAGAACAATATTCGCATTGCCATTGACGATGTAATGCCGCATACCATCGAAAATGTGCTCAAAAGGCCAGCCGATGCAGTCATATGAATGAAATAGTATTCCATAATTAATCGGAAGGAATGTTCTTTACAATGAAAAAATAAATTTGAAAAAATATTGAGAACTTCTTGTTTTATTGCATTTTAAAAAAAAAAATATTTGGCCCACCCCACTTTTGCACAATTTTGATAAACTATAAGCCGAATGTCAATTATTCTGTGCCTTCAATTACATGGAATGCGGCTAATATATACCCATTTCAGAAATTTGTCAACTGACTAAAGAAAGTACTCGATAACCCACCCTGTATATAGAACATATTGTCAAACATACATTTAGACGATTATGAAAGACAAGAGAAATTAATGTGAATAAAGTAAGTCCACATTATCATTTATGCATGACACTAAGCGCATGACAAAATATCACATCATACTGCAACCACACAACATGCAAACCACACAACTATAATTATTATAATTATAACATCATATGCAGCCTTGAATGACTACCTTCCTTACTAGATTTTAAAAAGATGGTTTTCACTAACTTCAAGCAATCTTTTTTATTTAACAGATAAACGGACAGACTGAAGTTATTCCCCTTCCCAAAAAAACACAAGGTTCTAGAAACCGAAATGACACAAAATTCTGAATAAGAAGAGACACTTTCACAACAGCACAAAACCTAATTAGTTCCAAACAGTCAGTTTGTCCTGGGCAGAAAAATTTATTTGACCTGAAACACCTTAAACACGCAAGCATACCTCCCCTTACTTCACAACCACAATACTCACCTCAATTTGCATGACTGCCATGTCCTGCGTGTGCTCATTATGTAGGGTAACAAAAGTGTTAGACCACCATCATCGTACAGCCACCAGACATCAATGACAGCATGACTGCGCTTTCGTGTGAATTGCGTTAGGTCAGAAAGAATTTCCTTGGGGAGTTCCGCACCACCGGGTCCTTTGTACAGGGTGGATGGATCGTCATGTCGTTTCTTTGATTTACGCAGTGAATTTGTCTGTGGATGAGTGTTTGTGTGTGCGTGTTAATGTAGTGCAAACTTTAAATGTACTGGCGGCGTTAAACTTACTAGAAATTGTGGCGACTTTGGATCAGCCGGATCCGGAAGACCTGATACTTCGGTTGCTTTAATTTGTGTATTAACCGTAAAGGATAAATCACTCGTACTGGAAGCTGAGAAAATTAAAATGGAAAAAATATTAGAACATTTAGGTTTTTTGGATTCTGTAATTGTGTTTCTTGCTGTGAACGATGCAAAGATATATTATAGTGATAGAGTTAGAGGTATAAGAAGGTAGCATTAATTTTTAGAAAGTGAATTTTATGGGTTGTGATGCATGCTTCAAGGAAACTAAATCTCACCATAATAATTACTATAAACACGTTTTACATTGGAATAACCAATCACTTCTTAAATATAACATTACGTAACGAAATCAATAAAATCTCTCGGACAAATTCCTAGAATCCAAGAAGACTGCAAAAGTTAAAGTAAAGCAGAGCTCGTCTGGTGTCGCAGTAAATAATTACAAGAGCAAGATTGATATTGTGAGCCATTTCCGCCCGTCTGTCATACGGTGGAGGCAGTTCAGCTCAAACGAAAATGAACCTTTCACAATAATTATATAGAACAGAAAGATACTTCGTCTTGAATTTTGAAGAACGGGTAGGCTGTATTTTAGATTTTTCATACCAAAAGGAAATTAAACTAATGATACAGTTTTCTCACCATTACAAAACTGAGAGATTCCCAACATTTGGGTCGAATTCACTTACCGCTCCCTTCACAACGTTAAAATTTTTGTGCTGCGCTTAATTCGTGCTGGAGAAAGCTAGATGGAGTGTTCAAAAGTCAACGGATTCGTTATTGTATTCGCTATACATTGCGTAAAGGCACAAAAGCTGTCACTTCCGGCATCTACATGGGTGAAAAGAGTATAAAGCTTGAAGAACTTGTTTTTTACTTTCTGCAGTTATACTTCTTTTGGCGCTTTTAGTAGAGGGTAAAATTAAGAGCGTTACAAAAGTGCGACATAATAATTTATTTTTTACACTGTCCGCTAAGCAGCGCTGATCAACCCAATATCCAGTTAGAGTTTCTTTTGGTAGCCTTTTGGATGATCTTTTGGTGGTTCTTTAGGAGTATTTTGCTGGTCTTTACAGAGTTACAGAGTTTGAGAATACTTTGAGGATCTTTGGTAGTCTTTTCGGGGTGATTTGAGGGTCTTTGTGTGGTACTTTTTTGGGGTTCCTAAGAGGGTATTTTGTAGGTTTTTTGGTGGACTTTTAGGGGTATTTGGGTGGTCGTTTGAGAGTCTTTTTGGGGGTCTTTAGAGGATCTTTTGGTGGTTCTTTGGTAGTCTATTTAGGGGCTCTTGAGAGTTCTTTTAGTAGACTTTTTAGAGTATTTGGATAGTCTTTTGGAAGTGTTTTTGGGGTCTTTTGGGAATCTTCTGTGGGTCTTTTTTGGAGCCTTTTGGAGGTACTTTGGGGGTCTTTTAGCAGTCTTTTGATGAACTTTTGGGAATGTTTTGAGGGTCTTTCGGGGTCTTTTGGGTTTTTTTTGCAGTGTTTTAGGGTTCTCTCAGGAAGTATTTTAGGAATCTTTTGAGGATCTTTTGAGGGTCTTTTGAGAGTCTTTCTGTTGTTAAGCTATGAACGCACTCCATATTGTCATCTGTCATTACTATTATATTGAAATATATTCTTTCTGTTTGATTGTATCACTTGTAAAGGCAACATCGTTTTCTTTTCAACCTCGCTCTGCTAATAGGTTATGGGCCCAGTCCCAAGTTAATTAAATCTGAAATCATCGCGAATATATTAAATTATAAATACATTTGTTGTATACAATTAAATAGTTAATTGTTTAATCAAGTCACTGGACTTTGAATTTAATCGCAATTCAGATTGATTTTACATTTGTTGTAAAATTTGTATCGTCATAAACACGTTTTATGAGAAGAAAATGGCAGGATCAAACAGCAAATCGGATTTTCACATCCAAAAACTACGCGGTGCGGATAATTATCATATGTGGTGTTTTGCTATGCAGAATTATTTCGATATGAAAAAATGGCATAAGTGTATCCAGAAGTCTCCAGACGATGCTAAAAAGCCGGTAGAAAATAATGAAGACATGTTGCGTGAATCAAAATCTACGTTGGCTCTGAGTGTGGAGCCTGAACTTTTTGTTCACATTTTAAATTGCAATTCAGCCCTTGAGATATGGGAAAAATTTAAAAATTTGTATGAAGACCGTGGATTATTAAGAAAAATTACGTTGTTACGAACTCTCATTTCAATTCGTTTAGAAAGTTGTGAAAACATGCAAAATTACATTGACGAGATAACCTCAATTTCGTGCAAATTAAATAGCATTGGATTCAAAATAGATGATGACTGGTTGGCTGCAATTATGTTGGCAGGTTTGACAAATGAATTTAAACCTCTTATTCTGAGTTTTGAGGCAAGTGAAACCATCAATGCAGATCACATCAAAATGAAATTACTTGACACACAGTATGTATCAAAGACAAACGAAAGCAATGCGTTTTTCAGTAAATACAATGTAAAAAATTCATCAAAACATAAAAATCGTCATACTGGAAGTATAATTTGTTATGAATGTGGTGGTAAAAATCACAAGAGTTTTGAGAAGAATAAAAGTCAAAACAATGTTAAAAGCTATAAAAGTGAATCGGCTAAAAGAGCATTAGCTGTATCTTTGTTCTCGAAATCAAATACATCAGATTGGTTTTTAGACAGTGGTGCGTCGAGTCACATGACGCCTGATGCAAATTTATTAAAAAATAGAAGATCCACTAAAGCTGCTGAAATAGTAGCAGCAAACGACACGAAGATGCCAGTGAAATGTGTTGGTGAAACTGTTCTATCAATAAAAAATGATACAATACCAGTAGCAGAAGTTTTGCATGTTCCTGATCTGTCTGCTAATCTTTTATCTGTCAGCAAAATTGTTGAAAAAGGTAATAAAATTGTTTTTGATAGTGATGGTGGTAAAATTTATGACAAAAATGGTGATTTGTTTGCGCAATGTCAGTCACAGGATGGTGTATACAGGATTTCAACCTCTACTGATAAATGTATGTTGACAAAATCTAGAGAAAGTAGTGCATTGACATGGCACAGACGTCTTGGTCATGTAAACTACAAAACACTTTGTGACATGCGTAATGTAGTAGATGGAATGATGTTCAAGAATGATGAAATCTTGAAATGTGAAGTTTGTGCAATGGGCAAGCAATCGCGCCTCCCTTTCAAGCCTAGTGGTAAGCGTTCAAATAATGTGCTGGATTTAATCCACTCTGATGTTTGTGGTCCGATGGAGAAAAATTCAATTGGTGGCGCAAAATATTTCTTGTCATTCATTGATGATTATTCAAGAAAACTATTTGTCTATTTTTTGTCGTCCAAATCTGAAGTTTTTGAATCATTTGTTGATTTCAAATCATATGTAGAAAATCAGACTGGTCGTAAAATAAAGAAATTCAGAACTGACAATGGCACTGAATATTGTTCCAAAGAGTTTGAGATTTTTCTTAAAAAATGCGGTATACAGCATCAATTTACAAATGTATACACTCCTCAACAAAATGGTCTTGCGGAGAGAATGAACCGAACGATTGTGGAACGTTCAAGGTGTATGATGTTCGATGCTGATTTGGACAAAAGTTTTTGGGCCGAAGCGGTTGCAATGGCAGCCTACATTATCAATAGAACAACTTCAACAATTTTGGTGAACAAAACTCCTGAAGAAGTATGGACGGGCATCAAAGTAAATGTATCTCATATGAAAATTTTTGGATCCGCTGTAATGGTACATGTTCCTAAACAAAAGAGGAAGAAGTTCGACTCGAAGTCGCGAAAAATGATATTCGTGGGGTATGACAGCAATACAAAAGGTTTTCGTTGCATTGATCCAAAAACGAAACAACTAACAATAAGTAGAGATGTTGTTTTTCATGAAAAAAATTGTGATTCGATGGTGACGTTATCAACTGATAACAATGTGAGTCCAGCTGAAGTGAGAGATTATGAGAACAATGAAGATTCATCGTTTGAAACTGATGTTACTTTGATTGATACTGGTGAAATTGATAATGTTGATGATCGAGATTATCAACCTGAAAAAGATGTTGCGACACCTGAAAATGTATTAAGAAGATCTACGCGTGAACCAAAGCTTCGAGAATTTAATGATTATGTAAGTTATTTTTCATTAAATAATATTAACGATTTTGATCCTCAAACAGTAAAAGAAGCTGCAGCACGTGATGATTCTTCAAATTGGCAGTGTGCCATGCATGAAGAAATTGCATCGTTAGTAGAAAACAAAACTTGGAGTCTCATCAAATTACCGCCTGGAAGAAACGCTATCAAGACAAAATGGGTATTCAAACGCAAATTTGACAATGATGGCAACGTATTGCGTTACAAGGCTCGCTTGGTTGTGAAAGGTTGCTCACAGAAATATGGTGTAGAGTACAATGAAACTTTCTCGCCTGTGGTTCGCTATGCTTCGATAAGATTTTTGATGGCTTTAGCAGTTGAAAATGGTTTGAAAATACATCAAATGGACGCTGTCACCGCTTTCTTGCAAGGCGACATTGATGCAGATGTCTATATCGAGCATCCGGAATGTTTTAATGATGGAACAAATAGAGCTTGTAAACTGAATCGAGCTATGTATGGACTCAAACAAGCTGGACGCCAGTGGAATATTAAACTAGAAACTGCATTAAAGGAATTTGGTTTAGTAAAATCCGAATTGGATCCGTGCATTTATTTTAATCGAGGATCTAATTTAATAGTAGCTTGTTATGTAGATGACTTGATGATATTCTGGAAAAATGAAGAAGATTTAATCAAGCTTAAGCAATTTTTATGCACGCAGTTCAAAATGAAAGATTTAGGTACTGCCACGGAATGCGTGGGTATTCGCATACAACAAAATAAAAACAGCATTGAGCTGGACCAATCCTCGTACATCAAAGAAATATTAACTCGTTTTGGAATGAAAAATTGTAAGCCGATTGGCACACCCAGCGACTTGAATCAAAAACTTTCAATAAGTATGTCGTCAGATGGCAAAGAAGAAAACTTACACGACGTACCGTATCAACAAGCTGTGGGATGCTTACAATACCTTACGCAATGTACGAGACCAGATATAAACTTTGCAGTAAATGATGTAAGTCGTTTCAATTCAAATTTCGGTAGTGCGCATTGGAAGGCAGTGAAAAGAATCCTGCGATATTTACATGGTACAATTAATTATAAACTTCGGTATGAAAAGACTGATGATTATTCAATCATTGGATTTAGTGATGCTGATTGGGCATCGGACGTGGATAAACGTCGATCTTGTACAGGTTACCTGTTTAAATTAGCAAATGCAGCTATTACATGGTCCAGTAAACGACAACCAACCATCGCTTTATCTAGCACTGAGGCCGAATATATGGCAATGTCCTCAGCAACCCAAGAAGCCATCTGGCTGAAGCAATTGGCTGACGAACTCGATCTCAAATTGCTCAAGCCGGTTAATATTTTCTGTGACAATCAAAGTGCAATATGTTTAGCTGAGTTGGATGCTTATCGACCAAGAAGCAAGCACATTGATATTCGACACCACCATATTCGAGAAAAGGTTAACGACAAAATCATAACAATACGCTACACTCCAACGAATGAAATGGTTGCCGACAGTTTAACTAAAGCAGTCACTAAGGACAAACATAATTTTTGCGTCAAAGCTATGGGATTATGTTGAAGAATCTTAAATAATTAAAATTAACTTTTAATTGTTTTATAATTGAATTAAATTTTTGTTATGTTAATTTTTTATAACTTAATTATTCAACAAGTGAGAGTGTTGTTAAGCTATGAACGCACTCCATATTGTCATCTGTCATTACTATTATATTGAAATATATTCTTTCTGTTTGATTGTATCACTTGTAAAGGCAACATCGTTTTCTTTTCAACCTCGCTCTGCTAATACTTTCGAAGTATTTTGAAAATCTTTCGGGGGTCTTTTGGGGAGTTTTTTAAATATATTGTTACGAAAATTTAAATAGAATTCTGTTATCGGACTGCACATACTCGAATATAGCTTTGCATTGAATTGCAATAGAATTAAGAAATTATTATGCGCCATCCGTAGACTACTAGAATAAGCATTATATCAAAAACTATGGCTAAGTCATATTGTTTAACAATTGTATATAACGCGTGAAGTATTTAGATGCTATTTTTAGAACTTTTACCATATGTAACTCATATGTTCTTGCTATATGGTAAGTTTTAAATAAGGAACTTACTAGAGTGGTCTGGCGCGCCTTTACGAAGCTTTTGACTTACTATAAATAGCACGAAGTTTTATGGAACTTAATCAGTTATTATTTGGAATGCAACCAAACAAGTAGAAAAGTACTTGCAAGCGGATAAATTTACCACCTAAGTGAAGAGTAGTGAAACGTAAGTGGTTTAAGTAAATTCAAGTTATAATACTTAAGAGCCTAAATTTCGTAACAATATTTTTTTTAAAATATAATATATGTAAGTCAACTCGATAGTTTAATACATATTTCTATATTTTATATTATAAAGTTTTGACATTTGTTGCGCTGTTAACTCAAGCGTTGTGCTATTTTATATATCTTTTCGTGCAATAAAATTGCATCGAGAGTATTTACTATCTCGCTTTACTTCTCCTATCATTTTACTCGTATGGCATGCATATTAACCTTTATTCTTTCAATCACAAGTTTCAAAGAAGTATAACTTATAACGCGCGTACACAAGTCCACCCACCGTGGTGTAAGTAGGTTAAGTACTTAGGACATTTTATCTATCAATACTTATTTATTACTAATCAATATTTCAAGCAAGAGTAGCACCAAAATCAGGACTAATGGCACCAACACCTGCAAGACCAAGCCGAACCCCAAGACCGAGATGTTAGTGTCTTTGTCTTGGGTTTGATTATCACAAATTATATTCCGATTTTGCTTATATTTTCGCTTGTATTGAATAACCGAGCTCTGTTCACTGAGCAACGCTTCAAACCATTTCAAATAGTTAGGGAATTTAACAAACAATTACCTTAAAGTTCTCATAAGCATTACACTAAATTCGAAAAATGAAATGATAACAGTTATAAGCAAGGAGGAAACTTGAAAAAAAAAGTCCAATTCAACTATCGAACTCAATCGTCTACAGTTTTTGTTTGTTTGTTGCTACATCAACTACAATAGTTCTTTAAAAAGTTTTATTGGTTCACCTTTGGATCGTCTCACAGAGCGTATCCTTTGCTTAAGCCTCACTTTAAACCAAAAATCAGTTGTGGGCATAAGAAAAGAAATGTTTTTAAAATTTTCAATAAATTTCTTGATAAAAGCAATTGTAAATATTGGTTAATAATATGCGAAACGCTTAAATACATACACTAATATAGCAAATATAATTATTAATGTTTATATTCTATAAACAAAAGGCATGCTACTTACATTTCATTAATTTCAGGCCATTATCAGTGCTTTGTAAGTCTCCAGCGCCTATATTTTATTGATTTTGTACAGAAATGTGCAAATTATTGGTTCATGCAAATATCATACGTACATGTAATACAAGAAATTAATTAATAATAATTAATCGATGCAAGTTTATTATTCTGTTTGTGTGTTTGGTTTTTGTGTTGTGTTGTTTTTCAATGTTTATAAAATGTTTGGTAAATAATTTAATATATATACTTGTAAATGTAAATGTAAAAATATCAAATTGAAATGCGTGTTTACATCATGCAAAGTGTGCAGGAATGTATTGCTTGTGTCTGGGTGTGGTGTGGTGTGGTTACGTGAGTTTTGTGTTTTTCAAATGTTTATTAAAAAAGTATATCCTCAAGTACACAATATGTTGTTACCAACAAAATCGTACCAATCAATTGACTGAAATATTCGTGACACAGCAAAAAGCCACCAAAATAAACGCAATTGTTTTTTAAAACTTTTACGTATTCTTTAATTTTCAAACAAAAATTTGCCTAAAACTCCGCAAGCTTAGATTCTAGAAACTTATTTCCAACTACAATTTCGTTACGGAATCTTTTAAGAAACACATTAACCGATGAAGACATAATAGGTTTTTCATTTGTATCGCCCTGCTCTGTTGTTTAAATGAAACAGCTTGTTTTTGAGAGGAGAGAGGCGTTAAAGTACCATCGATGCCATTAATTATGAAACACATCATCATTCAAATGACCTCCCTCAAGAGTGAATTCGTTTTATAACTTTTTCGAAAAAATTGGCTAATTTTCGCGTTCGACGTGGATCCTGAGGTTATCTAAATAACTCACTCGTTTAGAAAGCCATTAGGGAATTTGACATTCAAAATAAACTGTAATAGGTAAAAATATCCGGATAATTCCAAATGGTAAAATTTCAAGGGCTGTACACTTAACTACACTTACGACATAACTCTGCAACTTAATTTCAACAAAAACTTCCAGGTCCCCTTCCCCTCCAGATCATTTTGGCACGAAGACGTTTACCAGGAAGATGAACACATTCATTTTTACACAGACGGCGTAGGTGTTTTCTCAAAAAAAAAAATCTTAGCCTCTCTTTCTGTCTTCCAAATCACTATAGTGTTTTCCAGGCTGAAATTATGGCGATCAGTGAAGCTGAAGTCTTGGCTGCAGAGTAACGTCATATCCGCTAAAGATATCCGTATATTCTCGGATAGCCAAGCTGCACTGAAATCCCTGGAATCAGTCTCCAACAATTCAATTCTAGCCCTTAGCTGCCGATCATCTCTCGTGAAGATGGCACAGAGATATTCCGGGTAACTGTTTGGCTGACAAACTCCCCAAGCAAGGAACTACACTACCCATCTTACCTGAATATGGTTCCATAGGCAAACCAATCGCTACAATTCTTGTTAAAGCGGGATGCTAGTATTAGAACTAACTGTAGGTGGTACAACTTGTATAGCGACAAAGCAGATCTGGGCCAAGCTGGATCCGAAACGCTCCAAGTATTTGATCTCTAAAAAAAAGATCGCACATCATAGCTATTGTAGGTGTCATCACTGGACACTGTCTCATAGGCAGGTATGCAGCAAAACTGGGAGTCTTCTCGAATGACTTCTGCAGAAGCTGCATGGATGAAGAGGAGGAGGAGGACACCATCGTCCATCTTCTCTGTACTTGTCCAGCACTCTCCCAAAGGCGTAAACTCCATATGGGAGCTTTCTTCTACAGCGACACTAATGATCTCATTAACATTGGTGGTCTCCTACGCTTCATACGAAGCTCTAATTGGTTCATCGAGTAGGTGGAAGCGAAATTTTTCCTGATCCGTGTTGTATCACAATGGACCATTACTGGTCTAAGTGTTTCACTGACAGCCACCCTAACCTAACCTAACCAAACACTTAACTTTCATTCAGTTAAGACGACGCTAAATCTGTGCCATAGACATAAATTACATTCTGGCTATGTTCGCACGCAGAAGATCATATATTTGCCTACTCAATTCTGTAAAGACTATTATGCCTGTGTATAAGACATGTGTATAAAATTTGATGAAGATGGGTAATTTTCTTTAAGAAAATGTTATTGTGGACACTGAGCTGCTCACAAAATTGCAGCTCTCTAGGTTGTGTGAAAGGTGGTTAAAAAGGACCCCAAAATTGTCGATCAGGTCGAGCATAATTTAAAGATTAAGCCATTTTCCACGCATCACACGCGTTACACGAGACTCTCGATACGCATCATACGCGGGATCTTACAAATTTTACTGGACACTGAGCTGCTTTCAAAACTGTAACTCTCTAGCACGTGTGGAAGATGATTAAAAACAGGTCAGGCCTATATCAAAGAGTAACCTATTTTCTACGCATCACATGCGCCACATTTGAGACGTGTCATATGCGAGATCTCAGAAATGGCACTTAACACGGAACTGCTCAAAAGCTCTGAGCTCTCTAGGTCATGTGGAAGGTTGTTCAAAGGAAAGGAGAAGACGAAAAAACCGACAGACAGGAAAAGTCAAGTTAAATAAAAGTTTTTAAAAACCTTCCCTGTGGTAAGCCTCCACAAGGTGTACTTGCTGAGTTTCTTAAATGGAGCACTCGTGCTGATCGTGAGCTCCACGAGCACAAAAGGCGAAGGAACACTGAAAAAGACTGATTAAGAAAACAGAATGATTGAACACATTAAGATATGCTGCTACAGGAACAATGCTCGGAATTTTAACCAAATAGTAAAAAAACATGTTAAAGCCACAAAACCCAAAAACTTAATATAATTTAAGAAAGGTAAGATAGGAATGGATGTCAGAAATGATGTCAGAAAGGAAAGATCGTAATGGAATCACTGTCAATGCTGAGAACACGGAAAGACCAGTTCTGCAGAATGTTAAACGGCGATTAAGATCAACATTGCGCTGTCAGACGGAACGGATCATTTAACCTAGAAAATGGCAGCCAAAAACGCCATCCACATGATCAATATGAAGTAGTGATTGCAAACTTAAGAACAACAAAGCTCATGTCACCGACGGCTTATCGTTCGAGAATGCTAAAGCTATAGGTTATGATTTAATAGAGTGCATACATCAGTTTATCTCAGATGAAAGGGTGCCTGATGAATAGAATCACAGCATTGTTTTCACAATCCACAAAAAAGAAACTTTTAGAGGAAGAGTCTCCTAACCATCGCGTATAAGACCAGATATCCATTTTTGAGTGATCGTCATCAACAACATATCGGTACGGTTTGAGGCCAGAAAAGTTCACAAGTTCTAGCAAATATTAGAAGAACAAATCAAAGGCGACAGCTTTGACGGAGACTAGAGCTACACAAAGATATGTCCAGTATTGGTATCGCTGTTAAACTCGTTCGCTGCTTTGTCAATGTCGAAAACAACCTAAAGGAGTCAAGGAAGTATTTGGTCAATACACGCTGTCAGGTGAGTTCTTTAACATCAGATTGGAGGGAATTGTACGAAACTCTCAGGTCCTCGATAGAGACACCATTTTCTTCAAGTCTATTAATAACTCTATTAGGAAATACAGGGCCTTCAATATCTTACTTTTCTTCTTTTTCAATGGCATACGCTAACAGAACTTAGTGAGCTATCACTGTACATTTTCAGACATTGAGACAGAAGCGGCGAAAATGGGATTGACGGTTATTGAGGGCAACACAAAGTATTTGCTGTGAATAAGAAGGGACACCAAATGTCGACGTCTGAACATCGCAATAGACAGCTTTAACTTTGAGGTATTTAGCCACTTTGTTTACCAAGGCTCCGCTGTAACATCTAATACCGACAATAGCTCAAAAATCATATGAATAATAATCGTTATCAATCACTCTTCCTTTAGACTAAAAACGCAGCTCACTAGTAAAGACCAATAAGAAACGCTTGTATAAACCTTAGTTCTGATCTATAGCGTTAAAGTATGGAGTGTATCGAAGGCGGATGCAAATATTCTCGGTCGTTTCGAGTGAAAAATTCTTTGCTTCTGTTTTTGTTAACGAGCTTTGGAGAAGAGATTCAATGACAAACAGTACGAGCTGTACAACAAGACAAGAAACTATGTAGACATGTAGAACGGATGAAAATCCGGTCGGCAAAGTCTTCAAATCTAACAGCGTAGTAGTGGATGGCCTCACCTGAGATGGCGTACATAAATGCAAGGTGACCTGCTTGCGTAATTGGAAGCAGTTAGCAAAAAACATAAAAATTTGAAAGCCATGTTTCCTTAACAAAAATATTCTTCCCGAACAATAGCGCCACTAAGTAACAAAATCATTAATGACATATTATTATATTATATTATATTTGGTGCACTTACTATATTATGTTTATGTAAAATAAACTACAGAAAGTTTTGGCAATTTATTCGCCGAATGACTCGAATGTGTGTTGGGACCCAAAATATGCTAATAACTATCCCTTATGTTAATATACGAATAAGCTCAGTTAAAAGGATTATATTCCTATGAACAAATAAATGGCTACAAAATGAGAACAGTTGCTTCATTAACTTTTTGACTTAATGAGCTAAAATTAAAAAAGATATCTCCTTTGCAAGGACAAAACAATGAATAACATGTTAAATATGACTCAATGATAATTCAACAACAGTACATATGTATGAGTACCAGTGTTTTTTGTAAAGTGACCGTTGTAATTTATTATTAGATCACTCCATTGAACGCCAGGTTAGCTCTTCTTCACATGAATAATTATAGCGACTGGAACCATAATTATTCATGTGAAGAAGAGCTAACCTGGCGTTCAGTACTCAGTAGTAAAGCCATTATAGAAATTAAAGAATTTTGATATGTTACACCGCACTTTAGCTTAACACAGGACTAATGAAAAAATAAATATGTTTCTATCGAAACGACACAAAAAGGACGAAATTAAATCATTGCAAAAACCACTCTGGTAGTATGTTTTTAATGGATTGTCATCCTCTGTCGTGACCAAATGAATTATTTCCACAGGAATGACTGACTCCAATTTGATTTTTTTAAGATCTGATAATCTGATAATTTTTACAACTACATACTAATTCAAAGGATTTCTTCCTTGCTCCTGCGGTATGCGGTAAATCGCTCGTTGTTAGCTACTGCAAGAGCTGAGACGTAGGCATTCATTAATCGCAATTTTCTTCTGCTAAAAATGAAAATGACACACGAAACTAATTGGAGAAAAATTAACCAAAAATCTGACCCTGGTATGAGAGAAAGACGGGAAGCCAGGAACGAACCACTATTGTTGATAGCCAAATATGATGATGATGAGAGAGAGAAATCGTAGACTGGAAAAGTTGTCGAAACAATTAACTTTAACCGAAATAAGACAAATGCTTTACGATAACAAAGTATACAATGCTCTAGCAATTAATCATGACTTGCGGTAAATAAAATAAAAAATAAAACCGCCAAGCCACAAATCATCAGCACTTGTAATTAATGTAATTTGCCTCTTCTTTTCTTCTTTGTTTTGTGGTCTTTTGGATGGAAGGACCTTACGAAATTTCTCCCAACTTTACAATTTCAGTACAGTCTGATATTCTGTGCTGCATAAAAGTAAATTGCAAGGTCAGTCGCCAGCAGACTTTAACGTTTTGTTGGTGGTTAAAATAAGGGTCAATGGAACTTCTCGAAGCTACATATAAAGACAGATTTTTCAGTCAATTGAAGTGTATACTGTTGTTGTACTCGCTTAGATTTTGAAAACTCCCAATTGGTGTATTCAAAGTACACTTACCCTGTGACACATTGCGGCTCAACGAATCCATGGAACCACTTAGTCCGTTCTGTGCACTTGTCTCGACTGAATTTAAATCCGCTGAACTCTCATTCGGTTGCAAGGTCCGTGGCACATCGATGATATTGCGCTGTGCACTACTCTCATCGCCAAGAATTTGTGAGCAATCCAAACCCTTTGAAACGCGTAGAATTGCCACAGAAAGGTACATATCCAGTGCCTACGGGAGAAGTATAAAAAATGGCATAAATGTATCATGTATCCCTGTAACACAAACACGCGTACCTTGTGCATAATATTGAAATATTGATTCAAATCCTTTCGCTCGCATGTCTGCCAATCGGTCTTGTATCCCATCAGCAAAATGTTTGGTTTTAATTTACCAATGCCCGAGGCCTATGTGCGATAAAATTGCATCAGAAATCCCCCTTTTGGACGAGAGGCTGTCGATTAGTTACCTGCATCAATGCTCGTGCTCCCGATTCGATGTCTTCGCCATCCACCAGCGAATAGAATCCCTTAACGCGATGTTTGCGGAACCATGTGGTTGCTCGATCCTGCAAGTAATTACGATAGCGCTGTGAGCTGGAACCACGCAGCACATGTCCACAAACAAGCAACGAGAGGTTTTTCGTCAACATATAGGCAAAATCGACGAGAACAGGACGTGTATTCGGCAGACCGGATAGCACTAGAATCTGAGGTGTGGAACAAACGAATAAGAAATACATTTCCAGTTGTTCCAGCACATAATCACTCACCTGTGGGCGATAGTTCTTCACGTGCTCCTCAACATTATTCAATTGCTGCACCGAAATCAGGGCGTTCTTATAGGTTTGGGCTTGAGTCGTTGAGCCCCAGTTAACGTCGGGTTTCCGGTATGCCACAATTAAGTACAGCGCCAATACCACAGCGAATGTAATCAGAGCTGTCCACCAAGATATCAGGAACATAACGGCGACACAAAGAATAGAACCGACCAGACTCAGCCACATGCTGAAATACTGTGCAAAAAATGGTGGTAACGATTTTTGTGCGTGCAGCTTCTAAGCCAAAATATACCTTGAACGTTGGTCTCCAGCCAACTGGTTTCGCTAAACTAGCATGAAATGTGCTGAAGTTTATCAACATGTAAGCAGCCAGGAAGAAATTCGAAATCAGCGGAGCAATCAAATTCAGTTCACCGATAAGAATAAAGCTGCAAAGGAGAGAATTTCAGTGGCACTCCATATATTTAGGCGAATTATTCCTATTTACCAAATGGCAATAAAGAAAGTCAAAACGTAGCCTCGAACTGGTTCATTATTTTTGCCATATCCCTTTGCGAACCACACGATCTTTGGATAGAGTTCATCTTTGCAGAGCGCCTATTTGCATAGGGAGGAAATTAATTTGAAATGTTCGCACAACATCAAATGGTCACGTCTCCATTTTACCTGAAATACTTTTGGAGCCGACACCAAACTAGCCAAAGCCGATGACAAAGTTGCAGCAAAGCATCCAGCATAGATGAGTGGCCCGAATGCCGAAACCAATTCAATAACCTGGAAGGAATTCTCGAGGCCATAACTGCATTCACCTTAAACGATGTATTAGGGGTCATCTTGAGTATTGGAGATATCAGGTTAGGAAACATACCTGGTACACAATCGAGAAATGCAAACGATCCGTTGGCAATGTCACTCACATTTCCAGTCGCGTCACGAGCCACAGTTGCGCCAACTTGCAAAACCATAACCAAATATGTTCCTGTTGTGATGATAATGGCCAGAATCGTACCCTTTGGAATAGATTTTTGTGGATCCTGCACGCAAGGGACAAAAAAGACAGAGATCAGCCATTTGGCTCAGTTTCCAATTTGCTCGCGCAAACCTACCTTCAAGTCACCAGAAATATTAGCTCCAGCAAGAATTCCCGTAGCAGCCGGGAAAAATATTGCAAATACTGAAAAGAAGTCATGCTTAACACCTTTCTCCGTCCGATAATCCGAGAAGAAATTTTGACTTAATATCGTCACTGCGTAGGAAGAAGACAGAGAGAGAGAGGATGAGAAATTCATAAATCGATTATCCCCTCGCATACTATGCACCCATATCTCATACTCACTGTTGCCGCCTACAAATCCTTTGGCATATTCTTCGTCACTTTTTGGCCCGATCAATGTGCCAATCATAAAATCACCGATTGCAGCCAACAAAATGATCAGTAGACCAATTTGTGCCTGACAAAATTGGTTACGCGAGTTATTATGTGTGTGCATTGAGAAAGGAACGACTTACCTTTGCTTCCCACTCCATGCCGACCACGACAATAACCAGCAGGATGAGGATCGTTATACTTCCAATTATTCGTACATCCTGAATCCCGCCGTCAACTATACTCAGTCCCATTGAGCGCAGCAGGTCCATCATTGATTCGCAGAAACCGACGACATACATGGCACAAGCGACGGCGTTCGCCAATGAAAATATCAGCCCAATGGAGCCACCAAATTCAGGACCAAGCGAACGCGATATCATATAATATGTCCCACCTGGTGTTGTATAGCAAACGAATTTTGTTTATTTATTGGTTATTACGGAAATGATCGATGAGTAATAGCATGAAATTGTAAAGTGGATAGTTCCTTTACTGGGTATCCTATAAAAAAGTCCACTTTAAAACGTCTTTGCGATTAGAAAATCGACCAACAAAAAGTGACAAAAAAAGAGTGCAAAAAACACGCACATTGATCAATTTTCAACAAAAGTTCAAAAATATCAAAAAATCCAATGTTTGTTTAATTTTCTTCAATGCAGACTCAAAGTCTATTTCAACACCTATCCAGTGGCACCTTGTTTGTACTTATACCGTGCCAACAAAGTGATTTTTGTGGTCAAAATCTGAAGTACACGTTCATTGTGAACTTGGCAACATACAAATTAGTGTTGAAAATTGAATTAAAACAAAAAAAACAGAAAAAAAAACATTTTTATCAATAAGGAATATTCCCTTCCATAGCCCGAATAACTTTCCATTTGATGTTTCATTGATTTCTCCAAAGATTTCACCAAATTTTGAGGTATCGCAAATTCCTCTGCGATCGCCTGTTGCAGCTCTTGGAGACTCGTTAGAGCAATATCTATGGCTCAAACTCTTTTTTTTCTAAACTCGTCCCATAAATGTTCGATTGGGAAGCACATCCATCTCTTGATGATTCTGGTACACTATACCAGCCATATGCGGTCTTGCACTATCCCGCATGAACAGGAAGTTTTCCCCAATAAAACCGACAAAAGATCCGAGGCAGTCCTCGTGTACTTCCTCAATATATCGTTTAGAAGTCAATTTTCTTGATCGAAGGCCAGTATTAGCTCCGGAGATGAACACAAGATCTGTATTCTCCTCCAGTGACATGCCTCCCCAGAACATGCACGATCTACTGCCATACGAGACACGTTATTTAATGTAACATTTGTACAAAACGTTCTCCTGATCTTCTATACCCTCTTCCTCGCCCATCGTTTCCATACAAACACATCCTGCACTCGTCAGAGAACAGAGCTGTTCTCCATTGTTCTTCTGTCCAATCCAAATGCTCTCGAGCGAACTGATCAGTGGGCTGGGGTCAATTCCTCATCGTTTGCTGGTCTTTTTGCAGTCAGATTACCTGCCAGAACTTAGAATGTCTAGAATTGGCACAGTCTTCGTATTTAGCAACCTAGTCGTACAACTGCAGGACCGTGATGTTGCCTGAGAGAGTTTCTATCCTAGGCGACCTAGGATAGCTTACAATCCTAGTGGCAAATCATTGGATTCGAGGTTCCGGATGATGTGCTGACAGGGTTAGATTTTCTATGCCCAGGCACTCATACTGAACGAGCTGATACTTGGTAAACTCGGCAGATAAATAGGGCATTGCTACCAGAACTTAGAATGTCTAGAATTGGCAACTTTTGGTCGTGCAACTGCAGTACCGTTATGTTGCCTGGGATAGTGGCAAATCATTGTGTTCGAGATTCTGGATGATGTGCTGCCAGCGTTAGATTTGATACGCCCAGGCACTCATACTGAACGAGCTGAGGCCTTTGATGTCAGATCTCACCAAGGTCGCATTGGTACTACGGGAGTTGGTTTATGCCAATATCAGGCAATCTATCGTTGGGTCTTTTTGTTGGTAGACTTTTTTTATCGCGCGCCTTTTTGATCGTGCGCCTTTTTGGTGGTCGCCTTTTAAATATTAAAACCCTTTACTATAGATATACGAGCAGTGGGTGGTGTGTGGAAAAATTACATTTTTCAATTCACACACATTCAGTCTATCTACCCACAATTTGAAATATGTGTATGCTTTTGTATAGGCATGAATACTTACCTCCTTTAATCACACCATTAGTACTAATCGCCGACATCGACAGTGAAGTAATTGTTGTGACCACAGTTGTTGTTAAAATCAGAATGAAACCCTCCAAAATGCCAGCCTGCCCGACGACCCAACTTAAACGCAGGAACAGCATCACACCCCAAATATTGAGCAGACATCGTACAAGGACACCTTTAATCCAACCAAATTTCAGCATACCATTGAGGAGAGCTGCTTCAGGATCCTGATTGCGATTCAAGCTGTGTGTATTCTAAAGGTGAACAAATCATAATAAAAAGAACAAATAAACAAAAGCCACATTGAATGGATTAACTTTATGTTATTTTTACAGAAATGAAAATAAAGCAAAAAACGTGCAAGGTGTCGCCTTAAATGAAGGTTGATAAATTCAATTTTTGTTATGTAAATCCCTGGCTAATAAGCGCGTTTCCGCGCTCAATTAAAGATGTACGTTTTTTCGCATATTTCCTTTACTCTGTTTGCGATTGCATTTTCCTTTTACACATAGAAATAGTGAAATAATCTGTGCGAATATAAATATAAATTATCCTAATATCAAATGAAGTCATCAAAACTCTGTGTTTAATAAAATAACACGAAATCCAGTTGATTATCACAGCTAATACCACAGACATAATATTATTGTATTATCTGCGCTAATACCAAAAAATACGCTAAATACCAAAGAGTCGTGTTATCCTTATCCGCACAAAGGTTGTGAAGTCACCAAAGAATTCATTTCACGATAAATCCTAAAGTATTCGTTACTCGTAAATTCAAAATTTGTCTCCGCATTTCAAACAGAAATATATCTCTTCAAAAGTTTGTATCCTCATAATTCATCATTCAGAAAATATCTTATGTTACTTCATGACAACTTTTTTTACCCATATGCACCCCAAAAAGAAAAAGTTGTCATTCATATTTTTCAAGGAGCTCTATCAGGATTCGGGAAACAGTAAAGACAGTTTGACGTGCATATACGCACATAAGCTGTTCGAGAATGTGATTCTTTATACATATGTGTACAAAAAGTACATATAAAGGGTGTATCAATAAGAGCGCTGAATTTACATTTTGGCCATTTTATATATAAATTTATATGTGGGGTATGTTAATGTTGCAATTAGTAAATATGGAACGTTCCAATTCGGACAGTCTTCGTTTCGTGAAAGGCACTAGAACGGTTTTGCAAGATATAATGGAAAGCTCTTCTGAGTAAAACTTTTCCACGCTATCTGAACGCCATATTCAAGTGCGTATCACTTTCCTATACGACACTACCCATCTGGAAAAAAAAACGTGTCATAGTCAATTTGCCATTTGTTAAAAGTAAACTGTAAAGTTATCAGCTAAATGTTTAATAAATTGTGGAAGATTTTGTAGAATTCTCAGAAAAAAATGCGGATTAAATGTTCTTATGTTTGTTTGATGTTAGAACTAACAGACTAAATCTATTTGGTAAATGCATTTTCCTTCCAAGTCCGTATGAAAGAAAAAACCAAAAACAGAAAAATTAAATTTTTCAAAATTGACAACCTTTGTTATAAATGTATTTTAAATGTTTTTACTTGCCGGTGTCTGTCTGTTCCAGTCGGTTTATTAAGTGTGAAATTGTAAACTTGTCTCGTTTTTTTTTCATTCTACTTGGAGTAATTCAATTTCATACAGTGACTTAGCAGAAGAAACAACGGACTCTATCTTTTGATCGAAACTCAATTACTTGCGGTTCAAGTGGATAAAAATGTACGACAGACGTGATTCGTTAAAACGACTTCTGTCTACCTCTGCAAAATTGCAGAGTAATGTTGCAGGGTAAACATCTAATATACCAATTTGTTACTTTTTTCTATTGCTTACATATTATTTTATTTTGCGAACATATTGACGAATCATTGACCGCGAACCGCTCACCCAATTGAGGCAAAAAATACTACAATGTCCCAAAGGTAGTAAAAATGTTTGGTCATTCGTGAAAAGAATAAAAAATACTAATTCCAACGCTCATTTATAATGACACTCCAGTTGTCAACTCTAAAGACAACGCCAAACTGTTTGCTGCGCATTTTGCAGCTAGCTCCACGCTTCTAGATTGTGCATTGCTGCCTCCAGCACCTCAGAGTATTGAACACTCTATGGGACAGATCTTCATTCGTACTCGTGCAGTTGCTAGAGTTTTAAACGACCTCAACACTCACAAATCCGCTGGGTCAGATGGTATTTCCCCATTAGTTCTGAAGAGGTGTTCTTCCAAGCTGGCATTACCATTGCGTAAGCTTTTCCATCTATCCTATTCTTCTGGACTCTTCCCGAGAAGTTGGAAAACAACCTTTGTCCAGCCCATACCCAAAAAAGGCGAGCAGTCGTCTCCTTAATCGTACCGACAAATAGCACTTACATCCATTCTTTCCAAGGTCAAGAAAAATCTTGAAACCAACGAAATCCTTAGTGACCGGCAGTATGGATTTCATGGGCAACGTTCTACTGGTGATTTGATGGTATATTTCACCGAACAGTAGAACCGGTCTTTGCATTAATTTGGTGAAAGCAAAGCTGTTGTCCTCGATATTTCTAAGGCATTTGACATAGTTGTGCATCAAGCTCTTTTGTCCAAAATGCGTGCTTATGGAGTCGATGATAAACTGTTTCACTGGATTAGAAGCTACCTTTTGGACCGCTCAATTCAAGTTGTATTGGACGGTTTCAAGTCTAAAGTACATTACTTAAATGCTGGCGTTACCCAGGGCTCTGTTTTGTCCCCGACACTCTTTCTCATTTTTGTTAATGATCTCTTATCTGTGTCTTCTAATCCAATTCTCTCTTTCCCTGACGACAGCACTTTTAGCTTTTCATATAAGTTTGAAGAACGTCCCTCCACTTCTCATGTGGAACTCAAACAACTTCGTATGTTAAGCACGTTAAATTCGGACCTAGACAGCATAATACAATGGGGAGAAAACAATTGAGTAGAATTTAACGCTTCCAAAACCCAATGCTGTCTCCTGTCGTCTAAGCGAATCGTAATTCCCATGCCATTATCCATGAATGGCACTTGCATCGACGAAACTGAAAGGCTCGCAATTCTCGGTATGTGCGTTAACGACAAGCTTCGTTGGAATGACCACATATTTACCGTCGCCAAAAATGCTGCGAAATGTTTAGATTTGTGTGTAGGCAGTTTGTCTATTTTTCCACTGAGTAAACAAAAACAGAAGAAAAAACACCTAAAAGATGCTTTCTAACTCGGTGCTCGAAATATTTCACTCTGATCTGGCTACTATCTACAAGGCTTTTATTCACCCTAAACTTGGCTACAATTGTCATATTCGGTCTGGTGCGCCTAAAAATACCTTGCATCAGCTTGATAAAATACTCAACCGCGAGATAAAACTTAACGGTGACGCAAATATAGCGAAATCAAAAGATTCGCTTGAACACCGCAGGAAAATTTCCTCCCTGTCACTGTTTTATCGTTTCCTCCACCAGCGGTGCTCAAGAGAAACAGCCAGGTGCATGCCACCTCTCCTTGAGATCAGGATGTTACTTTATCACCTATTTTATAAGGTGGCAATACGGTTTGGGATGTACCTGGTCCTCAGCTAGCATAAAACTAATATTTGGCGCAACAGACCGTTGTGGTCCAGCGCCCAGCTTCTCGCGACTATTCGTGTTGCACACAAATAAAAGGGACTTACAATTTTCTAATGACAGCTATTGTGTGCGCTGTGGCTCAGTGGTTAAGTGCATCGATTTCTGAGCAGGGGGTTCTTAGTTCGCATCCCAGGAAACACCAAAAGTATATTATTCAAGCTTTTTGGTGTTTTTCTGGGATTCAAATTTCGAACTTTCTACTCAGTTGCAGTTGTGCAGACCTATCCTTTGAGAAGTACCTTCGTGTATCCTTATTCTTCTTCGATAGAGTCCAACAACTTTCGCGCCATATAGCAGAATTTCGAGAATTAAGGTCTTATACAGGATCTGGTTAGTGATCCGAGGGAGAGGTTTACTTTCAAACGTGGACTCATTAGGCAAGGCTGATTCCATTTCTAGCATTGTGTCGTTTGTCGTTATCAGGTGTTATAGCGGTCCCTAACTATTTTGGTCGTTAGGGTTGAGCATGTAACTTTAATTGAACAATTGAAAGATTACAAAAAAAAAAGAGATGACTGATTACAAATCTTCTAACACAAGGCTAGGTGGTAGAGTCCAAAACTCGATGGGTTGGCAGATGTATCTAACAAGGACCAATAATATTCAACGATATTTAAAAACTTCTATAGAAAGTCATATATGGGCATACCGATGAACGTTGCTTAATTAAATTATCGAATCATCCTTTGCAAAAAAAGGACTGATTTTTTTAAGATGTTGCATAGCCTATAATATGGTTTAGCCTCATATATATACGGTTAGGCCATGCAATTGCGTTATGATTCCCGTTGTAAATACAACCCTAAGCAATACTAATATTACTTTAGAAATAAATTCAATTCCAATTCCAACGGCGATAATACCACTCTTTGAACTGGCTACAGTTCCAGATTAAAGTCTTAAGAAGTAGACATTTTACTGAACAATATACAGATTAAAAATTTTCATTAATTCAATAGCAGCCCTTGGCATTCATTCATTTGTCGAAAAAATAGCAATACCAATAGTCGTGGTGTGAGCTGCTGCCAGACAAAATTTATCAACTTTAGATAAAAGCAACTGCAAAGTTCATTAAATAATTTTGTCGCGCAGATAACATTTTCCGCCGTCTAAGAGGATCTTCTTTGCCTTTTAGTCGATGAGTATTTACTTTTGGCTGAAGAATTCTCCGTTGTTTAAGGTGATTATCGATAATCGGTTTTTGCCTAAAATCTTGCGATATTATTCAAAATTATGTGAAAAAGTTTCAAGGTTGCGATCATTCATGTAAAGGATAGGTTGGATAAAATAGTACTGAATATGCGGTAAGGATAAGCTTTACAGATAAACCAAGGTAGTGCGTATCCTTACCGACCGCATATGGCGAATAATATGATAAAATTAAAAGAAATAATGGTGAGACAAAATTTGCGATAAGTTTGGCAACATTCAAGAAGGATAAGTTAATGTAAAAAATCAAAAATTATATATTTTTTCCTCAGCGAGAAATAAGAAAAGGAAATGCAGAGATATCAATGCAAATGCTTTTTAAATGCCTGCGAATCGTAAGATGAGTTTGAAGCCCTGAGTGGTGAGCGGCAAGGCTGCATATTGTCACGTCTGCTTTTTCTGGTGGTCATCCGCGATTTAATTCGTACTGCCTAAACGAATATCCACAGCGGTATACAAAGAATATTACCATCTTCATCATATTTGGCTCTACAACCGAGGTCTGGTCCTGGCGTCCTGCAAAAAATCTCTCCACCGGTCCCGATTTCGAGTCGATATCATCCATCTTACCTAAATAAAATGATGCACAACCTAAAAGTGGAAACAAGGAGAATAAGCCTGAGGAAAAATGCGGCCAACACTAAAACTCTGTCTTTCCAAATCCACGGTTCAATTAAAAATTTCTGGACAGACTTTTTCTTACGGACGTTATAGGTATTACAATCATTAATGACTTGTCAATGTTTCGACAAGAACTAGAAAAGCGGCAAAGCAAAAGATTAATTGGACACTGGTGTTTCTGAATATATATCAACTTGTAAGGACCTACCACCTTCTTTCATTTGTCAGTTTGTTTATAGTCGGACGTATATAGCTAGACGGATGGATGAGCGTCTCCAGTGAAGTTTGAGGAACTTCTTAACTTATTACCAACTCTTTGATAGCAAATTAATTATAACTTTGATCTGCATAAATGAATGCATTTTGGAAAAAGAGATGTGTACTAATGTGATTCTTTGGGCATAAAATGTTTGGCAAACTCTTTTTGAAATACTCGTACATAGAGAAACGCATTGTTGCTACCACGGAAATAAATCGTAATCAAAAGTGAAACACACAAATCTGATTTGAATTTAAGTTTACGAGCATTACTGCTTTAAATCTGTAGAAATATCAAACACAGACCTGCAAAGTAACTTAATGTTATGTATTTGTGATTAAGTTTCTTTTAGCAAAATGTCACTTGAACTTTAAACATAAAATACCGCTAGATGATAGCCGCGAAGATATGTCATAGGCATCATCATCACATCACACTGTGTCATAAAAAGGAAAGATGGCATTTTCTGCATGAGAGATTATTTTGTTTTGATTTTTATAGGAAATGCCGCCACTTGCAACTGAATTTGAATTTTCAAGAGATGACTGTTTTTAAATTCTCTACATTAACTTTAGGTGCCCGTGACTGGCTGGCTGGCCAACTTCCCCGTGGGGTCCATCTGCAGCATAAAATCTTATCTGTAATTGTGCACACGAACACGGAATATTAACAAGGGTACTTAGAGTATGCTCTTTATGGGCAATGTCTTCGTACTTAGCGACCCGAAGTGGGTTACTGGTACTTAGAGATCTGTATGGGTGACTCTTCGCATTTAGTAGCTCATTTCGTACACAAGAGGATATCGTAGACAGAAGATATTAGAGGTGGTATCCTAGTGACAAATGATGGCGTTCGAGGTTCCGAACGAAGATTTGCCAGTGATGGTTTTTTCCTTCGCAAAAAGGCAATCACCCTAAACGAACTAAGTCACTTGATGTCAGACCTCACCAAGGTCGCGTTGGTACAACGGGAGTTTTCCGTACCCACAGACCACAGGTTTGACCGTAAGGTTGACCGGTCTGAGGATAACTGGGTTGTTGAGGACCTAGCTCCTTCTGGAGATGCAACGCTGAGGTTTACGGTTTACTCTCGAAGAGAGGACTGCTAAATGGGAATAGTTTAAGAACATGCTTGACCCGATTTTCTTTAAATTTTAAGCACATGTGTATTTTGGATGGAAATTTTTTTTTTAAAATTCCCACTTCCTAAAGCCATATTGTATTCAAACTTTGCACACGTGTGTATTTTCCATGACAACACGTTCTATTAAAATTTGGGTCCCCTCGGGCCTTGGTTTTGGGGGGCTTCCATACAAATTTTTTTTACAAAATTTACCGGATTTTCTTCAAATTTTATATACCTACATATATATGTGTAACAGCGATAGACAACACTTTTTGTAAACATTTTGAAGCGATCGGGTCCCGGGGTCGGGGGGCACCCATACAAATTGTTTACAAAATTTACCCGATTTTATTCAAACTGCACAATATGCACAATTTACACGAAAAATTTTAATTTTTATCGGTTGATTTATTTCCTTTTAATGTTATGGAAAATAATGGTATAGTAATCTTACCATTTATTCGGTTGTTTAAATCAACCATATGAGCTGTAATTGTTTCAATTCTTAAGTTCTTTGGAAAGTGCAACTGACCCATCTATTGATATGTAGCTACTTTATTGTCCAACATCAAGTAAATATATACCGAACTGACTTCTGATCGACCTTTCATTCCCTTACTCTTGCCAATGAGCCGAAATTAAATAGAATATATCATCCCATAAATAATTCAATTACCAAATGAACTACTCTGCCGCTGATGAGAAAACTGACAAACATCAAAATGATAATTAAGCGCTATTCGAAGCCTTAACCTCAACTGACCTCACTAATTAAATAAATTTTGATTATGGAGATAATTTCCAAGCGCACAAAGAATGTATAGCAAACGTGAGCGATGCACCCTCACTAGCAGTTAATTTATAAAGGGTGAATCCATTTTATGGTCAATTGACCTCAAGCCCCAAGCTACTCACTCAGTGCACCGAATGCATCACTTACTGAGTTAGTTATGCATATGCATTTGCCTTTCAGTGTTCAGTCGTAGTAGAATCTCAAAAAAAAAACGAGAATTAATTATTAAACCAATTACACGCATCACTGATGATTGTGGTGATTGGTTACGCTTTAACAAAATTATTCATCTGTGATGATGGTGTTGGATAACTTGGATAACTGTAACATTACAAACAAAAATGGACGTTTCCAAAACCATAGAAACTCAACCACAACTGCTTCGGTCAGACGTTCCACCAGTGTTGTGAATGAAGATTAAAAAGGAAGAGAGATAGTTACTCTCAGTTTCTATTAAAATGGTTTAGGTTTGGTTTTAGGGTTGATGGCTGCTTTTGCGCACTTAGACCGGTTATGGTCGATTGTGGTACCACAGGATCAATGCCTTTTCCCGTTTTATTACAAAGCATACTTTGATGCTCTTATAATAAAAGTTGGGATGTGATGGCATGTACCCACCTCTCGTTTGTTTCCGCCTCATTAACTTAACCGTTGATAATGGCCTTTCTATAGCTGCCCTCTACAGCAGCAGCTTTGTGCCATTTCTAGCTAATTCGTCTGCCCAACGATACCGGAGTTGCCTGGGACCCAAACTAATCGGATATCGAAAAACTCGCTCATCTTCTTGAAAGATGAGTGGCAGCTCAACGCCACCCCTGACGTCATTGAGACTGAATCCAGCGATTTTATTGCCGCTTAACTGTCTTCTGATAATATATTATGTTTCAGCCAGATCATGCTTCCTCAATGGCTGTAACCTCAGCCTAGTACACGCTGCAATAGACCAAGAGTCGAACAGAAATGCTCACGGTAGGTTTGTCACAGAAGACCCCAGCACCAACTTTACTGTCAAGCTTGGATCCCTCTGTGAAGAATCTCATTGCTTCAATTTCCTGTGGCGAGCTCCCTGGAGGGGTAGATAGCCCGGAAACCCTTGTTTAATCTTAACACTGTCAATATTCTAAGTTCGCCAGTTCTATCTTTAGCGAATTGCTAACTGTAGGATGTCCAGTTTGAATACATTTCCACTGACTTGTTGATGACAGTCGCGTAGCCGTATTGGCCGCTATTTGCCTGCCGTGTATTTCTAAAAGACTAATAAGTCACCTCTAGGGCACTTGTAGATGTTGTTCTTAGTACTGCACTAATGTGCTGCCCTTCTCCATCATTTTTATGTAAGTGGGTTTTCCAAGAGCCTCTAACCGCGTACATAAGTATTGGCCTTATTACAGCGGTGTATATTTTGGTCGAACCACCCAGCTCGACGTTAAAAATCCTGCTTAAGAGCATATGATTGAGTAGCTTGCATACTGTGCGGTCAAACCACAGAAGAGACATGCCATTTATTATAGCCTCAGTTATTGAATGATCCTTCAATGTAGAGGAATGCTTTAAATGAGTACTATTTTCCTTTCTATTAAAAATAAAATTCAATTATATTATTGGCACTTTAGTGAGTTTGCCTTTCCAGTTAAAGTATAAATTCACAAAGGAGAGGAAATAACACATAATTGTAATTATCAAAATTTAAACAAATTGAAAAATTAAAAACATTATTATGCGATAAATAACTTTGCGAACATTAAACAAAAACTCATCAAGCTCGCATAATTGTGAAAATGTTATTAGAATAATTCGTATATAGGAGAGTATATGATGCCTAAGGGAATGTGTTTCGCACGAAAAGTTACGACTTCTGCGAGATTAATGGCATTTCCAGCACGTAGTGTGTAAAACAGTCCCTTTGGCTATTCCATGTTGGCCGTTAAATCTCGCCGCACAGCAAAAGAATCAATCTCCTGCAGACTCTAGACATTTTCAAATTTTATGTGCAATTGAAAGATGTGGAATTCAGAAAGCCCTTTTGTGGCACAACAAACCACTACGACTTGTAGCGGCTTAGCTCAGAACGACGTATAATGCATTAAAGTTTGATTTTGATTATTTATAAATAAGTAGCAAAGAGACCAGTCGTAGGACTGACATCGTGGCTTGAAAACACTTGCACGAAAGCATGAGCTACAGACGAAAACGTATTACCTGGTTAAGGGTGAAAATCTGATCAGCCTTTGATTGACCTCAATAGTATGGACTTTAGCGTATAGAACGCACCATTGTGATTCTAAATCTGTATTAAAATATTATCAGTGATTCACAAACTTTTTACAGAGACGTAAACCATAATAGCAGCAACTATTCCAATGATTCTCAATATTAAGTTATTTAAGTTTTCTTTAAGTGATTCTCACATTTTAAGATAAAATTTTTAAGACAACTGACATTAAATAAATTAATACAAATATTATATAATTTGCGCACGGGTAAAGGGGCTTACACTGGGCGCCATTGCGAGTCTATTGATTTCGCTATATTTGCGTCACCGATAAGTTTTATCGCGCGGTTTTGAATTCTATCCAACTGATACAAGGTAGTTTTAGGCGCACCAGACCAGATATGGCAATTATACTCAAGCTTAGTTTGAATAAAAGCCTTGTGGATAGTAGCCAGATCAGAGAAAGTGAAATATTTCTTGCACCGGGCTAGAAAACCTAATCGGATGACATCGTATCGAAATCAGGACCGATAATGAGACTTTTTGCAGGAGTCCAAAACTGCATCCCGGTTGAAGAGCCACATTATGATGATAATGATCAATTCATAATATCACATACAAGCAATAATTTGTGCACCTACCTTTCCAGTAAGTGTTGCATTGTGCAATTCGTCTAACGTGGGACGGTATGCTGCTTGTATTGACATAATATTCCGATAGTTGTCTAATCGGGGAAGGGCTTCCCTGGTGAAATGTCTGAAAACAAAGTAAATGCATTTATAGTAATATAATGCGAAAATAAAAGAAATCATAACACAATAAATTGCGCGAACTCACCGAAAACTTTTACCATATTTCGTATCGTATTCATTCTCCAGCAGCTCACGATCCTCCTTCGAGTCATTCGAATCGTCTGAGTCTTCATTTTGTGGATCAACTTGGAAGCGTGTCGTCTGCAGATCTTTAAATCGTGACGGTTTGTCTTTGTCACGAAAACTACTTTTAATTGATTGTATCCTGTGGGAGATAAAACCAATAGAAAAATAAACCAAATGTTTGGGAAATTAAAGGAAACGGACAAATACAATTATAGGCTGACAGTGGGAATAAAACAGAAAGGCTGTATGTATATCCTAGCACTAATTGTTTCTGTTCTCTGTTGTCTTATCGATTGCGAATACAAATGTTGCGATATCAGTATTCAGTGTCACACTAAAATTAATATAATAAGATGTTCATCTGAATTGTGTTCTATAAATACATATTTAGCATTTGACACTTATTTAGAATTAAAAAAAAAAACAAAGAAATATCAATGTATCAAACAGAAAAATGCTTATACATGTACAGTGAAATTCCCCATTACGGCCAGTCTCCATAGCCGGACAGTCCCTATAGCCAGACAACTCCCATAGCCGGACAAATTTCGTCGACACATCGTTTTCATTAATTTTTCCATACAAAAATATTTCCTGTAGCCATACGCTCCAACTGGACGCCGGCACTATATTTCATAACATTTTGATCACACTATCTCTCATAAACGGACAGAATTAATGAAAATCACAAGCAAGAACTGTACAAAATTTGTAGTTCCCCTATTAACACGATATGTGTTGATGCCAAAGGCATCATTTTTATGCCATATATGTTGAGTAGAGGTGGTTTGCCAACCACTTGATTAAGGCATAATCCAAAACTTTAAGGTTCATCATCATCATATTTGGCCCAACTGGGTCCGGTCCTGGCCTCCCGCAAAAAGTCTCTCCACCACTGGGATGAAGCTACACTGGTATGGACCAATGATGACTTTAGCGTATGGGGCTATCCTGTCTTGAAGGATATAGGAGAAAATCTTATACGCGGTGCTCAACAACGTTATAGCACGATAATCGCTGCATTTTGTCACATCTCTTTTCTTATTGGGCACATGATGCCTCTTTGCCAGTCTTCTGGCACTGCTTCTTCCTCCCATACTTGCACTAGTATTTCATGAACTGCTTGGTGTATTGTGGGGTCTCCTATTTTAATCCGGGGCCTTTTTATTTTTAATCCGATTCATCGCTCTGCTAACTTCGTCTATGCTTGGTGGCGGCTACATAGTATGGTCTTCGGTCATTGGTGCAGCCTCCAACTCAGTTAGCTGGTCATTAAGCAACTCAACTCATGAAAGTGCTCTTCCAATCGCTGTAAGATGCCTTTCAGATCGGCGATCAGATTACCCATCCATTTCTCTTCTACGTCCCAGGACTTACTCTTCTTACATTTACGGCGACTCCTCTCACTTGATGATCCGACTGGATGTTGGAACCTCGGTACGTTCGTACCGTCATCAGGTTCGGGTTATGGTATATTTTTAGTCACAAATGGAAGGGACCTACACGAATTGAGAAGCTTTCCGTGACAAGTTATTACTCTCGGAACGTTTCTCACCCATCCATTCGCGAGAGGTGGGACACCGTGAAAAATACTTTTGGTGTTACTGGGGTTCAAACCACGAATCTCCTGCACAGTGCGCATTTCCGCTGAGGCACGGCGCCAACTTTCAACCTATGCAATATCAAATGGTTTTGACGAATTTCTAAAAATTTATGAATTGTCTTCACTGAAGATAACAGTATTGGAATACAATTTGAAAACTCCACTACTACGGAGATGAGTGAGTCTGCAGACAAAGCATATGAAGAAGTTAATGAAACCATAACTTCGTATGATGAGGCATTGAAACAAGTTGCCCGTTTGAAGCATTTTTCCAGAGATGACTTTATAGCATTTCACCACATGAAGAACGTAGAGACTCATCTTGAAACTCAACATTATAAGTTAAACCAATCCATGTATTACTAAATTGAAAGTCCGGCTATGGGGAATTTCACTGTATACTACTAGAATATTCTGTACAAGAATTTATTTTGTCCACAGGTATGACTAGCTACCCCAGCTAAGCAAGATTAAATCTAATGAACTTAACCACAAAGGCATCATAATCAGTGTTACGTCAAACTCAAAGTGCGGCCGAAAACAAAAAATACATTTTTACGACGTGTAGGTAGGTAGGTAGGTATCTCTGTGGCAACGCTCTTGATGGTTGGACATTAAAAAATTCCTGAATGGCTTACCGTGATTTGTGCCGTCTTTGTTAATGGAGTTGTTGTGATTGCTGCTGTTGTTGTTTTACGTTTTGCCGTAAATTAACGTAAAAATAATTTATTACTGATAGTAAAATAAATTAACATCTCCGTCTTTAGTAGTAGTACGAGAAAAGTTCGGCCTTACATACGAATATGTATACGTACACTTTGGAAGCACACGTGTTTCTAAATTCAAGCTTTCATAGATTTCCGTGACAATAGAACGCTACAGATATTTTCCAAGGAAACAAAGCGCGTTAACTGTTGTATATATGTACACACATACATACACGTAAGTGTAACATAAAAATGTAAGCGATATACGCGATACACGATACCAAATGCAATAGTTCAAATATTGTGGATGGACAACAACATAACATCGTATTTCGAATCTTCTTGGTCTTTTGAACAGTGAGATAAAGCTAACTGAACTTATTACAAAGCTACTTGTTTTTTCACACACGCTCTAGCAGCAGGCGGTGTGTGAATGCGTTGCCACGCGATGGAGATCTGATAAGCAATAAAATCGTACACAAGTTAAGTTCCCTAAGGATATACTCGTACCAATACTGCATGTATCGTCTTAAAAGTCCATCTATTTCTACATGTTCACAGTTAATTGGATAATTTTATTTCTATATTCCATGAAAATTACAATTTTTGCATATTATACGAATACGCTTTAGTGCCGCTGAATGCAATAGTACTTTCGGGAGTGGCTTAATAGTCAACAAAGGCATTGGTCTGCCGACCACTATAGCGTAGTTGAAGTTAGCAGATTGTAAAAAAACTTCGTTTTACAAACTTTTATTTATACATCGACACCCGCCAAACACGTTACACACGCTGTGTGTGATACTCATAGGATCACTAAATTATGTGTTTTTGAGGTGGGGTCTATTTCATAGTTAACACATCCACGCATCAGACGCGTGACACGCGACTCGAGACACATGTCACACGCTGGATCTCAGAAATGGCACATGACACTAAGCTTCTCACAAAATTTCAGTTTTCTAGGTCGCGCGGAAGGTGGTTAAAAAGGACCTCGATAAAATTGAGCCTATTTTAAAGATCAAACCACTTTTCTCGCATCACATGCCCCACACGCGACTTGCGATTAGAGTCAGACGAGGGATCTCAGGAACGTGTTGAAGGTGGTTAAAAAAACATTGGGCCAATTTATCATATAAAATATAAAAAATGCATTTTAGACTTAAAAACTCACAAACTTTCAGCTCTCTAGGTTGTGTGGAAGGTTATTAAAAAGGACCTCAAACCAGCCGAAACAAAATAATTTCAACCAATCACACGCACCACACGCGATACGCGTCATACGCGGAATATAACAAATTCTATTTTAGACTTAGACACTCACAAAATTGTAGCTCTCTAGGTCATGTGGAAGTTGGTTAAAAAGGACCTCAAAGAAGGCGAAAAAAAATTTTCAGCCCATCACGCGTCGTGTTATGTGCGTTAGGTCGTGTGGAAGGTGGTTCAAAATGACTTCAAAGTTGGCGTCAAGTCAAGTTAAATAAAAGTTTTTAAAAAGCAAACAAGTACGAGAATGAACTACATGAAGTGTCAATAACATCCTAATTGATTATTGCTGTCTTTTCATTACAGTAGATGCTTGATAATGAGAAAGAAACAAAAACAACCACATTTATGTTAAAAGGGTCATTTTGAAAATTTTCTGCGACATCAGTGTAAGTAGCGATTTCAATTACATCCTAATTGATTATTGCTGCTTTTTTATTACAGTAAATACTCGATAATATGAACCATTGAATGAATTACTTGAATATATCAACCTCAATGTCTTTAAACTGAAACTCGATTATATGAACTACTGAACTATTAGTTCATAAAATTTCTTCCGCCTATTCGAGAGGGCTGGTGCCCGTGCCGGAAGAGTTTGGAAGAGTCTCGAGATGGATGCAGAACATAAGCATTCCAGGTCAACATCCAATTAGCTCTCTATTGCATTTAACTGTTCGTCTACTGGATTGCGTTTGGATCTGTCGTCTGGATAGTAACGTATGTTTTTTTAATAAACATAATTAACTTTTAGACGCAATTCTAAGTTAAACTAAAAGATTGATGATACTCGTATGTTAATTCCATTTTTTTTAGGTTTACTTTCCATCTATTATAAAATCAGTTCAGTTCAAATATAATTCTTGAAATCTTGACATTTCAAGAAGATAGAATCCCTTACTTACAATTATATATCCTCAGATTAAATTTGAAATACGAAGGTAAGACAATAATAGAATTTGGCTGACTAATATTAAATGATTTTAAAATCAATTCACAGATACATGAATTTAATGTACATGCCTACTAGGTAGGTCTTTGTTAAGGTATCTCATTTCAATGCATCGATCGATTGGCCTTTGCTTATTCGGCTTACTCACCACTTTCGAGTATAAGACAAAAGAGACATAATCTGTAAGGAAATAGGAATAAATCGAGGATAAAATAAATTCAATTTTTATTGTGATTCAGGTGGGGCAGAGTACGATGAATGTAACATCGAATGGGTATTATAGAAAAGAACTCAATATCCATCCTATATATTTATAAACAATGTAAAGTCGTAAGACAAATGAGAAAAGCAAACTGGAAGAGATCGGCTCGAAATCGGGGCCGGTGGAGAGATTTATTGATGGTGGTTAGGACCGGACGGTACGGTTGTAGAAATACACGTCAATTTGTGTCGTAAAATAAGGCATTAGGCATCAGGCATGAGGCATTAGGCATCAGGCATGAGGCATGAGGCATGAGGCATGAGGCATGAGGCATGAGGCATGAGGCATGAGGCATGAGGTATAAGGCATAAGGCATGAGGCAAGAGGCATGAGGCATGAGGCATGAGGCATGAGGCATGAGGCATGAGGCATGAGGCATGAGGCATGAGGCATGAGGCATGAGGCATGAGGTATAAGGCATAAGGCATGAGGCATAAGGCATAAGGCATGAGGCATGAGGAGTGAGGCATGAGGTATACGTTCGAAGTGTATAGTATTAAGTTTCATTATTGTTCTATGATTTTTCTTTGTGTTCGTGTATTTTTGATGACAGTTGGGACAAAAATTAATACTAAAAATTTTTGATGCGGGTCAATTTTGTTTTCTCTTGCCTTATTTATGAGCCTAGTCACATGGTATTGACAAGTGACATGAGTTAATGAGTGTCAAAAAATTAAATGGAAAGTACAAACAGCAAGCATGCGCCACTAACTATACTTACAACGAGGTGTGCCATAAATGTTTTTATAAAATCGTAATACTAGTGTTTTCCGATGCAAATCTATATGTCAGTTTAACATTTTTGGAGGTTATGTTCCTCAAAAGTAATCTGCCAGTTCGCATCGCAACATAGTTTTTTATTTACTTGAAAAATTGAATTCAGTGAAAAAAGTGCAATTATCGCGTATAGATCTTTAGGGCGAATATTTTGAAAAGCAATAAAACAATTTTTGATGAAATATTTTAATTTTTTATTACTTTTTCTATAAACTTTTACGGCATCCGTCGTACTACACACACCATTTACTTTTGCTATCAATTTATTGCCTCATGGCTTAATTTGCGAACCAAATCCAAGATTCCAATATTGTAAGATATACGAGTACCATCAGATCATCGAAAGAGGCATTGCCCGCTCTATTTTTTTTTATAATGTACACACGCTAAAGGGATTTTAACCCTTATAATGCTTAGCACAGCGTGCGCGTTAGGAAATTAGGGAGAGGAAAAAATGAGATGTCTATGCACGCGTGTCTTAAACGACTGCATATCATAAAAATGCAGAGAAACACAGAATCAGGCAAATCATTCCACATAACTATCGTGCGGCTAAAGAAGGAATCTCTGAATTGGTTAGTACGTCCGAAGATAGGCTGAATTGTGGACCCGTGCAATAAGTTTTAACGCGCTGTTCTGAACTCTGTCTAGTAGATGCAATGTGGTCTTGGGGGCACCTGCCCAGACAATACAGTTGTATTCAAGTTTAGGGCGAACATACGCCTTGTAAATAGTAGCCAGATCTGAAGGAGTGAAATTGCACCTTTTCAGGAAACTAAACATCTCGCAGCATTTTTGGCGATGGCAAATATGTGGTCGTTCCAACGAAGCTTGTTGTTGACGAACATACCGAGAATTGAGAGCTTTTCAGTTTCTTTGATGCAAGATCCATTCATGGATAAAGGTTGGGGGTTTAAATTACGCTTAGACGACAGAAGACAGCATTAAATTCAACTCTATTATGTAGTCCCCACCTTGTTATGCTGTCAAGGTCAGAATTTAACGTTGTTGTTCAAGTTCCACTTGTGACGAAGAGGAGCGTGCAGAAACGTGAAATCATATGAAAAGCTAAGAGTACTGTCATCAGCGAAAGAATGGATTGGATGAGAGGTGGTGGATAGGAGATCATTAATGAAAATCGGAAAGAGTGTCGGAGATAAAACAGAGCCTTGAGGAACACCGGCGTTTATGCGGTGAACATTGGATTTGAATCCGTCCAATACGACCTGGATTGAACGGTCAGAAAGGTAGTCACTAGTCTAGTCGAACAGGGTGTTATTAATTCCATAAGCAATCATTTTCGACAAAAGTGCTTGATGCCAGACTCTGTCAAATGCCTTGGAAATATCGAGTGCAACAACTTTACTTTCACCAAATTTGTAAATAGATTGGTTCCACTTTTCAGTGAGATAAGCCATCAGGTCACCTGTAAAACGTTGCCTACGAAAACCATACTGCTGGTCACTAAGGATTTCACGTGATTCAAGGTATTGGATAAGCTCGCGATTGATCAGGGTTTCCATGACCTTGGAGATTTAGATGTTAGTGCAATGGTTCGGTACGACGAAAGAGATTACGGTTCGCCTTTTTTAGGAACAGGCTGGATAAAGGCTATTTTCCAATTATTTGGGACTACTCCAGAAGGATAAGAAAACTGAAAAAGTCTACGCAGTGGTAATGCCAACGTTGAAGAACAACTCTTCAAAACTATAGCGGGAATACCATCAGGCCCAGCAGATTTATGAATGTTGAGATCATTTCTCATAATAACTATCGGTTATTAAAAATAGTTTTTTATTAAGCTTCTTAAGACTTCTTAAAAACTGTTTGCCTTTAGGTTCGGAAAAGTATAAACTACCAAAATTCAATAAAACATTCTATCACTGGTTATTGTTCCTACAAAAGTAATGATAGAGTCAAACGGTTTTTACCCTAATACTAATTCATAATGAGCCATTGACAGCATATCATTATCTACGGCAACGAGAGCTGAAGTTCTGCGAATGACGCCATCATAAGCGTGATCAAAATATTAAGAAAAAAAAACTTTGTAATTTAGTTTATCGTTAGCAAAGTTAACGTCTTTTAGAAACCATGCAATAATCACGTTTTTATTAATATTGTTGCCCGCTACGTTGCGTCGCACATGTCACCGCACCAACGATTAGAAGCTCTTATTTCCTTCTAAGCAAACAAAATTAACAAAATTCTCAATAAACACAAAGCAGTTAAGAAGGTAGCGAAGGTTTTCGTGTGATTCCGCTGGGTCAGCGATCATATCTTTATAGAATAATAACTGAAAGCTGTAATTTGTGAAGGAAATAACGCTAAGACCAAGCACTGTCACTCGTCCTTCCTAAGATTACTAATTAACTGATTTGTTCGAAATGAAAATTTGTTAATTAGATCTGGATTAAAGTCTCTCATATTTCAGAGGGAGTTACAATTGGAATTGGATTTGGAGTTAACAATTGGACAACTGTAACAGTAAATTACACTAACAGCAAGTAATATTGACAAGAGCAACACCACCAGAAGTCGAAGTCATCACGTTGTCATAATCACAGCACGTCAGAAATCAATATTATTGTCATACCTCTGTTGGCGTGGCTTATTCATTATCTGTGTGGCAGCATCCTCATTGAAGGTGTCATCCTCAACCGGTTCCCCGTCGTTGTTTGTCAAGCGTCTGTAGACCTCTGGCGGAGCATCGTTTACCTTATCCTTATCATTGTTCTTGTGATTGACAGGATTCACTTGGAAACGATTCGGAGGACGGTCCACCGAACCCAATTCAAATGTTGAAAAATCCGACATTTTTCGCGATGGTAGGGGTAAGTGTCCTTTGTACTTTGTAAATATTTCTTAAATTATTGTTTTGTTCTTGATTGAATTCAATTCCCCGTTCTCAGCACAGACCGCATTTAATCCGCATTTAATTCACACACGACGCAAACGTCAACATCGATTTTCGTTTGTCCGTTTCCTCGACCTTGATTTGCTTTTGTTGGCCAATGGAGAAGATGTTCTATTGGACACCTGAAATTAGCAGTTGCAGGAAAAAAAAGAAAAAAATATTTCAATAAATCTTCAGCAAAAGGAAAACAAAAATATTAAGCACATTATCCTGTCCGAGTCCCATATTTTGACATCGTTTAATTCCCAAACTTTGAGCGGAGGCGGCAATCAACACAATTTAGCTTTTCTCTTGTCTTGTCACACAATCGATTGTCATTCAACTTGGTCTTCTATCATTTGTTATTAGTTTATTACTCTGATCTGGGTCGAGTTGAGGTGAATACATTGGGGACGTGTTGGACGTGCTTATCTACGCGTTGTTACGATGAACTAAAGTTAAATTTTACACAAATATTTGCATTACGTTGCTTTCCAGCCCTGATTAGGTAGTGTGGGTTTTTTTATTTAGTGTCGTGACTATACTATCGGTTATGATAACTTTGTCACAACGCTTGTTACTACACTTGAGAAAGAAAGAAAGGTAGGAGACAAATCTGTGTTGAAGTTCCCAAAGATTAAAGACGTATGACTTAAAAAAAGTTCAAAGGGTAAAGTTAACATTTTTTTCGTACGATTTCTACCAACATAACGAGCAAAGTATTTTATTTTTGTTCCAACCAAAATCCATATAATCTTTAGTTTTTACATTCTTAGAGCTCTGTTACTACTTGTATTTTATAATATTGTTACAAATATCATTTATTGCACTGTAGGTACATACTCGTATATAAAAACCTTTGTATTGAATTGTATTTAAAAAACTTTTAAGCTCTGTTTTAGGTTGTGAACCGTTGCATATTTTTGAGCTCAGTGGTATTTTTAGCAGCATGTGGAGAACTTAATATAAGATCATATTATTACTAGGTTTTCCCGAGCGCTCCGCCACCCGCACACATGAATCTCCGCTTTGCCATCACTACCACGGGAGGGGTGTACTATTGCCTGAACCTAAACAAAGCTCCCCCTCGATCGTATTCGCACTATGTGGTTTACCGAGATTTTGTTAAGATGCATTTTCTGTAAAAGTTTCAGCTTAATCGGTTGCCTACCTTTTGAGTTTTAGTGTCGTATTACAAACCAACAGACTTTCACTTTTAATATACATATGTATATATATATATATAGATTATAGTACAGTACAAAACAATGCAGCACATAGCACACAGTCATTATGATGCCGCTATATGCGCGATGTTCGTACAAACTATAACACAGAAAGCAGCGCAGCAAACAATATAGCACACAGCACAATCATTATTTAGTTATTTAGTTACAAAATTGGTCACGAAAGGCCTACAAACCAACTACAACATAGATATAAATGGAGGGAGAGATGTCAGAACGTGTAGTCAGGAATGATGGATTTAAATATATAGCCTATGTTTTGTTCGTTATGTTCCTGGCGGGAAAAATTTGGAAAACGATAAATTGGATATATTTTGAGGAAATAACTCTATTGAATGTTTTCGGTGAAATTAAAACTTTGGAAAAACGCATTCCAGCCTAACTTAAAATAAAATCAAATTTGTGTTGATTCGCGATCTGTCCAGCAAAAGTCGTTATTTCATTTCTGTTCCAATAGATTCCAATTGTTTGGGTTACGTGCGCAAATGTCATTTGACAGCTTCTTCTTTTATTTTGTAGGCAAAAAGATCTCCAAAAGACCCCGAAAATAATCACAAAAAGACCTCCGAAAGTCCCTCAAAATCCCCAAAAATCATTAAAGACCCCCAAAAAACCCCAAAGACCCAAAATTAAAAAATATATCACAATGATGTGACTAATAATGTGACTCGATATCGCAAAACAAATAGCTTTTCAAAAGTTCACAAAACGATTACAAAGAAATTTATTGAAAGTGGGACAGGACAACGTCTGTCGGGTCAGCTAGTTCTCTATACTTACTTCGCGTGCCTGTGGCTGGCTGGCTGGCTGGTGAGCAGAATCTTGTGATCAAATTTTTAATACACTTCCTAAAGCCCGATTTTATTGAAATTTGGCACACATGTATATTTCTGGTAATGTTTATTAGGATTTTCTGTAGAAAATTTACCACAAAGTCAATTATCATGGGCAAGAAAAATGGAACAGGCATAGATATTGAATATCTGAAGACTCAAACACGATATCAACTTTATTTAAACGCAGTTACAAAGGCTAGTATTTCTTCTAAAAATAAAGTCCTTAACGACGTTTCGACCATTAGTATTAACAGAGCAATTTCCGTTAACATGGGTCAGGGTACACAAAAGTAATCTTTTTCTTAAATCTCCGATAAATGATGTCAACATTAGACATAGACCCTTACTGTAGAACGATTTATGCTGAATTCGAATTGAACAAAAAATTCAATCGTTTCTCACACAGATTGGTGTTTTTTGGCCACCAAGTTGTTCGAATCAAATTTTCGATCGGCGACTGCCTCTCACCACAGATCTGTTTATTATTTTTGATAATAGGGAATTTCACTAACACCAACAATTCCACTATAAATGCTGAAAAATAAAAACACATACGAAGCACGGTCATTATAGTATGACATGATCTGATAGCGATATTTGGAGAAAAAAATGTGTATGGGAGCCCTCCGACACCGCGGTCCGATCACTCTCAAATTTTAACAGAAAGTGTTGTCATGGGAAATACACATGTGTGCAAAGTTTGAATAAAATCGGGTTTTTTGAAGGGGATTAAAAATTGATCCAAGTTCTGACCAGCCAGCCAGCCAGCCAGCACGCGAAGTTAATATAGAGAATTTAAAAATTAATTTTGTGCGATTGTTTATTATGGATACTCACACTTACCTTACACTTACCACTTTATGAAATTTTTGACGTACATTACTGCCAGCTGGAAAAAGGTTATAGACTATAGCACATCCCCCTTCCGCTTCTCTGGGGGTGTGGAATGTGAAATGTTTATATCAGTCATATTTACCAAACGAGTTTTAAGAAATTTTCTATGTATATTATTGGTAGGTGTAGGAAGGTTATAGTAAACCCTTAACCGCGGTGGTAAGAGGAGGGTAGGTAGCGAAGCATTTTCTTCATCGTGATCGTCTGAAATAACATCGTCTTCCACTTCAAACGACAAAGAATGGCAATCATAAAACGACAAATATTATCAAAATATAGGTATCAATGCAAAGACAAAACACGTGCTGCTTTCTGTATAATCACAAGCCCTTATACTCAGCGTTTAATAATACACATTACGCACACGTGTGTGATAACAATGAAAACAAACGAATCTCGATTGTCATGTACGATTTGCCGAGAACTACAGAACGGTCTGTCACTTAGCGATCAAAAAGCATTTGAAAAATCATTTTATATTGGAGGGTAAAAAACGTCCAGCAGTTGTAAGCTACCGAGCATAGCTGCATTATCAATGTTTTGTTTTTTCGTTCCATTGTGTTCTCCTCTGCTTTCGATCTATTTATTTGCATTGAGCAAGTATATATTCCACTTCGTTTATTTTCATTGTTCTCTGCAAACACACGGCGTGTTTGCATTCAACCCATAGATAATTTAATATACTGCTAGCTAGCTAGCTAGCGGCGCGAGAAGTGCTGAAGCACAAGAATAAGAAGAAGGAGAAGACTTCACGGACAAGGTTCCGAATAGTAGTTACTCGCCCTCTTTCTTCCTCCTTCGACTGTTCGTCAGGTTTTATAATTGAATCATATTTACGTCATACCCACACACATGCTCCGTACAATCATCATCTTCATAAACTTAGCCACATCATAATCGAAAAGTTGAAAAGTTCCCGGCTGGTTGAATGAGCTGAGCTGTGTGGCGGCAGTGCGTGGATACGAAAATAAATTAAAAAGGTAAAAGATTATTATCACCAAGGTTCAATGTTATCTACCAGTTTGCTTGAATTATACACTGAGCGAAATTACTCATTGGTGATAAGAAAAATTAAGCGTTAAATAGAAAATATAACGAGATTACTTCATCTTTATAATTTCAATTGTGATTAACCAGATTAACTTGGAAACTATTCGACCGTACCAATGCAATTTAATTAACTACTTTGTAGCAAATCTTGCCGTTAAGCGTAATTCAGTTGTAAGTGCGCTTGCTCTTTGCTTTGCACCCATGACTTATGCGTATATGACTGAGGAATAAAAGATTGTCACCACATATTGTCGTCAGCCATTAGTGTGATATTCGAGTCGATATTAAAGGTATATTCGAGTCGATATTAAAGGTATACTCACTCCGCTGAAATATAATCACTTATTACCCACGAAATTTCACAAGCATGAAAATCTACAATTCATTAAGATTCCACTATAAGGCAAATAATAGTAGAGTGCGATTGGCATAATGTATTTGTGCATCGGCTTAGTAAAGTTGTTCATGCGTCAAAGTGCAAAATTGCAAAAATTTATTTTTACATTCCTATACAAGTCGTGAGGGGCCAGTAAAAAAAACTCTACTTGTGCAATTTTGCTAAGCAATAAATTGTAACCAGCCAACTGTTGCAGACTGCATATTCTAATACTGGGTGGGCAATCGGCTGGTTTCTTTTCGAAGTTGCCTAAGTATTACGCCTTCCGCCTTGACTGTAACATTCGCTGTTGCCAAATTTAGCTGAGTCAATAATGCCGCCATTCTAAAAACCACATCAAATAGTACTACGGTGAGGATGGCATTGGCCTCTACGAGCGCAAACGTAAAATAGTTGGCCTAGTACTGTATTTTTTTCATCGCAAAACATTTTCCAATTCATGGTTATTATTCAGAATTAATAAAAAGTTTATTTTTTATTAAATTCTCTATGTCGACTTCGCGTACCCGTATATCGGTATGTCTGTTTGTTTGTCTGTCTGTCATGGAATCTTGCGATAAGTTTTTATTGAAACTTTGCACACACTTGTATTTCCGGTGACAACATTTTCTATTAATAAAAAACAACCCATAAAAATTTAAATTTTTCTTGTAAATTCTCTAATCGGGGATACACACACACACACACTGCGTGCTCGTTTTGTGGCAAAATCATTCACTAAATGACGCAGCGGCAGCGAACAGCGCTGCTCACAAAGCACAGAGCTCAGACTTTGCCGTGATCTGATGCGATATAGCGATATTTAAAAATTGTATGTGGGGGTCCCCAAGGGGCCGATCGCTCCAAATTTTTACAAAAAGTGTTTTCCATCGAAGACACACATGTGTACAAAATTTAAAAAAAATCGGGTAAATTTTGTAAAATATTTGTATGGGAGCCCCCCCCCGACCCCGCGGCCAGAGGGGCCTCAAATTTTAATAGAAAGTGTTGTCTTGGGAGATATACATGTGTGCAAAATTTCAATAAAATCGGGCTGTAGGAAGTGGGTTAAAAATTGATCACAAGATTTGGCCAGCCAGCCAGCCAGCCACGGGCAAGTGAAGTTAATATAGAGAATTTAAAAATTGATGGACTCCCATTTTTTTAAAAATTTACCCGATTTTCTTCAAATTTTATACACATGTGTAGTTCCGATATAACACTTTTTGTAAAAATTTGGAAGTTATCTGGCCGCACCTATCGAGAGCACCTATATATATTTTTTTAAAAGTAACCCGATTTTCTTCAAACTTTACATCCAAAATTTTTACAAAATGTGTTGTTCATTGGAGATACACATGTATATAGAATTTAAAGAAAATGATATGGGCCCCAAATTTTAATAGCAAGTGTTGTCACCGGAAAAACACATGTGTGCAAAGTTTCAATGAAATCAGTCTTTGGGAAGTGGGTTAAAAATTTATCGCAAGATTCCACAACACGCAAAAAAACAGACAAATGGACAAACAAACACACGGGCACGCGAAGTAAGTGTAGGGAATTTAAAAACAAAAACAAAACACAAAAGAAAATATCTGTCGGTTCTCCGCATAACTCAAAAACGGAAAGCCAGAGTTAAAATTTCCTTTCGCTAAAATGATACACAACAAAAACAATTCATAGAACTGAAGATTTTGGGGATTGTATGTCAGCGGGTTGAAGTACCTGCCATATAAACTGACCCAAAAAAATGTCATCTGTTGCTATGACTCTTCACAGTAACCTCTGATGTACTTACTCGTACAAAAATTTATCGGTTGTGTAGTGCGCTTGTTACCGCCGACCATTTGAGGCATGCACGTCAATGTCCCATACAATTTGACCAACAAATTTCACTTTTTCTAATTTTTCTTTTGATTTTTATATTGAAGTTTTGGAATTTATAATTTCTCAGCGTACTGCTTTTTCTCTGTTCAACCTGATATTATTAAGTTCTTTTTTTTGCTGTGTAAGAATCTCAAGAAATTTAAATTTTATCGAATTCGTCTTTCAATTAAAGCGTAGATATAATCAGAATATATATTCTAGCGTGCGAGCATGGTAAACTAGAAATTAGGAATATAATTGGTTCAAGTCACAACGAAGGTCAATTGCGGGGTGCAAATGCTTACATACTCGCACTAAAATGGATAAACACGGATTTAAGAACATTATTAATCAGATTAGTGTTTAAAAATATGTGTTGCTAGTTAATAACCTCTTAATCAATCAAAGGTAGCAATAGCATTTGCGGCGCGAAACACTTGGTAGGAATGCCCAATGGTACCAAGTTCATGCAAAATATTTCAAAATTCTAATGCTAATTTTTAATAAAAGTGAAAAACATATACATTTCGATATACCGTGAAATAGTTTCTCCGGTATACGACTCAATATCTTCCATACGCATTGTTGCGATTTTTCTATTCTACGGTCCAAAAAAATCGAAGACATTTAAAACATAAACTAGAATTGAGGATAATTTGGCTTATGGCAAAAGCTCTGCTAAGCCACAAACAATTAGCAAATACAGCTGTGCGGAGAGAAATTCTCCTTTCCATTGTAAATAATTGAAATGACCTGCAGTAGAAACCAACAAGGGCACCATTAGTGCGCTCTTTACCCGGATGTCAATACGTATTTACAGCACAGAAATTGCTTTTCATTATCATTACCACACTGGGGCTGTGTACACGAACAATATGTTTGTATTTGGTGTTTGCTGGCTGTGAATGTATATATGAGTGCCTTCGCTATATACTGCTATAGTCTGCACATAAAAGCATCCCTTACATATTTATAATTAGCTGCCGTAGCATAATGCCATGCACATTTGCTCGAACTTGATTACGTAAACGGAAGGGTACACTGCAAAAAAAAACTGACTTTTCACAAGCGTTGTGAGCAACAACTTAATTTAAACAAAAAAAGAAATTATTTATGAGTGGTAAAGAATGGCAGCGAATTAAAAACATTTACTACCCCCCAGTAATTCTTACAATTTCAGGTGATCTTCATCATTATTTCTGGTTTTACCCGGTCCTGCCAACAAAACTTTCTTGCAAGCAAAAGGAGTGATATTACCTTCTAAAATAAACAAACGCTGAACAAAATGACCAGAAAACAACTCTAGCCTGGGAAAGATAAACCAATCAAGGTGTAAGATTTGTTAAAGCGATTAATTTTTCAGTGTAGCCTCTTCCTTGCTTTAAACATTGACTTTCATCACATTTAATCATAAATACACGTGCCATTCTCGGACAGGCGGCGATTCCTGATTTCAGATTTTTTTTTCTTTTGCTTAGTCGCTCCCCAGGTTGAATAGCCACAAAACAAAACGAAACAACAAAAGTATTTCCGCTCGTAGAACAATAAGTATCGGCTCAACAAGTACCCATTGCGAATTTTTTTTTCAAGTTCGTGCACTTAAATAGCATGGACAAACCAATGGTGTACACTGAACAAGTAAATGTGGGCGAATCGCACACAGTAGATACCAAGTGGTAATTGAACGGCTTTTAGCCTAAAAATAAAATGCTGACCGTTACCACCAGGGACAGTTTTTTTTTATCGCGGTCGCAATTTACTTCTTTCTACTTTTTGTCTCCATAAAACCAACAGACGACGGTTGTCGAGAAAGGCGCGCAAATGTGCCAATTAAGATTATGAGAAAGAAGCACCCGCAAGTATCCGCAAGACTCGAGACGATGGAATATGTACCTTTCAGTAATTATGTAAATCGGCATCGAGTATAGACGAGCTCACGACTGACCCATAGACAGAATGCACAGTCTGTTGAATGATGGAATTGTTTGCACAGTGGCGCAGTGGGTGGCACCCAGGGTGTGAAGGTATACCAACTGGCACTCCTCGATGGTTAAGATGTTGCGTGTTGCAAAATGTAAAACCATTTACTTAGAGATGGCATTTTAATTGATAAATCCAAGGATGAAATCTCGTCACGCTTTAAGATGTTATTCAATTTATTCAACTTCAATTGACACAGTGTTTTAAGTGGAAACATTTAAAAACAAAAAAACCATTAGGCTTAGATGAAGCATCAAGCAAAGTGCCAATCGTCACTTATCTCGAGACGTTTTTTGTTGGAGACACTAATGCTTACGTATAAAACTTGGACAGCACTCGAACTATTTGAACTTTCTAGAGATTATTTCAACAGTTCATCGATCTCTACAGATTGGATTAATAAACACATTATATGCTCATCACATCACATGCTCTTCTATTGCGTCTAAGGAGTCTCATAGAATCACATAACAAAAAGAAGTAGATAGTGCCCGACGCGTCTACAAGATAGTATTATTGGTTTCAATAGTATTATGCCTCGATTTGATATACAAGCTTGAAGCACGAGGTGGCACACGAGTGCGGCAATCTAAAGAGCAATTTAAGCACTTTTCAGAGAGTAATGTACGCTATTTTTCACACGACCAAAACAATTTTTCTGTATTGGAAAAGCGATGCCATAATACTGGCGAAAAGGCATCCTGTTCCTCACAACCAGCAGCAATTATCGTGGTATATTGTTGTTGAGTACCACGTATAAGATTTTCTCCTTTATCATTCAAGAAAGGATAGCACGCTATGGTCGTCATTGGTGTGGCTACATCTCAGGAAAATCAACAACTGATCAGATCTACTTCTACACCCGTAGGCAGCGAATGGAAAAATGTCTAGAGCTTCAAAACTCACTACACCATATTTTTATAGACCTTGAAGCCGACTATGATAGCATAGCCAGAGTAGAACTTTATAAAGCCACGAGAGAAATCGGCATCCCAAATAAACTTATTAGTTAACCATGACCAATGATATCATCATCATCATATTTGGCTCTACAACCGGGGTCCGGTCCTGGCCTCCCGCAAAAAATCTCTCCACCGGTTCCGATTTTGAGCCGATGTCATCCAGTTTTGACCAATGATATAAGCCAAGTAAAAATATCCGAATCACTATCAAGACCATTCAACGGCTATAACGGGCTCTGACAAGGGGATGGACTGGCCTGCGTCCTCTTCAACCTGGCGTTGGAAAAAGTGATCCGAGACTCTGACGTAATGACAAGATGAACAATCCTCTATAAGTCCATTCAGATACTGCCCTACGTAGACAATATTGACATCGTTGGTAGAAACCCACGAGCTGTATAGAAATCTTTCATCCAGATAAAACAGGCGGCACGAAATCTGGGCTGCACATAAATGAAAGCCAAATAAGGTACATGGTGGCCACGTCTTCGACTAGAAGATCCAACATTGGTTCCGTAATTAAAATAGTGGAACGCGAATTTGAAGTAGTGCATTCCTTGAACTATCTCGGGTCAACTGCAACAGCCGATAACAGCATGGCAGCAGAAATACGCGCACGGTTTCTTAAAGCCAACAAAGCCTACTATAGTCTGTAGAGACTCTTCAAATACAGGAACCTAACCATAACAACGAAGCTGCTGGTATATAAGACAATGGTCATACCAGTACTTACATATGGATCCGGGACTTGGGTTATTAGCAAAAAGCATTCTGACTTCTTAGCCGCGTTCGAGAAAAAAGTCTTACGGAGAATTTTTGGCACCGTATGTGAGGAAGGACGATTCCGGAGACTCTATAATGATGAGATATACGAGCATAATCGCGATTTCGACATCGTGAAGAAAATTAAGCTCGGTAGGCTCCGGTATGCCGGACACCTAGCTCGCATGAGCCAAAAGGATCCTGCTCGGAAAGCCCTTTGCGTCCTTTTCCTTTGATTTTATCTTAAAAAAAAATTAAAATTACTTTTATTTATTTCTAAACAATTCGTAGCAAAACAAAGATTAAAAACAACCCAAAAATAGTCGACCTAGTATGGCCTATTTCAACCCATTTTCCATGCATCACAGGCGCCACACACGACTCGCGACACGAGTCCCTCGCAGGATCTCCGAAACGCCATGAGACACCATGCTATTCACAAAATTTCAACTTTCTAGGATGTGTCGAAGGTGGATAAAATAAGGTAGGGCCTATTTCACAGTTAACCCAGCAACAGCAATTGGGATTTTGATATTCGACTACGTGAAAGATTTTACGCATGGGTCCTGGTCTGAAGGCTTCTAAAGTACAGCTAGTGCAGTACTGAAGCCGATCGACTTGCCACAGCGTCGAAGTTTTGGTGAGTGGGCCTTAGAACATCTTGAGAAACATTTTTTAACCGAAAACTTTTGTTCATTTGATGTGATGAGCAGCCACAGGTAATGTAAGAACTGCCAATGCACCCAGAAAAAACCACTGTTTGGTACGGTTTATGTGCCGGTGGAATCATCGGCCCGTATTTTTTTCAAAGATGACAATGGCCGCAACGTTACCCCCTATGGCGCTCACTATCGTTCGATGATTTCGGACTTTATTTTTTTGCCCAAAATTCATGAACTGAATCTAGTCGATATGTGGTTTCAGCAAGACAGCGCCACATGCCACAAAAAACGTGAAACCATCGACTAATTGAGAAATTAGTCCGGTGAGCAATTTATCTCACGTTTCGGTCCGATAAATTTGCCGCCTAGCTAGTGCGAATTGATGGCTCTTGACTATTTTTATGGGGTTACCTATAATCTCTTGTCTATGCCAATAAATCAACAAACAATTGCAGAATTGGAAGACATTAAATGTGTCATTAGCGAGATACCAAACGAAATGGTCGAAAAAGTAGTGTAAAATTGGACATTCCGCATGGATTACTTAAAACGTACCCGTGAAAATTTACATGAAAAAATCTTTAAAAAGCAAGCATTGATTTATCGATTCAAATGAAAATTTTCGACATTTTTGCAATGTTACTGTGTTTTTTTAAATATTACATTAAAAATTGCGATTCTCCTTTCGGTTTTACAAATCCGAATTAGTTCTTGTAATCGATTTAATAATCTCGTTGGTATATAAAAATTCAAATGTTCCTGCAATCTGAACAAAAATTCGTAACCCATTTCCACCCGAACCCGCTCATCTGCGCTGCATTTTTACAACAGCCCAACTTTTACAAAATAAATTATGTAGATATTCGGAACAAGGGACATTTTTTGGATCTTTTGTACTCGCACATAAAATGGTAAAAAAAGGTTAAATGAAATTTTTACTACCATTTAAGTCTAAACATTAAAGTTCATCTTTTTTAATTTCATTTTTATTGCATATTTACATTTTGATGGCTTTCCCGATGTTACACACTCCGTAGATGGAGGGTCACCAGAGATTATTTCATCTGCGACAAAAAAAAGTTTTAAAATGCACATTAAATTTTATTATTATCATAAAAAATAAATTCTTTGTCTATTTCTATTTTAACTGTCGTTTTCTTGATGGCAAATGGATGTCCTCATCGTCCTGTCCGTCTGATATGTACAACTGACTTGTAATTATGCTTTCAAATTAATTTGCTTTGCTAGGAGCTAAGCAATTTCTAACATTGAATCCAAATAACTAAAAACCCCAATTGCATTTTTCAGCTTTTCTTCAATACTTCTTGCTATCAGCATTTTCTACTTCACTCGTTTACTCGTTTCCGCGAAGCATATTTGAATGTTTGCTCCACTGTTATAACGTTACCTTTTTTGTAGCAATTTTTCTTAAAGTCACTGAATCGATATAAGATATAAGTAATCGGGGGAACTATTTGATTTAAATGGTCATCTCCATTGGTTAAAATTCTTTACACAAGACACACAACACAGACATAAAAACAATCTACAGGTTGACAAGTTAGCCTTCAAACTAAGCCCGACTAATTGTGCTTGCAGTCAAGAGGTATTTTTATTGAGGAATTGCCATTGCAGTGAGACGCTCTTATCTCGTTCTACAGCCTAATGTCCAAAATAAGAAGAAAACACTTTCGCAATTCAGTAGAATTGTTATTGGCCAATTTCTGTGGTTTGTTTTCTTGTTTCTCGCATTTGAAATGGCCACATAGAAAGAATCATAGTCAGTGAACAGGGAATATTAGGTCCTTTGAGATTTTCCACCGATGTTGGAGTTAACCCAGCTTTTTCAGCAAAACATTTTGTTGCAGATTATCGCCATTCACTCGATTCGTACAATTTGCGTCATGTGATGGCTTTTTGGAGCTATCAGTGTAAGAGTTTTACTACACGTATTTTGTGTGCCTTAAACTCATTATCTACCAAAAATCTCTAGACATACTCGTCAAATAATCTAAATCGAATTCAAGTACAGGCTACAAGATTATGACTAACACCTTTTGTCAATGGGAATCATATTATCACGAATAATTCGGTAATACGATTATTCTTTGGAATTTCTTGACGCGTCGCGACGAATATCAAATTTCCTTTATTGATTTCTCAAATGAAATTAAATTTGCATTGAATTGGTGAAACAGCAAAAACAGGTTGTTGAACTTTGACAGTAAGGCTGGCAGAAAAACTGTCTGGGTAGAGAGCACTGAACTCTTGTGCCAACTGTCTTGATTTCGGTCATCAACACCTTTGAGAACCAAGGGAGACGTCTTTTTACTTTTAGCTATGCAAGGAATTGCTATGGCTTTGCCTGTTGAATTACGATAGTTTTAGTTTGGAAGCCATGGGAAGGTCCTTATCAAAAATAAGACTTAAACCAATGTGCATGTACGTATAATAAATGTAATCCAAATTAATAACTGAGACAGAGGTCTTATTTATTAGTGCTCTCTATCGCGACATGAAAATCCAGTTTTTTGTGGCAAAATTGCAACATATGGATGTTGACAAAATGTGGTTTCAACAAGACGGTGCTACATGCTATACAGCCCGAGAAACAATTCAATTACTGCGTAAGTCATTTCCTCGTCGTGTAATTTCCTATCTTGTTGTTCAGAATTTGCCGCCCAGATAATGCGATTTAACGCCGTTGTACTTTTTTCTTTACGGTTTTTTTTTTAAATCTAAGGTTTATGCCAACAAGCTCACGACCACCAACGACTTGGAGGAGGAAATTAGGCGCTGTTCCAACGAAATTCAGTCAAATTTATGCAAGACGGTCACGGAAAATTTAAATTTCAAACATTTCAAAAGAGTGCGTATATGTCCCAGCAAAGCCGTGGAGGCCATTTACCCATTCCATACATAACCCTTTACTGTATACTTTATGAGTTAATAGAAAATTTCCAATCTATCTACATATATAAAAATGAAACGCTGTTCGTTGGTAACAGCATCACTTGAGAACGGCTGAACCGATTTGACTCATTTTTATTTTGCAATGTCCATCATATTAAAAAAGTGGCCCGGAAAATTCGAAATTTTAGGAAAAACTAAAAGTGCATCTTTCCATATGATTTTTGTATGAACTCGCCACCATAGCTCACGATTCGAACGATGGATTTGCGTATTTTTTTTTGTTTTGTTCGTTATGGTCCTGGAAAGAAAGACATTTACAAAGAAAAGTCGAAAAATTAGGATAAACAGCAAAATTCATAACTTTTTTTATCCACTTTCAATCATAACTGACAATAGGAACGACATATTTGGTTGATTCTTTTTTTGAGCAATTAACTCAATTAAATGTTTTTTGGTAAAATGAATCCAATCGATTGCAATGTTTTGAAAGTTCCTCAATACGAAGGTCGCCAAAAAAGCACTAAAATCATACGAGTACTGGAAAACGTCGTTCTCTTTCTTATTCAGCATATATTTATGTAGAGCTGCTAGAAGTCTGAGTTTATTCCTTAGCGCATCAGACAAACAGTTGTTCTAGTTACATTTTCGACTCCACCAGAAGTCCATTAAGGTTTCTGCAGAATAATTGATTAAGCGACCTTCATACATAAAGTAAACACAAATATGCAAAATTGCTCATCCTAATGTATGGCGTTCCTATAATTCCTACCTCAGGTGGTTTTGTAGAGCATGGCTGGCAATTATTGTCGATTGACTTTGACAAACTGAATACATATGTAACTAACTAGAGTTAAATTTATCGCATTATCGCACAGCCCAGCACATCACAACAACAGATATATATTCATACGGTACTCGTACTATTGACAATTGTGAATATTTTGACAAATATAAAAAGTTTGTATATTCTGGTTGTCATTTCTGTATCTGTACCTTACTTGTACTTGAATTTAAGTTGTTTTTCCATTTGTTCGTTTGCCTGCATACTAACATATACATTGCTTCAGGTTTGTGTTTCTTATTATTCCTTTCTTTTCTTTAATAAAATGCTCAAAAAGCAAACAGCGAAGATGTCTCAGCGCAATTCTATTGCTATTTAGAATTTTCATTGTCGTTATTATTGCCACAATATGCAAGTATTGTTAAGTGGTCATACATTTTGATTAGAGCATGAATTAAACTTTAAGTGGTCCGTCTCTTTGTGGCGAATGTATTTATAGATTTCGTAGGTAAAGTAAACTATGTACAAACGAATAATTTGTTCCCCTTATAAGAATAATAATTGTTATTATAAACATACATATTAGTATATGTATATATGCATGCAAAGGAAATGAAAATAACATGTCATTCTATAGTTGGGTAACCTACATTTTCAACGTTAAGTACATAATGCAGACTTATGAATGTTATGGGATTCGGATGATAATAGACATTGCTGAATTATTTAGCAAATCAACTAAGGCGATTTTTAAAGTCAAATATGTTTTTAAAATGTGATTAACATTTGTCTCTATGACCGATGTCCGGTCGTAGGCTGGCAACAAATCTTTCCACCTGTTCCGATTTAGAGCCGAAATCCTAAACTATATGTATCCTACGATATCTACGCCAATCTTCTATCTTAAGGCTTGGCCTGCCTGGCAATCGTGTCCCATAAATCCTACTGCAAAGGTTCTTTCTAGCAGGATCCTCTTCGCCTAAGCAACCTAGGTGTCCTGCTGTTCACTGAACCCCGTGGGTGGTCCAGCTGCATCTTACCCTTTATATGGGTAGTGTGCGGGGCTCTACCGCGGAAATAAGTAAAGGGCCGCGGGTACTTAGAGTTGCTCGGGATGGGCAATGTCTTCGTAGTTTAGCGAGCCAGAAAGGGCTACTAGTACTTGGGCGGTCTTTTTGTATTTAGTAGTTCAGTCTAACATATGTGGGCGGGCCTAGGATGGCTTTGCTGTCCCAGTGGCAAATAATAAAGTTTGAAGTTCCGGAAGGATGAGCTGCCAGCGTCTGCTTTGCAATCGCCTCATACATGAACGAACGGGTGATCCTTGATGACAGATCTGACCAAGGTCGCGCGTTGAAGACTCAGGATAGCTTGCTATCCTAATGACAGGTGAGATAGTTATGTTCCAGATGGATGTGCTGCCAGGATCAAATTGCAAATTGCAAAACAACCGACGCCATTGATGTCAGACCTCATCCAAGGTTAAATTGGTACCCCAAGGGAGTTATCTTGCCCAAACAGATATGGTTGACCTTCGGGAAAACTGAGTCTGAGTCTGAGTCTGAGTCTGAGACTAGGTGAACTGCCTGGACTGGGACAACTATGGTGCGGACCCACTTTCGTTCTTGGGATGTATCGTGGGGCTGTAAAGTTTACTTTTGCAAGGAAACAACGCTAGATGGGAGATAGGACTATGAGTATGCATCATGCCGCAAGGTGAATAAGAGCGGGGCTCGTCCCCAGCTCTACATCGATGATGTTCACTGGAGTCTTTCGAGCTTAATTCTCTGTACTTTCTCGACGTCGCCGTAACGCTTGTAGATCATATCATTATAGGCGCTAACAATTCTCTGTATAAATTACCTTTCGAACGCTTCTAAGAAGTTAGAGTGCTTTTTGCTAAGCTTCCAAGACTCAGGTCTATATTTTAGTACTGATATGACCTTTGTCGTATACACCAGGACTTCGATTTCGTGGTCAATTTCCTAGATTTGAAAAGTTTTGACAGACTACACTGACTATGCTATCATTAGCGGCTTTAAAGTCTATACACAGATGGTATTTCCATTGCCAGCCTAAGGGTGAAAATCTGATCAGTTGATGATTTGTCTGAAATAAAGCCCCATTCGTATGGGACAATAATTTCGTATGGGGCTATCCTGTCTTGAAAGATAGACGAAAAAAATCTTATTCGCGGTACTCAAACTTTATAATAGCTGTACGTTGTGATATCTCCTCTCTTATGTTTGGGGCATATAATACCGTCGTCTGTCATCGTTCCTTTCTCCCATAATTGCACTATAAGATCATGACTTGCTTGATACAATGCGGGCCGTCCAGATTTAGTTAGCTCCGCTGGGATACCATCGGATCCAGACCCCTTATTATTTGTTTTTTAATCTGAAGGAAGGAAGGAACAGTGCTATTGAAAAATGTGCAATTGATTATCAAACGCATTTAAAAAAAGGAAATCTAAGAAAATATAGTCGATGGTAGTCTGTACCAAAAACTTAATGTATTCGCCTACGCTACTTGTAGCCAACTTTACGATAATAATAAGTACTGCACGCAGAATACCTTTTATCAGTAGATTTATTTTAAAGAAAAGGATTCACTAAGGATTACAGATGACGAGTCGTTGAACCGACAAATCGATGATTCCACTGAAATGCAGTAATGCAGAATGTTCGTTGGGCGGAAGTTTTGTAACTCAAGTACTATATGCCCAGTGTCGTTTGATAGTGTAGGTGATGGTGTTGTCTATATAGTAGATTTTGAAGGCAAAATTTCATGACTACATTTGTGATACCATAAATAATTGTGCTCTTCATCGACAGACACAGAAACAAAATTACATCAGACCTACTGACACTCTAGCAATGCTGACATTAACAAACTAATTATTCTCGACAGTTAATATTTATTTCTCTTTGTGTCACATTAATATTCCAGCAAACCCTTTGTAAGAGAACTTCCATAACAACCCCCATTTGTCTATACGCAACGGCCACTCACGTCAGACAGATCGTCTCCACGCATGCATTCAGTATAAGTCCACTTTTTTTTTTGCAATCTGCAAAATCACAGAAACTGTTTCGAATTCAGTGGCGCGGCACAGTGGCAAAAGTACCAACACTGAATATTGTAATTTACAATTTGTAGTTGAGTATACTCTACATCCGGTGTGGGTATTCAACACCTGGTCTGGAGGACTTATATGGACTCTCAGCGTACGACAATTTAGTAAGCAGGTAATTATAAAACTGTGTTGCGCATCATTGCGCAAAGCGGTAGCATGTCATGTCTGTCATTTGAATTGCAAAGCGGTTTAGCCATTGATCTCTACCGACGATAAAACGTACTCGTATGTCAGATAAGAGATGGAGACATTTCAAATGTACTTTGCATAAAGCGACATGGATGGTGATTCTGATTCTTTAGAAATCAGTTTAATTAGCTAAATACATTAGAGTCGTTAGCTAAAGGTATATGTGAATTCTTAGAAAGAATGAACGTGGTAATGAAGCGTTCTAGAGCGTGACAATTGAAATAGTAAGTTAGGAAAACTATTCGCTCGTTTGGTAGAGAAGCGAGAAGCAACAGTCCATTCAATCAATACTCAATCAACTTAGTTTAGTATTTGGAGAAAAAAAATCTTCGCTATGCAAAAAGTCATAAAATATACCTAAATGATCTGATGTCTTCGACTGTTTTTGTTAAAGATATATATTGCTTCGGAAATATATGATGTTGTGGGTGGACCAGTGAAGAGCCAAGTTATGCATGCGATTCTTTGAGTGCTTGGTTGAAAAAGGATGCACGTGCACAGCGAATGATCGGAACAACGGACGCGAGAAACATTGTTACACACATCAGAAATTGTACAAGTGCCGAAGGCAATGTGGGACAAATTAAATTCAGTTAATGCTTAACCAGACATTTTCCTCAATTACAAAAGATGCTACAGAAAACATGGAGACGTTCATAGCGAAGGTGGAAGACATGGTGCAACAAAAGGTCGTGCAAAAGGTGGTTAAAAAAGATCTCAAAAAACGAGAAAATGGCGCCACACGCAAAACGCGATACGCGGAGTATAAAAAATGAACGTAGACGCTCACAAAATTTCAGATCTCTAAGCCTTCAGTGGAAGGTGGTTAAAAAGAACCACAAAGATGTCGAAAAAAAAAATGTCAACCCATCACATGCGCCACACACGACACGCGTCATACGTGGAATATAAAAAAAAGCTATTTTGGACTGACACTCACAAAATTTCAGCTCTCTAGGTAGTGTGTAAGTAGTGTGGGTAAAAAAGACCTCATAGAAGTCGAAAAAAAAAAACCTTCAACCCATCTCACGCGCGTTTTCAAACACGGGTTGTTTCAAAAATTCTTAAAAAAATTGACCCCAATGTCCCGACGGTATTCCTGCAATTTGTATTGAAAAGATGTCGTCATACTTTGGTGAAACCGCTTAGCAAATTGTTTCATCTCTCAATGAAGGCTAAGTAGTGTTTTTCCGTCTATTTGCAAAATGGCTAATATTCAACCCGTTCCGAATAAAGGTGATAGCTTGCACCTACTAACTACCGCCCTTTTGCTTTGTTGTCAGTTCTATCAGAGGTAATGGAATCTATCGTTAATTTCAGACTTATAAGCTATCTGGATTCGAATACCATTTATCCGATGTGCATACAGAATTTCGTAAATATCGCTCTTCAGGTGAACTCATGACGTCCATGACTCATTGCTGGTCGCTAAGGATTTCACGTGATTCAAGGTATTGCATAAGCTTACGATTGATTAGCGTTCCTTGGAAAGTATGGATGTTAGCGCAATGGATCTGCGCAGTGGTAATGTCAACGTTGAAGAACACCTCTTCAAATGGCAACCGGCCGATTCCACTAGACACAATTCCACTGCACACAATTCCACTGACACAATTCCCCTGGGGCACAATTTAACTCTAGCCACTTGACAAGTACGAAAGTAAATCTATCCCTTAGAGGATTCAACTCTTGCAAGTCAAGCGGCGGCGACAACGCGCTATCTGGTAGCGTAGAGCTAGCTGTGAAATGTGAAGCAAGCAGATTGGCCTTGTCTATAGAGCTGACAGTTGGAATGTCATTGTGAATGAGCGTTGGAATTGAAGACGAGGCAGTATTTTTAATTCGTTTCACGAATGACCAAAAATTCTTATTGAAGTATTTTTTGTCTCAGTTTTTGGTCATAGTCGAATTTGGCTCGTCTAAGGTAGGCATTGCAATCATTTCTGACTCGTCTAAATTTAGCTCAGTTTTTCACAGTGGGGTTTTCTTTATACAACCGAAAGCATAACTCACCTCTTCGCAGCTTAAATCATACCAAGCATTTACCTTGGTGTGGGGGTTCGGGTGATCGGGTGTAAGGCATGCCAGTAGGAATTGTTTGGCAAGAAGCTCGTTGTGCTCTTTCACTTTTAGCATTTGGGTTTCTTGATGGATATGGTCCTCATGTGACATGCGGTGGCAACCAGTGATGAGGCGAAGAGCAGCATTCTGAAAGGATTGAAGCTTCTGCCATTGTGTGTGGCAGAGGCGAGGTGTCCAGATGGATGCCGCATATTTAAGGACCGATCTGCCAATCGCTTAATATGTGGTACGCAGGGTTTTTTTTGCCCTTACCCCATGTACTGCCGGCTAGGGATTTGAGGACTTTAGTTCTGGACATGACTCGTTTATTGATGTTTCCCGAATGAGTCGAAAATGTCAGCAGATTGTTGAATGTGACTCCCAAGATATTTGGATGTTTGATTGTAGGGATTGTCCGGCATTGATTCTTTGGTCCAGGTGGTTAAAAGCGTAGCGGACGATTTTTCTGGAGACAGGATTAGATTTCAACTGGTAAAAAAGTCTTCTAGCGTATCGAGGTAGGCGTTGATGTTTCTTCAAATGGTGGGGATGGCCTTGCCAGAGGCAAGAATAGTGCAGCCGTCGGTGTACGAAATCAATTTGACTCCGGTAGGTGGTGTACGATTCTCACGACATTTGGGTCTTCGTCCCGGAATCTACCCAGGATTCTCCTGGCCAATCAACTACAATTCGCTACAATTCAATCACAGTTCGTACACACTCGTCTTGAATATTGCTCCCCGATGTATGATATCTGCTGATAATTGACGCTTTTTCGACAGTTTTTGGAATAAAAAAAACGGCCCAGAACCCGTACGTGTGCCAATAGTTTTGAGTATCCCTTTCTTTTTGTTTATGGCATAAAAGATTCTAAAGCTTACTTAATTACTCGTACGCTTTGGTGTATTGTGACTATAAACCCAGCGACTGAATGTCAGATCTTTAAATACATCGTATATGCAATTCACATTCAGAAAACGTATTCACCAGTCTATGATTAATAGCAAGTTTTTGACCGATAGCATTTTACGTACCGTAAATAGAATGGGATATAAAAGAAATTCAATGTTCTTTCATTAGATCGGAAGTGTGTTGTGGTTGTTATTTATCGCACGTAGTTGTATCATAAAAAAATGCTTAAAAAACTTATGAAATTCTTAGCCTTGTCAAAGCGCAAGCAAAGAAAAATGATTGCCCAACTGTACTCGGCGATTTTTTATTGTTTTTGAAGAAATCATTAAACTCTAAAGTGGAAAGAGCATTAACACACAATTTTTCATACGAGTACGTGTCAACCACAACATTGTTCCTTCTGACACACCTATTTACTTACATACTCGTATTTAATCTTCCAATGAAACATCACCATCAGCATAAGAAGTGTAAGCGTTATTACGTGTTTACTTTGGCATTTTGGCCATAACTACGAGTATCTTTTTCTTTCAACCACACACCACAAGCCGGCCGGCCGGTTTATGGCTATTTCTTTATTCCTTACCTTTATCTTTTATTTCTAAGTTTTATGTTAGTTAAGACTCAAGAACTGAATATAGTCTGTGTGTATTTTTCTGCTCGTTCGACCCGCCTGTCGCCACATTTCTTGTAAAAGCATCGAGCGGCATTATACGAGAAATATCTGGAATTATTATTTGGTTAGATATGTGTGCTCGTTTGTTGTATCTGCGTCGTCCATTATCTTCAGCACTTGTAACAGTAAAATGGGACAAGTAAGTAACACTTATCTCTGATGGTTACATTTGCCCTATGGATGCTTGCTTGCTTTTCGGAAGTTTTTTTTTGTAATGACAACACCCAAGCCAAACGTTAATTGAAGTTTCATAAAATGAAATGTAAATATAAGGATACAAGATACAGTACAGAATACACACACATTGCATACATGAGTACTTAAATACAGCTGACGTCTCGTCACCGGCCCAGATTTCAAAACTATTTTAAGATATGGCATCTCTAAGCTATGGCCAACCTTGAAACATTGCGATAACGCTCGTTTTTAACAAATCTTCGAACTCTCTTTTCTCATATATAGGCCAGCAACTATTCAAACGTGGCTAAGGCTTGGTAAAACCATTGTGTTATACAACAGAAGCTTTGATGTGACGGTTAAGTTCTGCAATTATTGTAAAGTCTTGAGGGTTCCACGCTGTAATCGACTGCTATAAATGACACGGGATAATAAAAGGTTTTTCAAACTACTATAGACGCTAGACGCTATAAACTACCCTCGAAAGTAGGTATTATCCACACTAGTGTGTTAACATAGAAAATTCTTTTGTTATTAACTGCAGTCACAGCGATCACACATTTCCAGAGTAATTTTACATTGCGCATTTAGCAGAAAACCCGGTTTGGGTCGTTTGAAAAATAGCGCTTAAAAGAGCTTATCGTCCAAGTCCAACATCAACTTTTCTCGCTCGTTATGTAATATACTATTCAGTACATGTAATCTGAATAAAAAAGAATGAAAGCTTCGACATTGGGTTTCTTCCAATGATATCAATATCGTCAGCATAAGCCGGTATCTTGATTGATTAATAGAGGAGACCAGTGTATTATCCTGATGAAAACCACTTCCTTGACTGGACTTATAATCTTTAACTTTTAACAACACGTCTTTAAATAATGCAGTTTTTGGAAATTGTTTCTGTCGCGACAGAGTGGAGTATTATTTTTTTTTACTTGATCTCACATTCCTACAATATTTCTTCCAATAATTAAAAGCAACTTTTGCAAATAATTCTTGTCCTAATTTAAGGTATGTATTGCACTCATTTGGGCACCGTGGCTCAGTGGAAATGCGCATGGCTACTGAACAGGAGGTTCGTGGTTCGAATCCCAGTAACACCAAAAATGTCGGTGTCCCACCACTCGCGAATGTCTGACAAACGTTCCGAGAGAAATAACTTGTTGCGGAAAGCTTCTCAATTCGGCGTTCAGATCCGGCCTTAAATTGTACGTCCCTTTCATTTGTGTCCAAAAATATACATGCACAACGCAAATGGTCGCGAGAAGCTTGGCCTTGGACCGCAACGGTCTGTCGCTCCGAATATTAATATTATTGCACTAATGTCATATTGTAGTTAATACTAGATCACTTAATTACGGTTTTTTGAAACTCAAGTTGTAGCACCAATACTAATATCTGAGTATGAAAGCACTGATACTCTGTAGTACTCGGATTCGGATTATTTCATTGAATTGAAAATAATCTTCAAGTAAGCTACTAGGCTTTCTCACAGGTCATATTGGTGCCTGGGAAAACTTGTTTTTTGAAACTCAAGTAGTAGCACCAATAGTATCATCTGAGTGTGAAAGCACGAATACTCTGTAGTCCTCTGATGTAATTTCTTTGTAAGTAAGCTACTGGGCTTTCTTAAGGATCATATTGTTGCCTGGGATATATCATCTCAAGAAGCTGAATCTACCTCCTTATGAAAATTTGTTTTTTTAAACTCAAGTAGTAGCACCAATAGTAGCATCTGATTATGAAAGCACGGTACTATATAGTCCTTGGATGTCATTTCTTTGAATAAAGAATAGAGAAAGAAGAATAAAGAATGTTCACGTAAGCTAGTGGGCTTTCTCACAGGTCATATTGATGCCTTGGATATCATCTCAAGAAGCCAAACCATTCTCCAGTGCAATGACAGATTTCTATTGTAAGGCGTTTCGAATTATCGCAAGATGGAAATTCTTCTTATTTTTGTAAAAAGGCATGGTTTTTAAGGTTGGCGCCTAAGCTCAGTGGTTAGTGCGTTAGACTACTAAGCGAAGGTTCGAAGCTTGAATCACGGAAAATCACCAAAAAGCTTTTTCACGGTCTCACCTCTCGCGATTTTCTGACAAACAATCACCGAATAGTTGTCTCACATAGCTCTCACAATGGAAAAACTTAAGACTTTACCTAGACTTATTCCATAAACCTTAAATTTTAGAATAGCTCACACAATAAATACATAAAGTTTTATAATGTGACAAACTTCACTATTATTATTATATTAAAGTTTGCTTATACTCAAATTCTGAAATTTGAACATATTTTTAACAACAAAAATAAATACTTCATATCTATTTTGAAATGTAGCTAACTTAATTCTGTTCTTATTGTCTATACAATCTTGTAAAGGTAAAGTTTTTTCATTTTAAGAGTTCTATTACTTTTAGTTCCATTATGTTACAATTGTCGCGAGATAGTAACAGGATTGCACTTATTAGAACTCATGCTATTAAACTTCCTTAAGGCTCTGTCAAACAGATCGTGGACCAGCGACGCGGACAGTATAGTACAACGACCGCGGCGGCAGAGTCATTTGCCCGCGCCGCTGACCCGCGTTATGTTTGACGAAGCCTTTAGTTGTATGACTTATATTTAAACTACGAGTATACAGGGTTACTGGTAACGCGACATGTTTCTTATTTCTTTCAGCATATTTATATTAAGGTAAAAATTCAACAAAATGTGCCAAATTTTAATTTTAGGTTTTCCTTGAAAAATTCCAGATTCAATCATTTAAAGCCGTTTTGAAAAAAATTCACTGCTTGAATGGGTAGAAATTTATGTTTTTGTCATAGCTAATGCCATAGCAGATATTGGTTAATAATTAAAATGTCAAAACCACCAAACATTTTTACAAGGATCACTAAATAAACATTTTATTTTTCTTAATTTTTACTTTTAGTTAATAGAAAATGTAGTTTAGTGCAACATTTTTTTTTGTTGCATTTTAACCTGACTATATCCTACAACGTCGAGTTACCACTAATCATGCATAATCAAATGGCAAGAACGAGGGGAAACGTCAAAAAAACCGCAGCTATATTCACGCATAGCCGAGAAACCCTATGGGGCATTCCAATTGAAAAACTCTTTATACGGTTACCAATGCTACCAAAGTTTGTTATATCAATAATTAGACCAAATTTAATTAGAATTTTATTAGGATGAGATGGATTAGGGTTAGTTTGTTATTGAATTGACATTACATGACATTAAGGCATTACGAGTACAGATGAATCATAGTTCTTTTGGCTGCACATTATCTTGCTAAAACTTTTACTCAAGTATCTATACACTCGCAATTGCCGCTTTTAATGCTCTGTTAGGTATGGAATTGGGTCCTGGAGCCTTGTTTTCGCGCATCCTTTTACACGAATTAAGTCTGATGCTCAATGCTAAATAATCGGATTTTCAAATCTGCTTTGGACAGCTTCAAAATAAAGAAAATTAAAAACTAATGAATAGGCTACCAGTGAGTTTTTTATGTTAGCTACTCTGAAAAGCTTTTAAAGCCTCTGTTTTAGACAACATTCCCATTCGTACAACTAAATATTAATAATACCAACGCGTGACTTATCTTGAGCAAACGTGTCACGCGCCCTTTTTTACACATCAATCCATCCATTTGTAATTTTGGGTATGACAGTCGTTCATTGCTCTCTACTTTTTCCATGAACTGCTGCAGCCCTTCGATACTGATGAGTGTGATATTTGCACAATCTCTGACCCCATTAATCCTTGAGCAGTAAGCAACTGATATATCCGAAATGGTTGATGTTAAAAGAAATTTCATTCAATTGTCTTCAACAGGATTCCACTGACAAGAAATGTTGTATGCTTATATTTATATAGATGTACAAACATATACTCGTATCTATTATATTAATGCCAAAACCATACAAACGAATTGCTTAATTTGACCATAACAACATGACTGTGTGTGTGTCGTGGTTTCCTAAAAAGACATGTACCGAGGAGCAATTTAAAATTCAGGTCATGACTGGATGCAGTCGCAAACATCATCGCTATGGAATTTTTCAGAATGCGAATGAGCATTTAGGATTTTTCGTACAAAGTTCACAATCGCAATTTGTCGGGCGAAACTTCAGCTGCAATTCAAAATGTCCTGTCAAGATTTTGATATTTCTTTTTCTCCACTTGACTTTATTGCTGCAAGGCAATAAATTTAATAGAAGAGTGGATTTTATTAAATAGCGTCTGACTATTAAAAATCGTTTTTCATTCTTATAAATTTACATCCCTCATAAAAGTTTCGTTTGAAATTAAACGACTGGCGAGCCTGGAGTTACTCGTATCATAAAATTTAAGAAAAAGAAAATATAAAATGACGTTCCCTACATATAACCTTAAGTCGTGTGGTGCCGACATTTGATTACCAATCGTGTTTTTCTGTAAATTAAAAAAAACTCTTAGTGGTAAATATTTTTTGAAGCAAGTCATCATTTTTTTTAGTTTAATAGTCGTAGGATGAACAGACATCCATCATATCACCAGATCAAGAACAAATTTCAAACGATGTTTTTCTAGATGTTCACAAAAGTTGCGTTTGTAAAAACTACAACAACATACGGTGAACGCCATAGCAATAACAAACAGACAAGATACAACAGTCTGGATCAGATTTATTAGTGAAATGCAGCAGTCGACAACATTTAAGACCTTACACCACCACTTAACTTTTAAGTTGGAGTAATGCGGAACAAATGAGTTTTCTATAAAACTTATATTCGAAATATAATGAAATAGTGGTAGTTACGTTCATATTAAAATGATATGAAATGGTGGTAAATGGTAATTACCAATCACACAAACATGGAGTGTACCAATTTTTTATTTGGATCAAGTTTGATTTTTGGCTCCAATGACACTATAGTTACCATACGATATTGGTATTTCAAGACCACAATGGTCGTTTGATTACATTGACATAACTGATAAAAGATCTAGACGAGCGTTACCGTAATGTCGACATTGTGAAGAGAAGAGGTGTGGAGGCCATGACTGGACCCTGCTTGTAGAGCCAAATATGCTGATGATTAGTATGTCTTTTCACAGCCATAATAATATTTGGCGCGACAGACAGTTGCGGTACAAGGCCGAGATTCTCGCGACCATTTGTGATGTGCATGTATAATTTTGGACACAAATGGAAGGAACCTACAATTTAAGGCCGGCTCCGAACGGCAAATTTTGAGAAGCTTTCCGTGACAAGTTATTACTCTCAGAACGTTCGTCAGACATTCGCGAGAGGTGGGACACCATGAAAAATACTTTTGGTGTAACTGGGATACGAACCACGAACCTCCTGCTTAGTAGCCATGCGCATTTCCACCGAGCCACGGCGCCCACCCATCCCATATGTACCTGCAAACTCTGAGTTTAAAGTTTTGATGACATTTTTAATCAGCACTAGATACTATCTTTTTTACGGAAGCCCAAAAATAAGATCTAGATAAGGATGATAAGCTCATTGATTAGACACTACTTACTTACGTCAGACGCTAAATATCTCGGCGTGATTCTAGATAGGAAACTCAGATGGAAGTCTTATATATAATTAAGGTTTAACAAAGCTACTGGTGCATGTATTGCTTTATGGATGGCTCTATGGCCCTACACAGCGGTGGTACGCCCTATTCACACCTATGGAGCGCTAGTCTAGTGGACGGCGATTAACAAGAAGTACAATGCTAGCAAGCTAGGTAGAATACAAATTTCAGCAACTGTGGGTATAAATGAAGCGCTACGGTCTTGTTCTACCGATGCTCTCAACACAATTCTGCACCTTTTACCTCCCGCCTTATTTATTAAATGCGTTGCGACGTGTAGCGCAGTCCGTCTCCCAGAAAAACTGAGTGGTTTATTGCCGAACCATATGGACACTGCAATATACTGCAGTCGTTACCAAATGATATGATACGATCCTCAACTGACTACTGCATTCCTAAATTGAACTTCAGTCGCAGCTTTGCCGTATAGCAGTTTCCAGCTAGAGAAAGTAAAAGGACGGGCGAGTATTGGGGCTGTTTGACGTTTTTCTATTCACCGACGGATCCATGATGATAAATTGAGTCGGCGCTGGAGTCTTTCAAGGTTCTACAAGCTGGCCGACTCTGCTAGCATCTTTCAGGCGAAGATCCTAGCGATTATGGAGGCTTGCATGGCATTTACTAACAATACCACTATATAACTGGTATGTTTGGCATATGCTTAGACTGTCAATCTGCAAATGAAGCCATTATTGCGACTACCAATAACGCAAAACTTATCAGGCAGTGCCAAGTTTAATTGGCTTCGGTAAGCTAAAGCATAGACCTAACAGCGACATTGACGGCAATGAGAAGGCGGACGTACTTACGAAGAAGGTCGTAACATAAGACATCAACTACATGAAGGGAGTCTGCTGTCCATTGAGCTCCGTCATGGAACGTCTTCTCAACTTCCATACCTCCAAGGCTCAATTAGGCTGGAATGACTTAAACAAATGCAATACATCGAGGTCGATGTGGCCTTCCTACAATAAAAATAGATTTAATCTCATACCTGAATGCTATAGGTTGGTTATAACTTATAACCATTTACAGACACATATCACGGCAAAGGGTCTCCCGATTTCTTTGGTTACAAAACGTCACACTCTAAAGCTATTTGAGGCCGTCGCTAAGGCAGCGTGGACCACAACTCTACCTATCTACTCAACTAACTATCGTCATTTGACATATCGATTTTCACGACTCTATCCTCGATTTTCAGCTACAAAAGATCTACAATCTCCGTACTTCCATACTTGGGATTGAATACAGCTCGCTAGAAGACCGTTGCATCTTATTGGATTTGATCGGTGTAGATGCTGAGTAAAAAATTCCAAGATTAGATCGAAAATGATCATATTTTATCCTACAGGTGGACGACATGACCAAAAATTTATTTGATCATGTTTTAGTTAACTATCGAGAGAGTATGCTTAGTGATGAAAGGGGAGTAAGCGCTGGGTTCGGCCCAGCTCTATAACACTGTCGGATAGCAATGACCAACGAGTTGAGGGAGCGACAGTAAGTGCTCCAGTAAGTTAACATCCCTCATTTTCATTTGTTCATTAGCATTTGGAAACATTTCCTTCAATCAACCCAATTTCTCACAGCAATATCTTCCTTTGAAATACACCCACTTTGCCTGCCAGTGGGGTCACGTCAGTAAGATGTCCTTCAAAGGACTTGTTTAGTTGAGAAAAAATATCAGTCAAGTGTTTGTCTAGCCAATCATCGTCGTATCAAAGAGTTTTAAAAGGGACATATAGAAGGAGATGCGTTCCATCGAATTTAATTAAACATTTTTCTTAAGAGCCAACTACGAGTAAAATGGACTTGAGTTGGATTAATTTAGATGATGTGAACGACTCATTACATGCAATTCGTATGCTGTGACCATAATGAGATTTTGTTTGGTTTCATTAAATGGGATTGATTAAGCAAGGTGTCAGTTAAGTGAGACATTCGGTGCGGAAATTTTACAACTGAGAGATATTGTGTGAAATGCAAGCAGTTGCTAAAGTTCATTATGGGTAAATTAAAGAAATAGATCAATTAGCTAAGCTTTTCGTTCGCTTTTGTGGTGAGAATAAGTCAACTGCAGCCCATTATAGTTAACCCTTAACACATCAGAGAGCAGGTGTATTACGTGTAGTTTTGGAGATAATCTTTTCATCAAGAATCGCTCCAATGTACAAGCACATATACATAATAAGATTTACAAGTATACAATGTCCATAACTTTCTCGACAACACTCTTGAACGATTGGCAGTCATACTTGAAGCACCGCCTATGCTTATTCTAACAAATTTCCCCCTTTTCCCACTCAAAACAGTTCCTCCGTAAATAGCCATTAAGTGTAACTAAAATTTTAATACCGTACAGTGCAATATCCGGTATAAATCACAAGTACATTTCTATTCAAATTTTTCACATCTGTGACCCAACCAAACGCTCCCCCGGACCATCAGTTGGCGACTGCTGGCTGTCTGTCTATACAAACGAGTATGAGTATTGATTTCAGCAGTTACCGAGCAAAAAACGACCATAAAAGGTAATCGTAAAAGGTAATTCGTTATTTGAAGCTTTGCCGCTTTGGTCCTACCACACACATTATTTACAAGTACCGCCTGTAGCCTGTAGGAACCTGTTACTTAACGTCGAGTGACAAAAACCCTGGGCTATGCGGCGTCCCATTCTTTACAATCGCGTGAGTTAAGTTCTGCAATGATACTTGGTAATCAATTTTAACGAAACGTTTAAAGGAGTGTGTCTAGTGGGCGAGCGTGTCGTGAAGTCGGTGTGAGAAAAGGAAACTCATAAATGTTATGCGTAAAATATTGAGTATACCCAGGAAGGAGCGGCCGATAATGTAAAATTTTATGCGCGTAAAGGTGGCACAGACTTTTATTGATTTTATTTCCCATTTTTTTTAGTGAGTCTGAGAACATTGAACAAACATTTTATTGCTACACCCATGCATAATTTTATGGAATAAACTCGCAAATCCTTATGCTGTGATATATGCGCAACTTAAGTGGAAATTCATTTACCTCATACCTTATGAGTATGTTTTATTGTAATAAAATCTTGCCGATTGGAAACTTATTTTGTTAAAATGTTCCTGCTGTGTAAAACGTATTGCTGTCTGCTTTTTGTACAGTACAAAGATTTTTTTAATGATTTATTGTAACTAACACAATATTTCATATGAGAGTAAGATATTATCTTATTTTTAGTAATCGGTATTGTTTACTTTTATGTATATATGTAACTGTAATAAAATATATATATATTTTAGTACTTAATTTTTGTAATATAAACTTAAGACAAATCTATTATATTAAATCGTTAAGTTTGATAAGTATCCATCCGTCCAAACTAGTTTAAGGAAAAGTTTAATTCTTTGACTGCAACATTGTTTTTGTCACACTTTTTTTAAAATCTTTACATATAATAAGTAAATGTTAAAACTAAATTTTAACCTATCACACGCGCAACACGCGTCATATGCGGAATATAAAAAACTTAAAAAAGTATTGGTGAATATTGAAAATATATTTCTAACTAAATATCTTTGTAACTTAACTGCTGCCAAAGTCACAGAATACTCCCTTTGGAAGGCTGGCAAACATTTAAAGAGACCTCAAGCACAAGATCCTCCGTTAAAAACATCTGAGGGGAAATGGATCGCGCGTTCTTAATTATTCCTTTCTCATTTCTCATTTTTTCTTTTAAGTAAGTTTGATAGTTGGTACACATATAAAAATACGAATATGTTTACTTTTATTACTTTGTTAAACAAATGTTTACCAACAGTTAGTGGCTTCTGTAAGAAACAACAAAAATACAAAAAAAGTCAGAATCATTTTAATAGATAACTAATTGTGTACACATGAAGACATTAGTTGCGTCAAGTGTTTGCTTCAGCAGCATCTCCGTATTGAATATTTACATTTCCAACTGATTAGGTGTACCAAAATAAGCTACAAATAATGTGTCAGCACTTCAACCGACTGCTTGGATAAACATAATCCTTATGTAGTCAAATAAACCTAAGAAAAAGCAATAACGCAAGAGTACAAGTATATCAAAGCGGGTTCTAGCTAGAAGTTTCTTAACAAGGTGACAGAAGTAGGTCGAGCGTATATAGCTTTCGACAAGTTTATTCAGTGCAATTAAAAATGCTTAAGTCTAGTATAGCCCAATCCAGTATATTTTGTCACAACAACAGTGTAATAGTTTAACATTCCCTTTCACTTTAGACTTAACACTTAGACTCACTTAGCAGTTCGAAACGTATTCGTACGCATTTTTGGTTTTGTCTAATTATTGACACTCACAAGTCACAATGTAAAACAATGCAACAAACACAGCAACAAAAATGTTATATAAACAACCAACATACCAATGTAAAATCTAACGATGTTAGTACGACATTGAAATGTGCAGGTCAGTTGCATTGATACAATAGCTCTGTATGTAGCGCCACAGCTCAAGGGTGTTCCAATAAAAAACAGGTACATGCAGGATGCACATTCTAAGTGGTAGTAGCCACATAAAATTGCAATGAACTCGCCCAACTGCCATGTAAATATTAAGCTTGCTACGAGTACCATTGTCACTAAATTTATACAAATAGTGCACAAAGTTTTAAGATGTAGTAATTATCGGATCACCCTTAATTAGTTGCCAGTGTTTAAGTTTAGTATATTGGATCGCTTTAATTCATGCTGTTACTACGTTTAACATAAGAACTACGGTTAAGCCTAGAAGCTGGGCAATGTCCCAACCAGTAAAGGGCAGAGATGCGGACTTTCAACTGGGATATTTCCTGCAAAGACGTGAACTATAATAAGTCGTGTCCGTTTTTTCCCTAGTGCTTTTTCAATGAATCGGGGAGAATATTTTTGTCACCTAAGTTTTATCGCACGGTTCTGTATTTTGTCGAGCAGATGCAAAGTGGTCTCATGTGCACCTGACCAGACATAACAGTTATATTCCATTACAAGTGCCATTCATGGATAATGGCTGGAGGTTATTGTTTCGTTTCAACGACAGAAGACAACATGCGTTTTGGAAAAGCGTCAAACTCCTCTCTCCACTTTGTTATGCTGTCCAGGTCAGAATTTAACGAGCTTATCATACGCTGTTGTTCTAGCTCCACATCCGACGAGTTGGGGTGCGAACCTGAGAACATATAATAGAAGCTAAAAGTACTGTCGTCTGCTAATGAATATATTGGATTAGAAGTCGCAGACAGAAGATCGTTGGTGAAAATAAGAAAGAGTGTCGGAGACAAAACACAGCTCTGAGGGACACCCGCATTTGTGCTGTGAAATAGCTATGGAGAAGAGAAAACTTATTCTTATACTTATACTTACACTTATACGAAAATCTCAAATCTCACTACCGTTTTCCGAATAAAAACCCTGTTCCATCAATTGGAAAAGAATAAGAAATACTTAATTTGTTAGATTTATATCACAATGGCTAAAGGATCGATGGTGAAAACAGTTTTGTTTTTATTTATATCTCAGATATATTCGACTTACTGACTCGTTTGCTTATTTAAGAATTGTGAATTGTTAGCTGGTAGGAAGCATGTTAAGAGAGATTAAAAAGGTTCATTATCATTATATTTGGCTCTACAACCGGATTAAAAAGATATTACCGAAAAAAGCCAAAACATGAAAATATTCATACTCAATAATTTTACAATCAGTCAGTTTTCTAAGAAAGAGCTGACTGGTCGCTAGTTTGCAAATATAAGTGATATTTAGGCCAAATGAAATACCAGAATACATATTTAAAATAGTAAATAAAAAGCCGTAAAGAAATAAGGAGTGGTTCTTTTTGATAGAAACTCGTATTGTTTGTACATTATTAGGCAGACGATATTGAGTCATTAAGTTAGTTCAGCTTCGCCGATGTTGCTTGACTATTGCCGATATTAAATGCTTTTTTTAAGTGGAAGAACTAGCACTTTTGAATCACTGTTTTCAAATACCTTAACCTTAAGCCATAAATCTTATTGTAGCCTTGCCCTAATCGACCCAAAAAGCTAACTCTAAGAGTCATAAAGTTACACTCAATCCAATTTAATAAACGATTCTAAGCAATAGATACGAGTTCATAATTGACATAGATCCAATGCAACAACAATAATTAACCTGTGGCAACAAATCGATAGACTGAACTTAAAAGCCTGAATGCTGCCAATTATTTGCTATCAGCGCACCATTGGTGAGACGAAATCATACCATAAATGCATTTTTTTCTTAAATTTTTACTATTTAGCGACTGAAATGAACGATCAATTCAACGTTGGTTGATTACAAACTGTGGGACGAACAGAGACTAAAAGCCGATTGTCGCATGCATGCACTTGAATGTTCCAAGTAAATTGATTGACTGAATGAAATATTGCTACGTAGAGCTGTAGACATACATCAAGTACAAGTGCAATGCCGCACAATTTATGGCTAAGACAGCTTTTTAGCAACAAACAAAAAATTAGTTGTAGTGTCAAGTCGCATTTGTTTCCAATTAGAATGAAGAAAAAAATGCAATTTTCTCACTGAGCTTTATCAATTGGCGCTTGTGCATTTGGCATTATCACTTGGAAATTAAAATTCTGCGCGTTGACAACTTAAGCGAATAAAATGTACAAATTGGCAATGATTCTCTCAATAGTTGATCAATTATTGCTTTTGTGACGATGTTCGAGACAAGTCGTCGGTCGACAATGTCATTGAAAGCCGCCTTATTGTTTAGGGTCTAACTATAATTAAAATGTCTAAATGAAGGCATCAGCCATTTCAGCCAATCGACGAAAACAATCCAATTAAGCGCACTTGATTAACTCAGCTCTTGTTGATGTTGTATCGTTGCATTTCGATGTTGTATATATAAAATATATGCTTCATATATAACTATATATATATGTATTTTATATATATATATATATGCTTTAATTATTTCATTTGATAATTTGAAGAAATTTCTGCTCTGACAGCAATTGAAAAAAAGGCTTCTTTTAAAATGCACCTCGAGTGCGCTGGCAATTGTTCTAAATTTCAAGTGCGGATAATTCTAGATTAATCTCATCCGTAAAAAACGCTTTTGATTGGTTCAATGAAAAATGTCACTGGGTAGGAGAAAGAAGAAAAAATAGAAAAGGAGCTAAAGTATTTGTTTTGTATAGAATTGCTAGAGAAATATGTCCAGGTTACATGGAGTTATAAAACAAGCCACAATTTCCACAAATGCATAGCAATGTAAAGCTTGAATGGATTGGAAAACATCCTTTGCTTTTTGTCGGAGCTCCTGTTCCTTATTGAGGATTAAATTGTACAATCAAACGATATAATGCCTTCTTCGTCAAACATACTTCACATACATCAACATCAACATACATCATTCCCAATCAAACCTTGAGAGAAAATCACAATAAAACGAAGGAACCTACGACAAAATCAAAATTATATTCAACGCTCAGATTAAGGATACAAACGGCTTAACATATCCCCATTAAAGTAGTATACATTACGTCAGCGTTTATTGTCATAAATCATCTTATCACTTATTTTTATTGATGAAGCTGATAGTAAAAGGCACGAAATAGAATGGCCAACACATTCCATTTCATAGAGAATCATTTCCACAACAACAAACTCCTTTTAATCGAGCTTTGATCTATATATGTATTATATTCTGAAAGTAAAACTAGGATTTATCAGCCCATAAAACACCTCAGTAGCAATTTCCTTCACTGCAAGTAATCGCTATTTCATAGCAGAACCACGTTTTAGTTAACAGAGTCACGTCGTCGTATCCCTGAAGGCTTTCAAATGAATGTCACTCAATTTGGATTACATTCGAAACTAGCAATCATGCAAAATAAAATAAAGTTGTTCGTAGTGGGTTTTTGTTATTCATTGCTGGAGATGGGGATTCCATTAAGAATTGAAGGGCTCCGCTAATAAATTGCTGAAGGTTAAAATGCACGTATTATAAGGTAAACAGTGTTGTCCTAGAAGAACTGAATCTGACCGATATTCGTATTCGTATTCCCATTTGACGAGGAAAAATCGCGAATTATTTTAAGAGATTTAAAGTTCCACAGCGAAAAAGAGGGAACAAAATGTTGGAAAATTAATCGGGTTAGTCGAAAAAGCCTTAAGAAATATCTGCAATATCTTGTGCACGAAATGAGATGTGTGATTTAAAAGAGGTTTTTCATTTTGTTTTTAAATAAAATACCTTTTGGTTTAGACATCAATAAAAAAATTATTACTATCATTGCCATTATCAATGGAATTAACTAATACACTGTCAAGTTGTTGGACTTCAAGAAAGACGTGAGCTAGTTCCTAAAGGACCGAATTTTTCAATGGAGGTTCCAAGACAGTCATTATAGTATGAAATGATCTAATGCCGCTATATGGGAAACATTTTTGTATGGGAGCCGTCCGAACCCGCGGCCCGACCACTCTCAAAATTTAAATAAAGTATTGTCACCAGAAATGCACATGTGTGCAAAGTTTCAATAAAATCGGGCTTTGGGAAGCGGTTAAAAATTGATCACAAGATCTGACCAGCCAGCCAGCCAGTCACGGGCACGCGAAGTTAATATAGAGAGTTTAAAAATAAGAAAGAGTGTCGGAGACAAAACAGAGCCCTAAGGGACACCCGCATTTATGCGGTGGATATCAGACTTAAAACCATCCAACAGGTTTGAAAGATAGCTTCTAATCCACCGAAGCAGTTGTCCACGGCAGCCATTTTGGCGGTAGTTCTCGTGATTCAAGATATTCCATAAGTTAATCAGCGTTTTCATGACCTTAGAAAGAAGGGACGTTAATTCTCTTGGTCGGTACGAAGAGAGACATGACGGTTCGCCTTTCTGCACAAATACTATTTTCCAACTACTCGGGAAGAGTTCAGAAGAATAGGATAAGTAGAAAAGCTTACGCAATGGTAATGCCAGCGATGAAGACACCTCTTCAGAAGTTGTGGTATGTTGAGATCACTTAGAACTCTATCAACTTTACAAGTACGAATGTAAATCTGTCCCATAAGGTGTTCGGCACTCGAAAGTACAGGTGGAAGCAAAGCAAAGTCTGAAAGCATGGAGCTAGCTGCAAAATGTGCAGCAAGTAGATTGGCATTGTCCTTAGAGCTGGCAGATGGAATGTCATTGTGAATGATCGGTGGAATTGACGACGAGACAGTATTTTTGATTGTTTTCACGAATGATCAATGAGTTTCTTTCCAGAGTGTTGACGCAATGATTAGCAATTTCAGGAATTCGCGTAGGATCATTCACGAGCTGAGTAAGATTATTTGACTCAGCGAATAGCTCAACATACCTTCCTTCGGGTCTTGTTTCTCCAGGGTGGCGAAGCCCACCAGAATTGTGTAAATTGAAATCGTCCTCAATAACGATTTTATCATAGGGTCTTCAGTAACAATTCCTAAAATTGAGTCAGACTGTGGATCAAATTCGTTAAGAGTTGAAGCTCTGTCTGGGTTGTGGCTTCTATATACCTATGAAACAATAATAAATGTCTTGTTTATGCATTTTAACTTTTAACAAAATGATATTAAATTCCGTGTTGGAACATTGGTTGCAACCAGTTAGAAGTATATAAGCTACATCATTACGTAGATAAATGGCTAAAACGTGATGTGGGAAAAAAGACCCCCACAAGACCCCCAAAAGCCCCTCAAAGAATCACCAAAGATACCCAAAAGACCGCCAACGACGCTCAAAAACTATTCCCTTTATGCCATTTCGTAACGTTCGAAAATGTTTGCCATTTTAAAAATTTCGAAGGCATCAAATCGTACGAGCAAATTGACTGGTTCTGGAGATAACACGTTAGGCGAACTTCGACCTCAATATCCCATATTTTGGCCAACTTTGTAGCGTGTGACACCGTTTTGTTGAAACCACATATGCTTCAAGTAAACCTCTCCCAATTTATCCAAAAAATATTCGTCTGTAACTCGTTGCTAAGCTCAACTAAAACGTTTTGATAATGACGTAATATAGAGACGATTTTGGGGGGATACCGGTGAATCATCACAGACGACTCTTCAAGAAGCTGATCCATTAGAATGTATCATCTACTTAGCAAGAATTACCGCAGGACAAATCAATAAACTGTTGAAATATTATTGGTTTGCACTCGCGATCACTTTGACGAAAACGGGTATGATATTTATGAGATAGCAACATCATAAATTTGCTTTTATCACCCAACAAAAATTTCGTCTACTTGGATAAAAGCTTTATTTTAAATAAAAGATTTTTTTTTCGGCAAAAAAACGTTTTATTTCTCAACATAGTCTCCTTTAGGTACATTGGGTACATTTAGTCCAGCGTTTTTCGATTTTTTTTATTCATTCCAAATGATAGGTTTCAAAATAGGCGTTTGACCTCTTCGCTAGACCCAAATCTCTTACCGCTCATACATTTCTTCATGGTTGGAAACAGGAAATAGTCGCAGGAGGGCTAAATATGAAGAATATGCTGCTGCTGCGGTAGCAGTTCGTAGCCCAATTAATGGATTTTTGTCATGGTGACTACGCACGTGTGCGCCCGTGCATTGTCTTGATGGAACAGTACGTTTTTCTTCGCTTTGTTTCGCTTCAATATCGAATCTGTCTAAAAGCTCTTAATAACAGTCGCCGGTTACCGTTTTACCCTTTTCAAGGTAATCGATGTGAATGACACCGCGTGCATCCCATGACCTTGTGGCCGACAAACCCACCTTGGCCTTCTTGGGTGCACGATCACCCGGAGAAACCCACTGTCTCGATTGTTCCTCGGTTTCTGATGTGTTGTAATGGATCGGTATTTCCTCCACGGCTACTTTCCTTATAATGCTTAATCAGCACACGAAATTCACTTATTTTCATTTTCGTTAAAATTCACGAGGATGTCTGCTTTCAATCGCTGTCAAACACAAACTAAATGACACAACTTGCTCAAAATTGGACAGTAGCCTATTAATAGATGGCAGTTAACGGGAGCAGTGTTGGATTTAAAGTTACTGCGCATAAAATTCAAAAAGTCACTCACTTACCAAACTGCTCTCCTACCTTAGGATTGCCACTTATTGTGGCCGATACAAAACTTTTTCAAACGGACAACGTACACTGACGAGGTGATTTTTCAAAAGATGTTTTTTTTTTGTCATCAAGTCACCATCTAATAAAAAATGGACAGTTCACTTTTGATTATAGTTATCCGTAAATGATGAATCAATGATCCGTTTAGAATTTCTACAAAAAACTTTATTATATTTGGAAGTTTTTGCTAAGAAGGCTACACATTTATTAGTAAACTTATTTACAAGACAAAGCCATGTGAAGTGAACGTTGTTGACATATTAGAATGGATCTGTGCAAAAAAGTTGGCCATTTAACTTAATGTGATCAAAGAATTCAAACGAGCGCTACACAGTCAAGTTCAAAGAAAACAGCCAAAAACCACCAAATATATTTGTATGAATATTTAGCAGCAATTTACGTTTTTTATTATATTTTCTATATTAACTTCGCGTCCGGATGTGTTTGTTTCTGTGTTTGTGGCTGGCTGGCCAAATCTTGTGATCAATTTTTAATTAACTTCCTATTCAAACTTTTCACACATGTGTATCTGCGACGACACTACTTTCTACAAAAATTTCTAAGTGATCGGGCCCCAGGGCCGAGTGGCTCCCAAATAAATTTCTTCTCAATTAAGATTAGAGAATTTAATTTCTATATGTTGGTTTTTTTTCAAATATACCAATAGTTTACTAAGAATCGCAAATGAACAATGTGAGTTAACTGACTCGTGAGTAATACATTCCATCCTCGATTTACTTTAACTTATTTTTTATTTTAATATTCAAGTGTTTAACAGAACTGAAAGATTTATTATATTATATTACCCATATAGGGGTGAATCACTCTCATTACAGCTGCTAATTATTCACTTAAACGCAAGTGCAATGATCTGACTCTCCTTCTCTTGCTTGAATTAATCCATTTAAATCTTCACAAATAAAAAACACGTGACACTTTAATTGGAATTTTATACCATGTATAAGTATCCGAAATTTTGAAAAATTACCTTATTTTTTTTTTATTCGTGTACTGAGAATTGTTTACACATAGGAAAGCATTTACCTTTCTACATGAAATATCCTTATTTTATTCAAAATAATCAAATGAAATAAAAATGAATGAAAATTGAAATGAAAGAATAAAGAGGGGGGATCAATAAATATTGATGCACTGCACCCAAAGATCCATTAGAAGACATAACTAAGAAACAATATATAAAAACAAAACGAGATTCCTTCAACTTCACCATATTTTTCAGTCAAAGTTAGTTGTTCGTTCGAAAAATTAATTCAACATACCCCAAAAGAGTTAAATTTGTATCGTTACCACGCTGCATACATCATCGACCAAACTATGTACTTACTTCAGAGAAAGAGCTATTTTTAGTATCTACGTGTATCAAAAGTTGCCAATAGGATGGCTTTGTTTTATTTTACACTGAATTTAACGCACAAAAACCAGTTTACAAAACCTTTCGAGCATAAATGCGCAGGTGAGACCCATGCTCGCTTCTTGTTCTTTTATCGTGAAAGGGTGCTATTTAGTTGGCCCAACAATTGCATAACAGAAATATGTTTGGCTAAAAATTCAACTTCCACTGAAGATAAAAGAAGATAAATTTACACTTCTATGTCAAAGCCGCAATTATTACTTCTAATATTGAGTTAGCCTTTGGATGATAAAACTTATGGATTCTAAACAACTAAGCTGCGAAAAAATACATAAAATGTTGGAATAGTTTCTCGCTTATTGAACTCTTGACCGACACCTCAAATAATTCCAGTGTGCCTAGAGTGCCTAAGTCAGAGAGAATCTTCATTGAACCAAAAATATTCTATAACCAAAGATAATAAATACCTAGATGTCTTACGCATATGGAGATAACTGATGTTCACAAAAATATTTGCTGTACTTACATGCCATCTATTTGCAAATTATGTAACTTAAAAAGAATCATACACACAAACCTAAAATTAAGTTTAATTTCATCAGACATCTGTACATTATATTATCTGTGCTTTAACTTTAAATCCCCATTCTTATCCTACTACCTATACTGTTGACATATGCTACCTATGGTATGGTTGGAAATTTTTGCACCCCTATGACCCCTGGCAACAATTGAAATATGATCGAATTGTGTCCAAGCATAATAGGACTAATTATTGCTGATAAATCGCAAAGAAATTTTGCGGAGTGATGATCTTATGATCATGCAAAATCAATTACTTTCATTTCATTGTAATGGATGCTACTTTACTTACTTGTAGAGTGCACTTATGATGTGAGTATAATTTATTCAAACTATCAAGTTCCATAAGATAGATATGTATTCTCATCATGAGGGCTGCACGGGATAGAAACTTTTTCTTTTAATGTAAATGTTCAATTTGTGTAAATAGGGAATAAAGAAAACCCAGACTAAGTCAGTAAGTTAATAGTCTGCAAAAAGGAAAAAAAGAATTCAACCACAACAACCACAATAACAAGCATATATACTCGTACTCGTAATGATTCATTTCCAACGGACGGCTGTAAGTACCGGAGGCAGAATACTTTTACGAGTCAAGTATTCCATTCATACAATGTACGTGTGCATCGCGCATCGCTTAGGATAACGAACACAGTACGAACGTTTTTAAATTCTCCATATTAACTTCGCGTGCCCGTGGCTGGCGGACGGGCTGGTGGGCTGGCTGGCTGGCTGGTGGGCAGAATCTTGTGATCAATTTTTAACACACTTCCTAATGCCCGATTTTATTGAAATTTTGCACACATGTATATTTCCGGTGACAATACTTTCTATTAAAATTTGTAACCGGGCCGCGGGGTTTGGGGGCTCCCATACAAATGTTTTCCCCGGCATCAGTTCGTTTCATACTTTAATGACTGTGTTCTATGTGTGCATACTGCATAGTGCATAGTTGGCTTCCAATCGACGGTTCCATTCTCGGCGTGTCCAAAAAATGAACGCATGTTGTTTGTCTCACCGCACTGATCATCTAAAATCCAAATACACCTGATGCAATGCTGCTCAGCAATCTGCGTTGATCAAACAAACTTTTTATATCTTCTTCTATTGGTTTTTCAAAGGTTGTCATTCATAAATCATAACCATCATCATTGTTATCACTAGTCCCTTTTGTTTTTTTTTTTTTTGGTTAGATTTTCTGTTGATGTTGTGAACTCCACCGCCATCATTCATCACTCAAAGCATCATCGCTCATCGGCGACTTAAGAGCTTCAAAGAACAAAAGATGAGTATCGCGTACAATGAATCCAGCTACAAAGGCGATGCTGATTCACTTGTCATCAGCATATGTTATGGGCAATAAAATGCTCTCTATCTGAATTGCATGCATGTATCAGAACTTGCTTTTGTACGTACTAGACACCATATAAATTTCACGGTTTTTAACAGGCTTTAGGTATAGCGCGTATCACGTCTTCGCTTACTCTCGCCTCGTGAATCTTGCGGGTCAGAGGCACACTTAGAACATACTTTCACAAACACACAAACATCACCATCATCTAAGTGGCCTAATGATCTATTGCCCTTGTCACTTTATTAGGTTGCCGCGCGGACACGATTTGTATGTCGAAATGTTTTAAACGTGAGCTAAGCGTTTGTTGCCGTTTTATTTTATTTTTGCCGTATATCTTTAGTTACAGAAATGATAATTTCCGATATTCGCGCTCGCCTGTTCGTCTGATGGTTGTGCGGTTTTTGCGGAATTCTTACAAACGATAGAGAAGACAATGTGAAGGTAAATGATGAGATCTGTTTGCACTTTTTTCGATTTTAATAAAGATTTATTAAAGTATTCGAGCACAAGAGAACTACGAGAGCGTGGTAGTGGGTGTGTGGTGGTGGGTGTTTTGGAGAAGGATGGGTTTGTGTATTTGTTGGTGGGTGACTATAATATGCTGGGTCGTTTACGGTCGATGCTGATCGTGGTTGAAACTGATCCTCGTTTTGCTTTTTCTTTATGTAACCTCACCGCGGCACTCACTCACGCTACTTGCATGAAGATTTCTTACAATTTTTAATAAGTGCTTGAATAGTTGCTGGACTATACCAGGAAGCAAGACAATTGGAAATATGGGTGGGTTTTGCAAACAAACGGATGTGCCAAACAAAGGTGCATACGAACTGATGATCGATGTCGTTTTATTTCTTATTTTTATTTATTATGCCAAGCATTTGTTGCAGCACGATAAGAAAGTCAGATTATATGATGGTGTAAACTATTTATAACCGAAATTCAAATGATCGACTTAATAACAAAAAATAAAAATAAAACGATATCGATCATCAGTTCGTATTCTTCTTTGACATATCCATATTTACATGATTTAGGATTCATTATATGAAAGAAAAAAATAGTTTTAGAATAGATGGTTTTTTTCTGACCCTCCCCAATAAAGCAGCACCCAGCTCATATGACGTGTATTCTTCCGATTTTTTAAAGAAGATCGTAATTAAATCCGGTTCTTACGATGCATGGTTACCTTTTTTTTCTGCTTGTTCTTTTGAGAACCAGTTTTTTGGGAACCGTTGTAAAGATATTGTATAAAATAAATGCAAAAATTTCAATTCAAATGCAATTTCACTTCACATACTTCGACTTATTTTGGGCATTTTTGCAAAATTAATGAATAAACTTTAAAACCACAGCACAAAAAATGATCATGGTCGCGTTCTGCAAAATACACCTTAAATTGCAAAAGCAATATTTGCATTATTCGTAATTGTTAGCTTTTCCCGCTCAAACTCGTTCGTTTGCACATAAAATATAGACATTGGCGTTAGCCAATTTTATGAATTGGAGTTATGAACGAAAATTTCCAATCGAGGTTCAAGGTTCGATTCTCAGAAACACCAAAAGTGTTTTTCACGGTCCCACCTCTCGCGGCAAACGTCCGAGAGTAATAACTTGTCACGGAAAGCTTCTCAGACGCCTTTCGGATACGCCATTAAATTGTAGGTCTCCCTGCCTTTTGGGTGCAAATATATAACACGCACAACACGAATGGTCGCAAGAAAACAGTCCTTGGACCGCAACGGTACGTCGCGCCAAATACATATTACTATTATAATACTTTTGGTCAAGGCTGTATATTGAGGCTTTATAAAGTGCGTACGTTAAACAAACCTTTAAAATGGGCTTATCAATGTCAAGGCAGATGTTCTCGAACATACAGAAGTGTTGAATAGTATAGAATAGAAAATTGACGAATACGTACTACCAACTATTATATTTTCATTGTTTTAATCTCTTAAGCCTTTATTTATTTAGTTTGCTTGTTGTTGCGAAGAAATACTTAATTCAACCAACTTATGTATAACATAAAAAATATTAAATTCACGACAAGATATTTTTTAAAAAAGAGCTCTATATTACTAAAAGTTTTCTTATTTGCAAGCAAAGATACTGAATAATTTCCCCGTTTATATTTTAAACCTGAATTTGTATGACAGATATGTAAACGTTCTCGTTATCTACAGTTGCAGTGAAATCATTCTTACCATCTTGTTCTTGCACTATGAACAAAAAAGTATATGAACTTGTGCGACCTTCTTGCGAAATTCCACACACGTACGCACCAGTGATGCAAAAGTCTGGATGGTAACAAGAAAATACTGACTGCGTATTATATACATTTTACCTACAGCTATAGTTGGTATTTAATGACTTTCTGATGTTCTTAAACTACACAAAATAGTCGAGTTTTAATGGAATAACAATAAGCAATAATTACAATAATTAATAACTACTTGGGTTCAAAAAAACCAAACTATTACCCTTAAGGTACCCCAAAAATTTTTGCGGGCGTTTGTAGAAGCCCTAATATGCTCCACCGCGGAGTAAAGAAAAGAAAGAAACACCCCAAAAATGTGTTTTCTCAACGTTTCAGGCAATTTCGAGCCTAAAAGATCAATAAAAAATGTTTTCCTTTGGCCTGGAGGTGGGATGTTTTCGGCATAACTCCAGAATGGAGAGCCCAATATCAAAAATACTTTCGCTGAAATGATTTATAGCGGCGTAAAAATGATATGATATGAAAAATGAAAATAATCGAAGTGAATGATCAAATTATTATGTTTGAATAATTTATAATTAAAATAATAGGTAAAATTAGGGCAATTTCTACATCAAAAATTAGAAAAATAATAGTAATTAGAGATTGGGGGGTTGTACTTCAACGATTTGTGGTATTTTTATTCTTTTACTTAAACTCCTCTCATGAATTTCTGATGTAATTTTGTTGTTTGTAGTGGGCTTGTTGGAGCCGCAAAATTCGACACCTTTTTGAGTGCTGTACGTCAATGATATTTCTGGTATATCGCATACAAAATGACCTATATGCTACCTATATTGCTACCACTGTCGCCTAGCAAGACATACAAGATACGAAAAAATCAATTATCAATTTGATATTTTAATATACAGTAGATTCTCGATTATATGAACTGTAGATTGTAAGACCTTTCGATTATAAACCAACCTAAAAATGTTTACACTGATACTCTGATGTTATGTATATGACATACGAGTTCAAATAATCCATAGATCAAAATTTACATTGCAGACGAAATTTGTCACTGTCTAAATCATTTTCTATGTATCTATGTATCTTTCAATAGTTACAACTGTGTATTTTTGTATCGTAGCTTAAATGTCTCCAATTTTTTTACACTCATTCACTTCACTGCAAGGTTATTTGAAAGTATTTTCGGAAATGTTTAATATTTCATCCATCGGTTATGTAAACTTTTCGATTACATAAAGAAAAATGAACTTCACTTAGGTTAATTAGTTCATAAAATCGAGAATCTACTGTATTTTAACCTTATTACCCAATTATTTTTATTGGACGCATACGCAAAAGGATTAGGTGAATAAAATCAACTATACGAGTATAAAAAGATTCAATAATACGATTAATAATAAAGGATGAATTAGGTTTTCCTACTTTTGCCACCGTTTTACTTTCCAGTTTAAAACACCAAGTGTTTTCTCTAATTGTTTCTTCACTCCTGCTTCTATTTCTGATTTCTCATAATTGAAGTAAGAAATTTTTCTTTATCTTTTGTTTAAATTATAATTGAAAGCACGCTTTATCATCACATCTATTTCAAGTACCTACCACCGAGTCGTCATTGTTATCGACTAATTTTATTTAGAACTTAACTGACTCACAGACTACAGCACCAGGCAGATGTTATTTAATTAAAAACAAAAATTTAAATTTTTATAAAAGAATAAACTCCACAAACGCCCATTAAGCAATATAACATCGCAACGCGCTTTTTTGTACTCACGATGTCTTAATCAATGAATCAAATCATTAGGCACATTCGTATAAATAGATCCTGAGTAACTTAAGGGTAACTTTGAAACATCAAAGCTACCCAAGGTTACCCATCTATTTACGATGGGTGAGTTAACATTTTTTGTATGGTACTTTTTACCAACATAAAAAAATTAAAAATTACTCTGAAGTTACTCAGGATCTTTTTACGAATATTCCTATTAAGTAAATGTAATTATTGTTATGTAATGTAAATTAAGTGGGCGCCGTGGCTCAGTGGAAATGCGCATGGCTACTGAGCAGGAGGTTCGTGGTTCGAATGCTAGTAACACCAAAAGTATTTTTCTTGGTGTCACACCTTTCGCGAAGGGGTGACAAACGTTCCGAGAGTAATAACTTGTCACTGAAAGCTTCTCAATTCGCCGTTCGGATGCGGCCTTAAATTGTAGGTCCCTTCCATTTGTGTCCAAGTATTACTATTAAGTAAATATGCATTATGTATATATTATCATAAAAAAAAACAGTTTTTTTTTTCAAAAGAAACAAAACTAGTTGAGCAAAGTTATTTTCATCGAACGAGATCGATCAATGACATTAATTGTTTGACTTACGGAAAGAAAATGGAAATTCGCAAGTATCTGCCCGTGGTTTCTACCAAAACATAAAGATATGAGATACTAAAGTCCTATTAGACACAGTGCATTATGTGCCCAAAGTATTTTGGATACACGAACTGAAACTTGGTCTTAGCTAACAACTGTATTACCACGCAAACAGATCAATCCAGCACAATTTAAAAGCCTTCTCGTCTTCGTCGATGGCTAACTCGTACGATATGTCATCCATAAAGAAAAGAAAAACTATCGACCATCGTTTATTTTGTAACTTGTGACGTTCTCGTGTCACATTAATGCAAATTATCTCAGTACTCTGTTATGCTTATCAAAACTGACACAATATTCAAAATAGTAATCAAATATTCAAGCAATGGAACTCGGACAAAACTCTTCTTTCTTTAATTAATAATAGATAGTATGAAAAACTCACAGAAATGATTCTTTTCACCAAAACGAACGACAATGCTTCAATAGTACTGAACAGTTGTTTCGCGATCACTTAAGAATTCACAAAGAAGAATACACTTTTCACAGATCCAATCCGAATCATTTGTTCGCACATTCCACAAACAAACAAAAAAACACAAAGTATGTTTTTACTTAAAATAAACTGCAGAATTTTTAATTACAATCAAAGTCACAATTAAATTCTAAGATACTCGTGCACGCCGTAGCTCCGAAAATATAGAAATACTTGCTTCTTACTTCTGGGTGGAAGACACCAAACAAAAATAAAACTTCCAATTTATTTTAAACCCATAATCAGATTCCGGCACGAGAAAACAATACAAAGAGAAAAGTGATCCAGCAGGCAGTTGGGCGAAAACGTGACCGGCGATAGAGATATGAAGCGCGCAAGCGACCCTACTCCGTTAGTGGCTCTGAAAGACTAATTTAAAAAATGTAATATGTAATCCGTTGAAGAACTCAAAAGCAAAACTGGAAAACTTGATTTTGTGCTCCTATCACATGCGCATGCGATTGGAGTGAAATGAGTCGGATTTGCTTGGAAGTCCAAAGTGATCGTGATCGCGATCGCGATGTAGTACAAGTGTACAAGTTGACGTTGCCGGTTGGCGGTTGCCCTTGCCCGTCGAGGTTGACTGTTGGTGACTTGGTGTTGACGCTGAGCGGCTGTGGAGTACCGGACTGCCGTCTGCCGGTTGCTCGATCTGTTTACTCAATTGTCTGAAAATCTCAAAACTGGTTGCGTACGAAACTAAGTTGAGTATTCCACTCATTTCTGAGAGTTTTTATGCAATATTTACAAAATTCAAATGCTGAAACTGCCGTCCTTTGAGTTGAATCATTTCAAGTTGAGTGTGTTGTAGAGTTAGTGATCGCTGATCATCCACAAACAGTACAATATGTATACGTAATAAAAGTAAGCTCGAAAAGTAAGTATTATGCCTGAAACAAAAACACGCTTCAGCTTCGGCTTTGTTGCGTTACGAGCAACCGATTTGAATTTGCTTTGAATGACATGTCTCATATAACTAATTTTCCCGCACAAAATAATTTTACTTGTGTCGTTTTTTCACAGCTGTTGAGCTGTCAGGCAAAGCAAATGTTCAGCACTTTTGAACTAGAGCTTCCGGTTTGTAGCTTCGTTACGTAGCATTACGATTTTCTTTACGATTGCCAAACGAAACGTTGAAGCCGAAGCGACATTGTGATAGGAAGTATTGAAATCGTATGCCTGAACTGATAAGTGTTACTTGATGATTATTACTGATCAGTTATCAGCATTCGTCTTATTGCATAATGACTCAACCTAACGCAATAACTAACTATATTAACTTCGCGTGCCCGTGTCAAGTCTGCCTGTTAGTCTGTCGTGAAATCTTGCGATCAATTTTTAACCCACTTCCCAAAGCCCTACTTTTTTGTAACTTTTTTGGAGCTCTGAGGCCCGAGGTGTGCCCATAATTTTTTTTAAATTAGCCCAATTTTCTTCATATAGTATGTGTATAGCCGATGAAAACACTTACTATTGAAATTTTGAAGTGATTGGGCGCTATGGTCGTGGGCTCGGACACAAGTGTATCTCCGGTGACAACAACTTAACCCGGTTCAAACTTTGCACACATATGTTTTTCCTATTAGGGAATTCAATCCTTACAAAAGACGAAAGACTGTAACCAAATACTGATACAGAAGTAAACATATCTTGTTCATTTTATTATGGAAAAGCTAAATACTATTCCTATTCTAGCTATTAAGTTTTCCAATGTGAGAGCGCCCTAATGATCTTTTGGTTCGTTTAATAGCGTGATCGGATTCAATCGGAGCATACAAGTAAACCTCGCAATCTCAAGGGTTTATCAGAAATATGTAGAATTCATTTTGCTTACTTTTGTTCAGGATGTTTTGTGTTTAATAAAGAAAAACCCGGCTTACTTTCGCTCGCTTAGGATCACTTAGGTTCACGAATTTTTTGAAACTTGAAATTAAACTTAAATGTCAATAAAGGTTTGAGTTGAACATTTTTTTTAATCCCGATCACTTACGCTCACTTATGTTTAGTGCGCATTAATGAACCTAAGTGAAAATCCAGGTAAGCAAGAGTTAACCAAAGCATATGAGCCAAACAAAGTCAACAGTTAAGGGTAGAAAAGCAGAAAAGCACAAAGCAGCGCTGCACACAGGCACACAGTCATTATAGTATGGCGTGAATTGATGCCGCTATATGCCATGATTTTTAAACATTTTGTGTGTTAGTGACCACGTGGCCCGATTACTACCAAATTTTATAAGAAAATGTTGCCATTGGAATTACACATGTGTGCCAAGTTTAAATAAAAACCATCACCGAACAAACGAACGAAGGAACCCTACCGACACGAACTTAATAAAGTTAAAATAGAGAAAAGACGCGTTTGATTGGACTGAAGAGTACAACTCTTCACATCAGTTAATTGAGCGACTCTTCACTTAAATTGAGCTACTGAAGTGAAGAGACTGTTCGATTGGTATTCTTCACTTCAAATAAATGTCAATGTTACTCATCTGAAGTTACTAACTTCAGTTGCCCAATTTCGCCCAATTTTTAACTGAAGTGAAGTGAAGTTGTCAATCAAACAGTCACTTAAATCCTGTTACTTCAGATTAAGCTACTAATTCAGTTAATTCAGTCCAATCGAACGCGGTTTTAATAAAGAGGAAGGTGTACCATTCGATTGGCCAAAGGCAAACGTGTTCTTTGCTAAAAGGATACCAAACTTATACGATACTAAAGTTAATAATATTTTGAAATTATCATTTAAAGTTATTTGCTAACTAATATGGACGCCGTGACTGAGTGGTTAGTACGTTGGACTATTGAGCGGGAGTCTCGAAGATGGAATCCCAGAAAAACACCAAAACGCATGTTCATGGTCCCACCTCTCGCGGATATCTGACAAACGTCAGAGAAGCTAGGCCCTGGCCACAACAGTCTGTATTGCGGTAAATATCATAAAATTATGTCAGATCACGACAAATAATCATTCAAACCCGACAGACTTGAACGGATTCCAAGAGCGGTACAAGAAGCCTTCATCATGATCGAGGGCGCGGCTTAATAGATACTGATACTGCACACATATGTGAGAAGTTCTTAGCCCGGAGTTCAGTTTAATTTAGCAATTTCAGTTTTATCATTTGAGTCCGATACAGTCCTTTGATTTTTTTTCATACTCGTATAAGAAGGCACGCGAGCTCATACGTTTGCATTTAAAAAACTTTAATCAAATTAACAAAAACGTATGTACAGGCGTATATCCATATATGCATATTCTCATGTGCACAAAAAAAAAACAATGAACCCGTGTTGAAGTGTTAATTAATACTATACTTGTCGGTAATTTACTATTGAGCTATTAAATTCCATATTAATTATACACTTCACGATGGACTGATTATGAATGGAAGCGCAAACACGGAGGCGCTCTCGGCCAGTTGAACGAATAAATTAGTGTCAAATTAACACATTTTTTTATATATAGATACTGGTAATTTTTATTAGTTACATATACAATGTGTATTATAATTGATTAATTGATTGAATTGGTGAAATTATATTTGTTGCACACCAGTAGGAAATGTGAAATGTTTTTCTAAGGGTTTTAAGTTCAACTGAACAGACAGTAAGTAGTATTTTTTTGTAATTAGCGCACGCTTCAAGGGACTTGAACCCATTTTAAGGTCTAGTGCTTGGAAATATGTGGATTGGAAGAAGTAAAGAAAATGGTTTGGTTGGTGGTGGAGATGAGTTCACACCCGAGATCACACAAAATTGGTTCTAGCCACTGCACCGCCAACACTGAAGATGTACAAATACCTTTAGCCACATCAGTGGGAGTAAACTAATTTGTACTATTTTAGGAAGCTTTCGAAATAGTTTTTGATTTTGGTATGTGTTGATGTGGACGAAGCTTGTCTTTGTCGCACAACATAACAAAAGTTGCTTAATTTTTCTGTTACCTGCCATCAATTTATAATAGCTCATAGTGTACGTTTCACTTTAACTACAGATGACAATATTGGGTTCTAGAGCTTGAAAACTTTAAATTTAAAACTCTGTCAAACCTCTGTTGTCCTTTACATACAATTCTGAAAAAGACAAGCTGATGAGTACTGTTTTGGATTAGAAATAGCAAACAGGAGACAGTTATTGAAAAAAAAGAAAGTGTGTGGGAGACAACACAGAGCCTTGAGGAACACCGGCATTTCTGTCGTATATTTCATTTCATAACAACCTGAATAAAACGACCGGATTTAATTTCAGAAATATCCTTGATGTTAAACTCTCTTAACAAGTCACCTTATTCAAATTAAATAAAATACATACTCGTACTATATTAAGTGGATATTATCAAAACCAAAATGATTTTGACCATGTACTGATATTGCTAACTGCGCACCTATTTGGATAATTCTCCAAGCCTGCCATGCATATGCTGTATAAATGTAATCTATCTAAGACTCGTGGAACAGCTTGATCAAGTTGTTTTGGATCACTAGGTAAGTGCTTCTCAATTTTATTCGTCTTTTACTGGCGATGTAAAACCGATCAAATATTGAAAAATTTTAACAATTATTTCAGTTTATCACCAACATAAGTCATAAAATAATTAAAAAAAATTGTTTTCTAAACTCAATTACTGCACTTAACCAAAATACTTAGGTACATACATATACGTGCTAGCGGTATATAAAAAACTGATAAAAATTACGACAGTCGTGTAAATTATTTTGAAATTTCTATTGAAGTTCCAATGCAGATAACGATAAAAATATCGATTCTGTTTGTTTTACTAATGAACATCGAAGTAGAGCTGTAATTGCACCGGTGTTGAAATATTTTTTGTTGATTTAAGTCAAGTTTAAAATTCCTACTGACATAAGATATAAACAAAAAATATCCTACTTATACGTATGTAGGAAAATATCCAACTGAACCAGTCCAAGAAACACTGATCCTATCATTTCGAAGGAGTCGAAGAAATAATAATATTTCGGCGCGACAAACCCTGGCTGTGGTTGGTCTTTTTTGAAAGAAAACTTAATTTTTAAGATCAAACACCGCGTTAATCACGTTTGAAAATAAAATTTAAAAAAAAATGACTTTACCGACATTCATATCGGTAATGTTTTTAAGAATTTAAGAAAATGTATATCTGTTTGACCTTAAAAATTAAATGTTCTATTAAAAAAGACCTACAAAGACGTTGTAACTAGAAGGGTTCAAGATTTACAGGGTGTAAGGTGATGTAAGGTCAAAAGTACATCTCTTCATATTAAAACGCTACGTACACTGCCTCCCATTCAACTTTTTTCACGAAATTAACCAAGGAATCTCCCCTTTAAGTATATGCCACCTTAACGGATACACCTGTATAGGCCTTATTCAGCAGTATTAGGAGGATGGCAGGGGTTTGTGTGGGACGTGTAGCGAATTAGTAATTTACAATGCGCAGTTAATAGATTGTCACTTGACAATTTATTTATGGCATACGTTGACACAATACATTGTTAGTTCGTTCTTAAATTAAATTAATTGTATTTCACTTTTATAGTGGGCGAGGATTCAAGGATGGACCATCATCAGCATCAATAACACCAATATCACTGCATATGTATCTTTATTTTCTTCCTTTGAATAAAGAGGCCTAAAACTACCAAGTTGTTAGCATAATTATAACTTTAGTTAATCTGTATAGTTTATAACAGTTATTGAAATTTTTATGTATTAAAATTTTCAATGTGCATATAGACGCGCTATTTAAACAAATTTGCAGAAATTCACCTTGTATACATACACCCATAACTATTCGCTCAACAGGACGACTAAGTAAGTACGACAAATTTACCATACATATCTGAATGGGCTTGATAGTGATCCGGATATTTTTACTTGGCTTATAACATTGGTCATGGTCAACGTACATAAATTTTTTTTTCGACTGCTTTGAGGTCCTTTTTAACCACCTTCCACACCTTAGTTTGAAATCGCGCAATTTTCTCGTTTTTAGGTCTTTTTTAACCACCTTTCGCACGACCGCGAAGACTGAAATTTTGTGAGCGGCTCAATGTCAGCGACCCATTTCAATATCCCGCTTTTGATGCGTGCATGAAGCGTGGAAAAAAGAAAATTCTTTGAAATAGCTCCGACCTCAAAAACAGATACTTTGGCGATTATTACCAAATAAGAAACGACTGTGTGGCGTGTTTCGATGTATATTTAAAAGTTTGTACCCGAAAAACGAAGTTTTTTTTACATTAACTTGTTTACGGGCGAGGTCATTGGGCTCGCGGTAACCTTACTGTGAAGGGACTAGCCCGGCCATTCAGCTTTTTCATGTATTGGAGAAAAATTGCGGGCGACCACCACGTGGAGGTTTGATCGGACTGCCACCAGTCAGAAATAGTTATTCCCCCTATTCTGCTGTTGGCTGACCGTCCGTTTAAAGTACTTACATTATCTAAATACATAGTCCTACTATTTTTTTTTGACAGAAAACCACATAGAATTCATTCCTCTTAGACCTCAGATACTAGCTGATGTGTAACTCTACCAGCAGACCTTTGATTTACTTGAAACTTCTCATGTGGGTGGGTAATAAATCGGATTGTTATTTGGTAGCGTTAAAGACAAAATTTCTGAAATGTTTTTATTTTTTGGTTTTAATAAACGTACACTACGGACACTAGCCCTGTCCAGTGTCGCTACAGTATTTAGAAAAAGTACTTTCCACGTCGGCATACCAATGTGTCGACTTACCATACAGACAAAGTTTTCAGCTTTTGTTAAAGAATATGAACATGATAATATGTAATTGCAAAAAAAAAAACTTTACTGGAATAGCACTGCAGCAATAAAATTGAGTGGGCGCCGGCCGTGGCTCAGTGAAAATGCGCGTGGCTACTGAGCAGGAGGTTCGTGGTTCGAATCCCAGTAACACCAAAAGTATTTTTCACGGTGTCCCACCTCTCTCGAATGAGTGACAAACGTTCCGAGAGAAATAACTTGTCACGGAAAGCTTCTCAATTCGCCGTTCGAATCCGGCCTTAAATTGTAGGTCCCTTCCATTTTGTGTCAAAAAATATACATGCGCAACACAAATGTTCGCGAGAAGCTAGGCCTTGGACCGAAATTGTCTGTCGCGCCGAGTATTATCTATCTATATATATAAAAGTGAAACTTTGTATGTATGTATGTCCCGTATGGACTGCCAAACTCTTCAACCGACCGCGTTCTAACTTTGCGTATGGGTTTTCTACCATAATAGCCACTTAATAGGCATATTTTGAAAGTGGTCAGACTCTGAGGTCAAGGAGTCACCATACGATTTTTTTTATTGTTTTTACAAATTGCATGTTTTTATAAATCGATCAAACTTTGCATAGGGGCTTTATACCACAATAAGCACATAATAGGCATATCTTGAAAGTGGTCAGACTTCTGAGTCAAAGAGTCTCCATAAGAATTTTTTTATTGTTTCTACAAATTGCATGTTTTTATGAACCAATCGCGTTCAAACTTATTCTATAGTTTTCTGGGCTGGTGAGGTGGTCAGTTGGTGGGTTGGTCAGTTGGTGTGAGTTCAGTGGGTGGGGTTGTTCTGTGAATGGGTGGTCATCTGAGGTCAGAGGTCCGTGCTAGTTATTAATAAAATTTACACTTTTTAAAAATTTAGATTGCTCTTTTTTATGAAATGGTTTAATTTTTCAGCTAAAAGAGCCAAAACTGCCTAAAATAAAACATTAATAAAAAACTTTAATCATTTACTAGCAGCAACATGGAAGCATAAAATAAGGACTATATAGTGAGGGCTTAGTTGTACACACACACACAATGTGCAAACCAGATGTTGACGTCAAGACAAGACGCATGAAAAATTGTAAATTATACATGACACGGCGACGTGACAGGCGACTTTTTCAGAAGAAAAATTATTAATCTAATTCTGCAGTAAAAATAAATTCAAATTCTTTGCTGTGAAGCTGGAACAGGTGTGAAAGAACGAGAATTCACTCGTTGAACTTTTTTCTTAGCTGAGGAGAATTCAATTAAAAAAAACATATAGTACGTATATAGCGGGTGGTGGGAATTAAATGATAACGACGGGAGTGGGACACTTGCAAATAACGAAAATTCACGTTCTGAATAAGACCCTTACCAAGAATTTCGATGAGTAGTTGACACACTGTAGAGAACAAAACATTTCCGGTATTGAAATATGTGGAGCAGCAGGTATTTGCGCGAGCTCAATTATGCAAAGCATTAAGCAAATTTACTGTAAAGCTGTGGCACGAGCTAAACAATAAATTATTCCATTACAATGTCTAGCTATACTTAAAATCAAATTCCTGAAAGGTTCGTTCGCGCCAATGTAATGTAATGTGCATTCTGAGGGCAGAGTAATAACTACCCAGTCTTGGCAAGAAAACTTTGTTTTTGGCAAAATTCTTTTAGTTTTTCAACAAAGTCTTCTTTTATATACACTTAGTCCAACGTTGTTCTAATTTTTCCCTTCCAAATATCACGATGTCTATAGCCTTTCGATATATGCGTTTGTGCTAATGATGCGCCCTTTATCCGCCGAGCTAAAGCATATAATAATCGCTGGGGACTAAATCAGGAGAATACTTTGGATGAGGGTAGCCCAATTCATTCTTCTCTTTAAGAGTAAGTCCTACCGCGTTTTACCATCACTCTTATGACCTTGTAAGATGATGCATTGTCTTGATGAAATATAACTTCTTTCTTTACCAAATGTGGTCGTTTTTTCGTCATATCTTCGTTGAAACGGTCCATAAGCTGGAATACTATTCCCCGGCTATTGTTCTACCTTTTTCAGGGTAATCAATTTGGACTATTCCTCTTGCAACCAGGAAAACTGTATGTGGAATGATTTGCCTTATTCGGCGCCGATTCGCTGGAAGAAGTACATTATTTTTACTATTCTCTTATCTCTGGTGTGTGGTGAGTGGTGCTCTCATTGGTATGCATCCCCAATTTTCATGCCGCGTGTTCGATCAAGTTGAAAGCTTCTTTTACAGTTCTTGTGGTTCTACCAATGACGTCAATATCGTCTACGGAAGCAAGTATCTCGATGGACTTATAGAGAATTATTCCGCTCGAAGTCAGTTTATAATTTTATTGGCTTATAATAATGTAGGACCAAAGCCGATGCCTTGTCTAAATATAATGCTGACATAACAGCAATCCAGAAGATGCGGTGGACGGTGAATGGTGTTTTTCAAAAATCAGAATATAAGATATATTACAGATGTCATACAATACATCCTGTGCTCGGGGTGGCGTTTCTAGTCAGCAAAAGAATGAACCCCACCGTTATTAGCCTTAATGCAGTAAATGAACGGCAATGCTTCCTTCCGGTGCGGGGCAGATTTAAACCCATAAGCCTAATAAACGTTCACGCACCTACAGAGGATTCCCCAGATGATGAAAAAGAAGAATTCTTTGAATCAGTCGAACGGGAACTTCTTGCCTGCCCTCAGTATGATGTAAAAATCATTTTGGGGGAATGCAAAAATAGGTAGGGAGCCAGTATTCAGACAGTACGTTGGCACCCATAGCTTACACGAGAACACTAATGGCAATAGACAACGAGCCATAGAGATGGCAGCAAGCAATATTTTGGTTGTTGCGAGTACAAGGATTGCGCGTAAAAATATCCACAAACCTGGGTATCTTCTTATAGAGCCACTCGCAACCAGATGGACCACGTCTTTATAGACCGCCGCCACAACGCGCCAACGTCGACTCGGAACGCTATCTTGTTGGTGCTTCGCTTCGAACGCGGATTGCATCATCACGAAAGACTGCATCCGCGAATCAGGTTTGAATCGACGCGGCTGCCATTCGCAACGAAGAGACCAGATAAAACTACGGTCAAGCGATGGGACTCGATCAAAATGCAGGGAGATTACATGAGGCTGAGATGTCGGTCATAGAAGAGAAAGGGACACACCTTAAGAATACTGTCATTAGTACTGCTGACTCCATCTTAGCCGTAGAGATGGGAACATTGGTTTGAATGTAAGCTAGCAACTGAACGTAAGGATGTTCCGTACCGAGCAATGCAACAATCTCATAGAACGCGGGCACGCGAAGATCGTCCGTGAACTAGAACAGTACAGAGAGCAAGGACCGCACCGGGCGCTGAAGTTCTACCAAAGCGTCCGCGGTATGATGCAATATACACCACGTTGCACAGACAAAGAGGGTAATCTTATTGCCGATCTTAAAGGCATCTTAGCGCGATGGGAAGATCACTTTCATGAGTTGCTAAATAGCCAGCTAACTGAGCAATTGGAGGCGCCACCAATGGCCGAAGACCATACTATGCTGCCGCCACCATGCATAGACGAAGTTAAAAATAATAATAATATTCGGCACGACAGACCATTGCGGTCCAAGGCCTAGCTAGACGAAGTTACAAAATGCAGCAATTATCGTGGTATAACGTTGTTGCGTACCGCGTATAACATTTTTTCCTCTATCCTTCACGACAGGATAGCCCTATTCGCTAAAGTCATCATTGGTCCATACCAGTGTGGCTTCATCCCAGGCAAATCAACAACTGATCAGATTTACACCCTCTGGCAGGTGATGTAAAAATGTCTAGAGTTTTAAAAATCCCTACACCATCTTTTTATAGACTCTAAAGCCGCCTATGATAGCATAGCCAGAGTATAACTTTATAAATCCATGAGAGAATTCCGCATCCCAACTAAACTGACACGACTATGTAGGTTCACCATGGCCAAGTAGAAATATCCGTATCACTATCAAGCCCAGTTAACATCTAAACCGGGCTCCGAAAAGGGGATGGACTGGCCTGCGTCCTCTTTAACCTGGCGTTGGAGAAAGTGATCCGAGACTGTGACGTAACGGCAAGAGGAAAAATCCTCTATAAGTCCATTCAGATACTGGCTTACGCAGACGATATTGACATCGTTGATAGAAACCCAAGAGATTTACAGAAAGCTTTCATCCAGATATAACAGGCGGCACGAAATCTGGAGATGCACATAAATGAGAGCAAAACAAAGTATATGGTGGCCACGTCTGCGACTAGAAGATCCAACATTGGTCCCGCAAGTAAAATAGTGGAGCGCGATGTAGTGCATTCCTTGAACTATCTCGGGTCAACTGCAGCAGCCGATAACTGCATGAAACCAGAAATACCCGAACGGTTGCTTAAAGCCAACAAAGCCTACTATAGTCTGTCAAGACTCTTCAAATCCAGGAACTTAACCATTACATCCAAGCAGCTGGTATATAAGATAATGGTCATACCAGTACTTACATATGGATCCGGGCCGCGTTCGAGAGAAAAGTCTTACGGAGAATTGTTGGCCCCGTATGTGAGAAGGACGATTCCGGATAATGATGACACCTACTAGCGTTACAGCGATGTCGACATCGTGAAGAGAATTAAGCTTGGTAGGCTCCGGTGGGCAGGACACCTTGCTCCTTTATGAGGATCCTGCTCGGAAAGTAGAAAGTACTTTGCGGTAGGATTTATGGAACACGTCAGCGAGGCCGGCCAAGCCTACGCTGGAAGGATGGCGTAGACCAGGACGCCTAGAGTTTAGGAATGCAAAACTGGATGACATTGGCTCATAATCGGGACCGGTGGAGAGACTTTTCGCGGGAGGCCTGGACCGGACTCCGGTTGTAGAGCCAAGTAATTTTCATACTATCATTTAATACAAAATATTTTCATTAAAATTAAAAAGTAAATTTTCAGAAATATAATTTTTTTCCTATATTATTTTAATAGAAACCCCATTTTTGAAATGGTTCCGCTTGTATCGCCTAATAACATAATTACCTTTGTCTGTTTGTCTGTATAGATGTACCGCTTTTATGTCGCCTCATTCCGCCTAAACTCCTGGACGTATCGAAGCCATATTCACACCATATGTTTATTTGGTGCTCCGATTAGTTTAGGTTTTTTTTTGGACCCGTTAGGTGGCGCTGGAGTCGAGATATTTACTTTATGTTGAATTTGGATTTGGTTCATATTGACACCATATGTTTATTTGGTGCTCCGATGAAAAATGGTGATGAAACGGTTAGGTGGTAGAGAAAAGATTCCGTCATTTTGACGGGTTCTCACCTAGACGTACTTAAGATTGATTTTCCTGTTGAATTTTTACACGCACAATATCCCTCGGGAATCCCGCCACATATACATATACTTAAATTGAAAGTTGGTGCATTTATCATGCTTCTTCGAAATCTTAACCCAAAAAAGGGTTTGTTGAATAAAACTCGATTAATAGTCAGGAGTTTTCATCGAAACTGTATAAAAGGAGGAAGAAATTTGTATTCCTAGAATTGATTTGGAGCCAATCGAAAGTACTTTGCCATTCAGAATGAAGCGTCGCCAATTTCCATTGATGTTGGCTTTTGCAATGACCATCAACAAGAATCAAGGCCAGTCTTTTGATCATGTCGCGGTGTATATCTTTCTGAGCCAATTTTCGCTCATGGACAGTTATGTGTCGCTTTAACTTGAGGAAGATATCATTAAAATTTAAAAGTCTTAATTAAAAATAGAGATTGTCAAGAAGATTTACTTGAAAACTCGGAAATGTTTACTAAAAACAGTGTAATTAAAGAAATCCAGAACTAGATAAGCAAATATGCCTATTCTTTGAACCTTATTTTATCCAAAACAAAAACTTACTTTACTTTAAATTTTTTAGAGCAGTAATTATATATTGGGACTCAAGTAAAAAATATTAATTCCGTCATTTCTGACGTATCACTATAATAATATTCTATATAAATACTATAAATATGCTATTAAAAGAAATTGTGCCCGCCGCTTTTTCAGTATTTTAGAATTTGGTCCAGGGTACGAAAACGTTGGAAGCCGCTGCTGTATGAGAGTAGAAAAACTAGTTCACTAAAAGATGCAACACTTTTATCGAACCAGTTGTTTTAATCTCTACGACTATTGCTTTAATATCACTTAAGTTTCTTCTCTTTAAGGGTAAGTCATGTCGCATCCCAACCTTCCCGGGTTCTACATAGTTTTTACAGAATTCCCATATACACAAGTATATTCCCATTGTCATTGTTCTCATGCATTATTTAATACACTTAATGTATCTCAAATTCAAACAAATTTGTTTGTTGGGCATCCAGCTCATCCTGAGCATAACAAAAATATTTTGAAGATTACTTTTCGAGTTGAGTTCCATTCAATTTTTATGAATTCCAAAATAAAGTCATCCAAAGTACAGAGACTATTCCAATCTCAGCTCAACTATTGGGTAAGCATCATTAGATCAATTATTGTGATTGGTCTGTCTGTGACCTATGACTGCTTGACTGGCCGACAATCATTGTCGAATGGACGATTGCCTTTGAAAATATGTCCAGTTGATATTAAAAGACATTCATGCGATAAATTTCTAAGATGTCAACTTGTGACCAGTCATCCTAATCTTCATATTCCAAGTCAATTAAGAAACTTACATAAAAAGCAATTAGAGAAACTTGTTCTTTCTCACCCTGTGAATTATTATCAAAGCGGTTATTGAGTGATCTCATAGAGCTGACAATACGAGTAACTAAAAATCAAATAACCAAAAATATTCATCATTGTGATATTGGCACTTGTGAGTTAATGGGGCGTCGCTCAAGTGATAATACAACCAGATAATTTAATCAATTAAATACCAAACAATAAGGGTAGTTGCCTCCAATAAATAATTCAGTTCTTTGGAATCATAAGATTTGTATCGTACTACTCGTATTTTAAGGGATAATGCAAAATAAAGGAAAACGTTCGAATTTCCAGAATTAATGAAGAACAGAAAAAAAATTGGTACCTATCCTCTTTTTTCTTGAAAGATGAAAATCTTCAAAAACTGTACAAGTAAACTGCCATTTCTGCCAATTTATGTAGAAAGCTTCAATATGAATTTTCATCCGCATCAATTCAGCCATCTGGGCGGTAGAGTGGACACAGACAGACCGACAGACAGACAGAGAGACAGAAACCCCCGTTAAGACCCTCTCAACACTCCTCCCAAGAACCCCTCAACACACACTCAAGAAGCCACATAGGTTAGGTTAGGCTGGGGTGGCTGTCGACAGGAAGCCGACCCACTTAGACCAATAGATGGTCCATTGTGATGGCACCTAAGACCCTTTCAAAATTTCCTTAGGACTGCCGTCCAAAGCCTCTCAAGAGCCCCTAAAGACCACCTTAATACCCCACCCAAAATGCCCTCAATAACACCCCTTGACCGCCTTAGAAACCTCTAAAAACTCTCTAAAAAACTTCCTCACGACCCCAATCGAAATTTCTTTTCCATTAAGAAGAACCCATGAAGAAGTTCCTCAAGACTGCCCTTATGACCACCTCAAGACACCTTCAATAGCACATAAAGGCCCCCTTTAATACTCGCTGAAGATCCCCTCCATACCCTCAAAGGACCTCCAAAAGAACCGCTTAAAACCGTCTCAAGAACCCATTTAAGACCCTCCCAAAAACACTCAAGACCCCCTAAAAACTCCCCTTTTGACCCACCAAAAGATCCCCTCAAGACTCTCTTACACACCGTCAAGAGCACTCTCAAAAAGCCCCAAGACCTCCTTAAAACCTGACCCTCAAAACCACATCAAGACCCCCACAAGACTCTTAAAAGCCCAAAAAAGGACCCCTCTCGAGACCTCTTAAAGATCCTCTATGGATTGGACTCAAGACCACTTTACGACCTCCTTAGGACTCCCCTCAAGGACACACGAGAAACCTTAGAACATCCCTCCGGAACCACCAAAATAACCCCTATAAAATCCCCTCAAGGCCCTCTCAAAAACCCTGAAGACCCTCTCAAGACTCACTTTAAAAACCTCTCAAAACCCATCTCAAAAACTACCAAGACTCCCGTCAGGACCACCTTAAAACCCAATCAAGACTCCTCTCAAGACACTGCAAAACCTCTTAAGACCTCCTTAAGACCCCACTCCAGACCTTCTCAAAAGCCCATTAAGACCACCATCAAGAACTCACTAAAGACCCTCTTAAAACGCTCTTGGGACCACTTTCAAGACCCACTCATGACCACCTCAAGACCCTCTGAAGACCCCCATTAGAACCCCATCAAGTCCCCCTCAATAGCCCCCTGAAGACCTTTAAAACAATTCAAAGAGACCCTCCTCAAGACCCCTTCAGAACCCTACTCAAGATCTTCTTAAGACCACCTCAAGACCTCATCAAGACCCCCCATGACCCACTAAAAACCGTTTTCAAGACATCCTCAAGAACCTCTCAATTACTTGGGTTGCAAATATCGAGGCTTGCGAAAAACCTGGTTGCAAAAATAGAGAGTGCACTGAATAGATATACTCGTATTTTCATTAACTACGCTGCAAAAACTATTTTGGAACACTATCTAGCGCGACTTTAATAACAACAACTACTTCAAAATTACTCTTTCCCATCGCCAATGAAAGAAATTGAGTAGTAAAACCTTCTCTCGGAGTTCCCTGTCGTGCACCATCTTATTCTTAGTTCTTCAACTCGATTAAGCTGCTTCCAACTCATTCTTCCTCAACTGCTCTGCGCCATGACTGCCTAGGGCGTCCCGCTTTTCTACCTGGCTGGCTGAGCGGACTCCACGCCTTCCACTGCTGCCAGTTTCTTCTCCGGATAGTAATTTTGTGGCCTTTTCTCTGATAGATAAGATCGTTGGAGATACGTCGGGATTGTTTTAAAATATCAATAATTCGAGTTAAGGTATCGTCGATGCCATTAGCTATGGATATCATTCAAATGGCTGCACGATTGAATGCGCTGAGCCCATTTTTTCAAGACTTCGGTCGGTATGCCTGTAATTTCGCTTTCGGTCTGGGTCGTCTAAAGCATCTGGCTTATTGGCATAGATCGAAGACTTAATATAGCCTAAAATAAAAAACTTCTGGCGTTAAATCACACGAACTTGCCTGGTCCATTTCTGGAGATAATACGGTCATCGAACTTCGACTTCAATAACTCGATTGTTTGACCAGCTGTGTGGCATGTTGCCCCGTCTTCTTGAAACCACATATATGATCCCAGTCAATCCCTTCCAACTAATTCCAAAAATAGTCACGTCAGAATGGTCAGGTAGGCTATCGCTAGCATCAATAAAGAACCGTATTGGTCAATGAATCCGGTCCGGATCGAATCGTGTGGGTGTAATGGCATTCGTGAATTGCTTCAGATTGCTAACTTGCTCAAATGCGACATATAAGTCAGTTAGCAAATGCTATAATCATTAATAATAATAATATTAAACAAAACAATGCATTGACAATTTAAACAAAAGCAGCACAGTTGGCTATGGCATATCCCATAGAGCACGCAATGCAAGCGATTTATAATTATTGATGATCACATTTTTACGAGCTTGTAGTTTGTCGCACGAGATATGTAATTAAGTCAAGCTGCCGTGAGAAAATAACACCAAGGCAAGTAGACGATAGACATACTACCGTACTACAAACGAACGTCGATTTGATTGACGTCGGTCATAGATTTTTTTTTGCACATCATTTGACAATCCAGACAAAGAATACATCGATCAAATAATGAAAAATTAAATTAAATAAAGTCATGCCAGGTCGCTAGATCGGTTGTCTGCTTAGTCGGCAACGCCACTGACACTATTATTTGCCATCGTATGTATTTATTTTCCATCCTCACATTTGTTAGAAACTTAATTCATTACTGCGTAGAAATAGTTTTCAATTAAATCTCTCAATTAGTAGTTTTCTAATTGAAAGATAAAAGATGACAAAATTGAATCATCATTCTTGCATCATGTTAGGATGCTTGTAGTATGAAGAACAGAGAACTAACAGACAACTGGCATTACCTGCATTCTCATTGCCAGAGTATGCGATCTGATTGAAATGCAAATTGTAACACACAATTAGAAGGACAAGAATTGACCTTATCAATTGATATATAAAAAAACATGATATACAAGAGTTAGAAATACAATTAGAACTTATGTGTGTGTCTATTAAAAATTCTTAAACTTTATTGGTTAACATTTGTCAAGTGATTCCTTATAATGCTCGAAATGATGTAATGCGATTTTGTGAGGAATTGTATTGGGACGAACTAAACCGGAACGTAATGCACTGGCGTACGCCTTAATAAGTGACTGTTCAGTTTCGTACGGTTGCAAGTAGTCATCGATTGAGTACAGCAGCTGTAATTGTATAGAAAATCATTACTCCGATGATGGCTTATTTGTTTTCTTAGGTTTTTTTTTTACCAAACTCTCATCGCAATTAATAAATCTCAGAGCCGATGCATAATCAGACCAAATTCTACGTCTCCACTTATTGTCGTATCGCTGTGCCATTGGGATGAGCACAAGTGAACTGAAGAGATCATCACCGTAGCTGGCCGCTTGAAAGTGATCCACAAAGAGGGCGTAGAGATTTTCAAATTTACATTTTTCTGCAAACAAAATAAGCGATGAATTTATTATTAACATGTAAGTCGAGAATGAATTTAAAAAAACCAAAAATCTAAAAGGAAATTGAATGCTTTCCTTTAAAACAAACTTTTTTTTAAAGCTTTCGCTTTTCTTGTAATTATCGGCCGTGTAAAGGGGTTTGCTAGACTATATTGCTGGCACAGCGAGGGCGTTAAAGAAAATGAGAAGAAAAGAGAAGATGTCGCTTACCCTCAAAAACGGCATCAAATTGGAAAAACGTTCCCGAATCTCGACACTTTTGGTAAAATCGAGTGATATGCTCTCGCAGAAAAGCCTTCATATCCGGGTCGAGGAACTGCGAATCGGGACCCATGAAGCATATCATTATGTACATGAGTTTTTCAGTTGGTGAAGTTAGAACGATATCGTCGTTACTCTCTAGAAGACTTGTAAATGTCAGCGTCATCCGAATGATTTCTCTCTCTGGAATTTTAAGGATAGTTCACCTTTAATTTTATATAAGACATTCATTGAATAGAAATTTAAAATACCCGACATTATAGCTGCTGGTTTCTGGTGGATATTCTGCAGGTAGTCATCCAAAATTATTTTCAATTGGAAGTACGGCCAATCACGAGGTAGAATTGGATTTTGTGACGATGGCATAGCTAGACATATTTCAGTGACTGGCTGAAATGTATTGCATTGAAAGACATAAGCAAATCGTATTCTACGTTTCACACACACTTACCACAACAATGTAATGTGGATAGACCAATTCAAGGCAAGTGCTTCGCCATTTATCTAAAGTCTCCTGCTCAACATCAAGATACTCTCGATTGAAGATAACTTTTTCGAAAAGTTTCTCAATTTCGGGAATATGTTCAGCTGTGAGAGCGCAAAGAAAATTGTACACCACTTGTAGGATTTCCGTCTTAGACAGATATTCCTTAAAACCATCAAAGCACAGCAGTTTGAAGATTAATTTTAATTCACATTTAGCAAAGAAATTCGTTGCTAAATAACAATTCAGGTTAGCGGAGAGTAATTTCAGGAACTGCACAACTGGTTCTATTGTTTCAACTTGAATCACTGCTTCTAGAAGAAATTTCTCATTTCGTTCCATATTTTGTTCGAGCAGTCGCCAAAGTGATGTTAAAAAGTAGATCGAATATGTTTGTGGGATGACCAATTGCGGTCCAAACCTATTAACCAGAATTGTGCCAACATTCGGCAATGCTGGATGAATATTCCGACGATCTGCTGAGTTTTTCAGCACAATTGATGAGGACCTGCAAATTTGCCTCGTATCAACGGAAATAACTAAACTTCCACGTTACAACTTACACTAGCGACTTTGCAAACGTAACGAACGACTGCGATTCAATAAACTTGCTCAGGTATTTCTCATTGAAGGCACGGAATTTCTCATAGTCACTGTTACGTGTAAACCATGAGACAGCATTTAGGCACGCCGTCAAAAGTGTCGACTGGGAGAACTAGGAAATTGATAGTTTAATTAGTACGACTTAACGTTAAATATATATATATGACCAACCTCTTTCACTCCAGTTTTAGTTGCTTTGCAAAACCAACTGCTGCAGCAATCACTCAGAAGATCACCGAGAATCGAACTAACTTCAAACCCATTCGGACCACTTGTAATTGCCCCCAGCAATGCAGATGCATGCTGTCTAATTAGAAATGAACCGCCCTCTTCGTAAACGACATGATGATAATGCCATTCGAGCATATAGCGGAAGGCGGGCAAAAACTTCCTGATAGAGAGACGACACCACAAAACAAAAATTACAGCTTACAATTTTTAGTGTATGGTATTAGTTGGCAATTAATTCATCAAATTAATAATATGTTTTTGCTAAACATGCAATTCTGTGGGGGAAAAAACTGATAAATGTTCAGATAATCCTTGTACAAAGCTTCAGTTATCTCTTAGGAGCGCTAGGCTTCGTTATAAGTTGAAAAACTGTTACAACAAAAAACATTAAATATGAATTGCATAGCAATACTAATTTGTATCGCGGTAATACATACAACTAACTCTGTGAGTATGGCTCGAGATAGGAAATACTTTATAAAAATAATTAAAACATTTCCAATTACATATTTAAATAGCAAATGGAAATTCCAGAACATTTGCAGGGATTCGCAAAACTCCTTCACGACAAATGTGTAAAGAAAACTGGCGTTGAAGAAGGTTTGCTTTAAGTTATTATAAATTTTCTAACTCCTATCGCATTTAGATAGACTCTTATTTATCTCTACTCCAGCTCTAATCCAACAGAGTAAAAGTGGAAATTTTCCCGACGACAGAAAGTTTCAATGCTACACTCATTGTTTGCTTGACATGGTTGGATTGGTAAATGAGATACTGGAAATCATCTTCCTCAAATGATATAATAAAAAAAATTGCTTTTAGATTGATAAGAACAAAACAATTCACTTGGAGAATATTATAGAAATTATACCAGAAGAGCATCACGAAATTATCAATCGCCTTGTAACAACTTGTGGAACAAAATGTGAGATTTGTATTGAAATGTGTCTTTTTTACTAATAATTTCTTCCCCACAGATGGAGCAGATGAGTGTGAGACTTCTTATTTAACAATAAAGTGCTACTTTGAGGCTGATCCAGAGGTAAGTAACAGATATTACTTGCACTACGGAAGCAATGACCACTCTTTCTCCATCCCTCGATCCATTCTGTAGCATTTTGTTCTTATTTGAGTTGAGCTGCATGAGACATCCGTCGAACTCACCTGTACAATGAGTTATCCGAGCGAAGAAGCATCAAACACCTCAACACGCGTAATGATTCAATTTGCACCTTAATTAGATTAACCTTTAAAGTGTAATATTAGCATTGAATAAATAGGGTATTAAAAAATTGGTTGTACAAACAAAATAACTCGTATATGTACCTTCAAGTCCTCACGATTGAAAAGGTAATTTTGTATTTTATCCACAATATTTAGTGAGAGTAACTTCAGGGCAATGGAGAGACTTTGGGAAATAAGAACTCGAACAAGTTTCAATACCAAGTACTGCGGGTAATTGTAGAATGATGAAGTTGTAAGGCTTGTATCTATTGTGTAAGTAAGTAAGGGTGTAATTAATGCCAAAAAATAAGATGAATTGTTTTTTACCGACAACCTGCAATCCAGGTAGGAAATTTCTAAACAAACATTCTATTAAGTCGTCGCAATTGACAATTTGTGTAGCAGCCTGTCTGCTTGTTCGAGCTATTCGAATAAGCAGCTTAACACACGCTGACACAGTGCTGTTGTTGGGACGTTCTGTGGACAAAATGAAACTGCATATAAAAGTATGATTAATTGATGGTTATAATCAATTAAGTTATATATCTCTACTTACTTAACTCTTTGAATGATATTTGTCCGAAGGAAACAATCAATCAGGTCAGTTTCCGCCAACTGGAAGTCACTCATTGTAGTCTTACTCTCTTCTTCAGTTTCATCGACATTAGCTTTTACTTTGTTGGCCACTGTCGTTGTAGGTGAGCTCATGTGTAGCTGCTTTATTTGCTTTTGAAGATTCTCAATCGATGTGGGATCATCCGATTCACTATCAACCGAATTGCACTGCAGTATAGGTTGCCAATAGCACCCTGTATTTTCATAGACAAAATCTAAAAGTGCCTGAAAAATCGAAAGAGTTCGTTTTAATACGTTTGTCTTTATTTAGCAGCAGAAAGTCAACCTCATCGGTCTCATTGTAGAATAGAAAAGCAAGTCCCTTCGATACTACTTCCAAAATTGACGGTGTATTTTCATCCAGTCCGAAACGCAAGAGGAAGAAAATCTTAGAAATGGGTAGATCAAGGACATTATCGTAAAATCCCTGATTATAAATACTAAGGATTCCAGCGATAGCACTGAATGCCGACACACGCTGTTGAACGATATTTGAACTGAAAATAAAAACGTAATTAGTAATAAAATTTGCAAATTCAAACAATGTATCCTACCGAGCTAAACGAAATAATTCCGGCAGTGTATAGCCTGCTCTATGTGGCTCATCACCGTGCAAATAAAGTTCCCGATCGTCTTTTTCAACACGACGTTTTTTGTTGTCACTTTCGTGTGTTTCCTCCGAGTAAGGCAAAAGTACGCCTTTCCAATCAAAGCGAGCCTCAAATATTTCACCCGGTTTCAATTTGGCTACCGTTTTAGGTATGTCACGCATCCATTCGAGTTTATCTTTCTCCACAATGTCGAAATTTATCCACTGTTCGGCACAACTGCGTTTTAGAATTTCCACCGCAGCATTTGATTCGGAAAGTATTTGCTGAGGATCGCAGTTGTTTTCGTTTATTGGCGATTGTACTTCCGAAAGAGTGCATAGACGGGTTTGTGGAGTTTCAGCATTTTGCTGTCGCCGTTTTTTCAGTAGCGAAACTAAAGTAGGGTCTAAACAGAAGTTTACGAAAGTTAATGAAAAGATTCAAAGGTAAGATCGTATCCTTTACGCCGGGGCAAAGTCAAGAGCACTCACCGATTGAGTCGAGAATCTTCTGCCGTTCGGCAAGAATCTCTTCTTCTTTAAATTGTGATAAAAACTTAATGTTTTGCCTATGAATTTCTTCGGCTGTTTCTGGATCATCAATAACAATACTCCGTTCGCCAAATGGTGTCCGGACATCTTCCTCGAATGCCGGTTTACAGTCCATGGGTTCAACTTCATCGAAAGGATTCTTCTGTTCTGATTGAATAGAATCTGAATCAGATTGTATTTTCGCTTCCATCGACAGAGCAAAGAGGCTTTTACTTTCCGATGTATTATTCTTTATGATAAAAACAGGAACAAAGACAAGATTAGTTATTAGAATGAGAATATAGTCTGTCGATCTTTTACCTTTAACACCGTCCTCTCAACTCTGGGGAACCCTTCATTTTGAAAGCTGCTACTTGAGACTATTTTTGGAGCGCTAAAACTTCTTTCGATTATCTCGCCAAAAACAAAGTTTGTGGCTTCAACTCCCATGGGGGAAGATGCTGTTTGTTGTTCTTTTTTCTCATGAACATCGCCCAAAATAGAAGCAGTATTTTCAGCCAATTGCTTCCTTTGCTCTGGATAAAGTTCCCCCCGCTTTTTCTGTGCAAACAAAGACTTTTTTGGAGCTGGAATTTGAGCAGTGAAATAAAATATGAATTATATTTGGATGAAAACGTGCAAGAAAACCATTTGCCTTGCCTTTCTCGATCTTAACCAATGTAGCCGCCGGTTGGAACTTTGGATTTTTCATCTTTTCTGCTAGAAAATCTCCCTGCATCTTGAGAACATCCTCCACAGAGTCTGTGCTTTTTGGTCGAGTGAACATTTCACCAGGCAAAAATACGATTGGATTTTTAAATAAATAAACAACGCTTATGAAAATTTAAAAATATATTCAAGCCAAAGAACTAGTTATCTCCCGAACGTCTAAAATATCAAATGTCAAATGTCAAAAAAGAAAATCGCTTCGAACAACTTACATGTCATGTCACGTAGCGACATTATTTTACATTGGCGGAAAATAATGAACTTTCTTTTGAATTTTAACAAGATGGCTACACACCCGATACGTTTAGCAAGCAAATTAGCTATTTGAGATTCTTTGTGTTATATTTAGTACGTAGAGCGTGGCTACAAGATCATGGGAAAGAAAGTCATATCCAGCGAAACTGGTAAGTTTTTAGTGAGTTGGAAAGAGAAAGCTTGATTCCACCAAGAATCCACCGAAAGTGTCGAAAAATCGGATAAGTTTAATAAAATTTTTGTCATCAATTTTTTCTACATATTTATCCATCACTCTGTGTCAGTTGCTTTCTGTTTTCGTTGGAATGCAATGAAATGAAAACCTAATTTCAAAATATTATTACAATTTTTTTGTTTCATTTGTTGAATGATAATATATAATATATTTACTATATTTAACATTAAATAAATTTTTGAAAAGTGTCTGATCAGTTGCATTCAAGTCGCAACTGCAAAAATATGAAATTTATTAATAGACATAACATGTTGGCGGAACTAAAAGCGCCCAATGGGAATAAATTTTGAGTTTTGCGATGTCTAAAATCTCAACTATAATGGGTAGCAGTGGAATGAAACTTATGCTAAAACCAAATGAAAAGCGCTCGCTAATTTTTCTGATTCTTTGAATTGCCCATAATGAACGGCTGTCATAGTCATAAACTCTAAATAAGCCACGAATTTTCTTGCATAAAAATGCATTAAATTAATTAAATAAATTTATGTCCTTCAATTCAAAAATTATACCAACCGATTTATTTAAATTCAAATTTATCAATTTAATACAATTTCTCTCTCAGTTTTCAAATTTCCGTACCGAATGTCTCACTTCATTGACACAATGCTTTCCCAAATAAGTTAACGAACATTTGACGAAATTGACCAAAATCACATTATGGTCACAGCATAAGATTCGCATGGAATAAGTTATTCACATCAGCTACGAAAACCATGGGAATTGTTTTGAAATAGACCATACATCATTAAAAGCAAAATACTTACATTTTTTATTATTATTAGTACATCAAATGACGACGTACCCCTTCATTTTTTTTATACAAATCTAAGGTTCATTAGTTCATTTGCAAAAAAATAGTGATGCAAGCTCGAAAAAAAAACAGGGATTTCCCGCATTACATTATTTGGACATAGCTGATGTTACATTAATGAAAACTTAGTCACATTCTTTTCAAAAAGGAGCCAACATCAATCATTATCCCATTAACGCACTAATGTAAGTCCCGCAGGTAGTATCCTGGCGGTGCAATAAAAACGCTTCTCGTAACGCAAGTGTAAAGTCATAAATTTAAATGCTCACATAAATAGCAGCGTTCCTTCGTGACGGTTATCATTTGTATTTTGCCTATGGTTGGCTTTGGTCGGTTATTTCATCGGTTTGTCAAACTATTGTAAAAAATCGAAATCAAAGATTGTTCTGTATTAATAACATATTTCTTAATTTATAATATAAAAAACATTGTTCAATATGTCTTTAAATAATATCGACAATAGTCAGACAAACAATACAATAATTGAGAAACAACCGGAATCCTCAAGATTTGCATGTCTAGGGCGCTGCCCAGATTTATTCACACATCTACTAAGATTGCGCAGAACAAATCCCGAAAGAACTCAGCAACGAAACAAATCCAAGGAAATTGATAAAATTTTGGAAAAAGATAAGCGCACATCTCGCCGTCAAGTAAAGCTGCTTCTACTCGGAGCTGGAGAGTCGGGTAAGTCTACGTTTTTGAAACAAATGCGCATTATACATGGCATTGAGTTTGAGCCGGAGCTTATGAGGGAATATCAAGCAGCAATCTATCAAAATATCATCAAAGGAATGCAAGTGTTGATCGATGCTAGAGAAAAGCTGGATATTTGCTGGGAAAACCCTGAAAGAGAGAGCGATTCAATGATTGTGAAAACTTTAACCTGTCACGGATTGGAGGCTGGAATATTAAAATCACAAGCACTTATAATTCAAAGACTCTGGCAAGATCGTGCGATAAAAAGATCCTACGAACGAAGGAGAGAATTTCAAATTAGTGACTCGGTCAGTTACTTTTTCAACGAACTCAATCGTCTATCGAGTCCAGAGTATGTGCCAACACACAATGACATACTGCACTGTCGGAAGGCAACCAAAGGTGTTCACGAATTTCGAATTCAAATACAGAAAATACCTTTTGCGTTTGTTGATGTTGGCGGACAACGCACGCAACGACAAAAATGGACAAAATGCTTCGAATGCGCAATAACATCCATCATATTTTTTGTCTCCATGTCCGAGTTCGATCAAGTTCTCGTCGAAGATAGAAGGACAAACCGTTTGGAGGAGTCCAAAAATATATTCGATACCATTGTCAACAATAGCGCATTCAAGGATACATCCATTATACTGTTTCTCAACAAAAAGGATTTACTCGAGCAGAAAGTCCGCAATACAAATACGAACATTCGATGGTACTTTCCGCAATTTACACGAAATTCACACTCCCTACGGGACGTTCAAAACTTCATAATGCAAATGTTTATGAGTTGTCGTAAAGAGGCGCATGCTTGCACCTATCATCACTTCACGAACGCTGTCGACACCAGAAACATTGAGGTAGTTTTTAACTCTGTGAAGGATACAATTCTCCAGAGAAACCTCAACGCATTGATGCTGCAATAGCCGTCGCTTGGTATCACATTAAGAGAAGAAACCGAAGAGAACCGATACTATTTCAAAAATTTCAAGGGGTTTGGGGAATTGTTGCAGTTGTCATCTGCAGAGTCTTTTGGTGCTTTTACAACTATTTACTAAACCGTCTTTTTGGAGCAAATGGGGCAGATTGTACATTTTAGAAAGTTCCTCTAGAGGACATTACTGCTAATGTTTCATTTAATGGTAAAATCTGAGACCGTGAGTGACAGTCGTTGACGTTCTTGTACCATAAAATGACAAAGATGCAGACAGTTGTCTTTTAGCTTAGGTAAAACAAAAATGTAATTTCTACTTAACTTTATTTAATAAAAACAAAACAATTTTTTTTATATTTTTACAGAACGTGCTACGACCGGGCACAAATGACCTTGCAGGACTAGAAGCTGTGAAACTCCAAAGATAATTACAGTCTATTATTGGACGTTATATTTTTAACATCTTTTAAAATTCAGCTCAAAACAACAACTTATATAGGAAAATATTAAACTAATTGCCAGTGCTGACGAGTAGTTAAAAATGGTGGCTTTATATAACCTCATACTTTATTCCTAAGTATGGATGATGGACAGAATGGTTAAGTGCTGAAGTCCGTGCCTAATGGACGTTAAAAATCCTTTCAAAACTGTAATCGTTTTATCATTGTTATATGATTTAATAAAATTATGCAATTTAAAATTGCCTTGAAAATGAATCTTACTTAAATGTTAATTATAAACTAAGGAAAACCCAAAAACCGCCTATATAATAATTAAGAATCGAAAAAAAAAATCCCGCTTAAGATTAATAATTCTCTGAGTAAACAGTTGCAATTTATTGAGCGCTAATAAATCATAAATCTACTTAGGTAGAGAGAATGAGATATTATACATACGAATTGACTACCTTCGATAATTACTTAGGTCCAAGTCGATAAAAATTATTGTTTATTACTTGGTTCCATTTTTATGAAGGTTTCAGGTAACATCCTCATGCTATTTATACATATTTTTGTATTTAAGTGATTGCATTAACTTATCACACTTGGTTTTTCCTTCAATTAATATCGCTTTACTCTATTAGCTCGCTCTCACAATGAAAAACTTAAGACACAAGATTGTATGAATTTTGGTTTTGAGAAAAAAAAATATTTTGCTCGCTCTGTTGGAAATCCATACAAGAATTATATTTAAAACTTAATACTTAAGACAAAAGATTGTATGGATTTTGGTTTTGACAAAAAAATGTTTTGCTCGTTGTGTTGGAAATCCATACAAGAATTCAATTTTTAAATTGTGAGAGCACGCTTATAAATTTATTTATTTACATCATAAGGGTCTTTTTTAACTTTTGTAGTTGCACATAAACAAAAGTTATCCCGCTAAAGGGCTATTATTTTTATTTTTCGGTGAAAAATTGTTCTTGTGCAGGGAAAACCTGTTTAATTAAGTTATAATTTTTTATAAGTATGGCTTAAGTAAGCGGGGTTAACAAAAATATCCATAAAAACAATACTAGTAATAATATAACTTAACGAGCATACGATTAGTTAGGATGAAGAATTAACTAAAAAACTGGGTTTTTTGACTGTTCACGATTACGTCGAAGAGCGTTCATCCGAAATAGCTAAACCTTTGTGTTGTTGTGGGGATGGTTGGGGTGAAAGTTTGTAGATGTATTTCAGCTAGTTAATAATTAGATTAAATAAGCCTAAAAATAGTAAATATAAAAGGACATTTTAAAAAAAAGGACATGTTAAAATATTAAGAGCTTATATGCTCGTAAATTACCGTTGCCATTATTCGAAATAATGCGCAACATTGCTTTAATTGAATTTAGCTTTTTCTTTCTCTCGCATTTTCAATGCATTGAAAATTAATGCTAGATTTACATTTAAAAAGTTGTTAGAAAAAATGACAAAGAAAGAAGAAAGCTGGTTGGGGTCGGCGGGTCCCGAGTATCGCCGGAGTAACAACTAGTTTATAAATAATTATTTGAAAAAAAAAAATTTACATTTTTTTTTTACTTTTTCTATTTTAAAAAGTTAAAGAATTTTTTTTTGAGAAATCAAAAATTTCCCAAAAAATTAAGAAAATTATTTTTATTCTTACAGAATAGAAATTAAAAAAAAAATTCTTAGGAATTTTGTTAATTAAATGGTTACTATTGGGCTTTTAAGATAATTTAGTACAACTATCCATATGGCGAGCTGAGAAGCTTGCGTTAGTATCCTATTTTAATATCCGAAAAGTTGCGAATGTGTTCACAACAGTCCAAGAATGTGAAAACATCACCAGAAAGAATTCACCTCAGTTAAAAAATTTTTAAGTCTCTGGCAGTTTTATTTTGACAATTCCACATTGAAATATTTCAAAAACGCATCGAAGACGGCGTTGATTAGCAGAGGCCTGCCATTTATCTCTTTCAAAAAATAAATGGCTATCTATTCTCCGCGACTGATTTTCTATGAATTTAAAATGAGAAAAAAATTAAGTGTCATACGGATTTTTCATCATTTGTTATGCTACAGTACAACTAATCTTGAATCGGTTTTCATAATTGGTTTCTGAACAATATGGTTAAGTGTAACTATCGCTTTAGGACACATAAGCGTTATTGAACAGACCCATTTTTTTCAACTGCGAACGACGTGCGAATCATCAATTTCAAGTTATGTCATTTTTTTTGAAATATCTGATGCCATTGTCGATTTCAGATCCAAGCTGCTAGCTTCAGAGTGGCGGTGAACAAGAGTTGTATAAATAAATTGTAAGCTGGAAATAATAATATTAAATTAAGTAATCCCATCTTTCAATTTCTTAATTTAAACTGAATGTGAATATTAAAGTTTCCGAAATTATAGCAAAAAACCCGATCAAATTAGTGCGACTGACATTTGTTTTTGCGGTTTCCATGTTTGCATCAAATGAAATATTTGTCGTTTTACTGAAAAATACGTCGGTTTACTAAATTCTAATATATAATCAAAATGCGAATAGCAGCTAATAAACATCTATAGTGAAATATTTTTATTACATGTAACAAAAAGGTTCATACAGCCCATTCAAGTATTTTTGGGCGCAGCAGTCAATCTCATAACATGGCACCACAGCCCCTCGAAGGAGTGCAAGGTCCAATGTCCGGTTATATCCCATCTGGTCCAGAGGGTGGTCCCCGCATGAATACAATTTCATTGGCCGTTCTCATTGATTTCATTATTCAGCGGACGTACCATGATCTCACTGTTTTGGCAGAATTGTAAGTATTGAGAATGGCCCTGGCCACGCATTTGGAAACAACAAGTTGACCCGGCATTCATTTCAGGCTGCCGCGAAAAACCGACATGGAGCGCAAAGTAGAAATTTATAATTTTTCTGCAAGAACAAGACAATTGTTTATTCGGCTTATTGCATTGGTAAAATGGGCCAATTCCGTTTCCAAAGTGGACAAATCTGCCGTAAGTATTGTTGTATTTTAGTGGCTAGTATCCATATGATGTGTTTCTTATCTTTGCAGCACATTATGAGTTTCTTGGACAAGCAAAATATGCTCTTTGTGGAGACAGCAGATATGCTAGCACGAATGTCTCGGGAGACGTTGATACGTGCTCGTCTTCCTAACTTTCATATACCAGCAGCTGTTGAAGTTCTCACCACGGGCACGTACAATCGCTTGCCCTTATGCATTCGTGAACGAATCGTTCCTCCAGATCCAATCACGCCAGTTGAAAAGAAGCAAACTCTGTTGCGTCTTAATCAAGTGATTCAGCATCGTCTGGTTACTGGTAACTTACTGCCACAAATGCGTGAGTTCAAGGTAAATGCTTGTGTGCGACTACACCCTGTCTGTTTTTTTATAAAACATGGAGTGTTTTTATGTTTAGATAAAAAATGGGCGTGTCACATTTGAGATTAAACACGAATTTAACGTTTCCTTGACTGTTATGGGCGATGGACCCAATGTTCCTTGGCGTCTGCTGGATATTGATGTATTAGTTGAAGATAAGGAGACAGGAGGTGAGTAAATTGTTGTTTTTTATTTTAATTCAAAGATAAGATTTATTCATCTTTTTTGTCTTGCAGATGGCAAATCGCTTGTTCATAGTCTTCAAGTGAACTATATTCATCAATTGATACAGGCACGACTAGTTGAGAACCCAAACGCGCTAAGTGAAGTATATAATTGCCTGCATTATTTCTGTCAATCCCTCCAGCTGGAGGTCCTGTACACACAAACTCTCCGCTTGAGTTACGAACGCTTGGATGATAACATTTACGTCGAGGAATATATTCCTGGAGTCAAGGTAACTGTCTCCTATTGGCGTGAGCTAACCAGCAAAGATTCCAAGTCTGAGCTTGGCTATCGTCTGACGGTGCAATCTGATCCCAACGAAATTTGTCGACCACTCGCTGTCGTTCATGTGCCGTCGTTGGGTGCAAAAGAATCATCTGAAGTTGCCGATCGTGCGGTTCGATCCGATCATCTTTCAATGGAGCGTCTAATTGTTCACACTGTGTACATTCGGTCGGTATCACGTCTTAGTGATTTGAAGCTCGAATTTCAGGCATTTCTAAAGGACGTCGATTGTAAGTAGTGCAGCTTTGAAGCTTCGCTAAATGAACCGATTTCAAAACAAAATTCAATTCTTTAATTTTTTCAGTTAATGTGCAAGGAACTCCGGCCATTTTGACAGTTCCAGTACTCACTCCATGTCTGCGGGCAGAACAAATTCACATAACAATCGACACACATACCGGAATGCTCAAATGTCACGTTCCCAAACACGTTGACTGTCCCATTATGGCGGAACTTCAGACGAATTTAAACGGTGATCGCACCAAGTTGCAACATTTGATTTCGGAGTTGAGGTGAGAAAGAGAGATAGAAAAATATGGCAAAAGTGATTTTTGGTTCCTTCCCTTAGATACTGGATCACCCACAGGCGATGTGAAAAAACTCTCCAGCACTTGCCAGCAACAGCAACAGAAACGCTGCCGTTTCTCAATCAGCCTGATAATCCTCTTTTGCAAGCAGGTCGGCACAAGATATACGTTAAGCTTTATCGTCATCCGAATGTGATTTTGGTCAGTAGCATTAGCCCGCCTATTCCAATAAAAATAATAACTAACTAATCAAACAAACAGGTTGTCCAATTGAAAGAAAAACCCAACGCTTCCAGTGAGATGGAATATACATTCCACTTGGGTTTTGTCAGCTTCCAATCGAACGATGTAGACAAAATAAAGGAGGAGAATTCTACTCAGTCGGCTTCTACTTCCAATGCACCTGGTCAGGGGCAGACACAACAATCATCACAGCAACAGTCTGCAGCGACACATTCACCACCGGAAGTGCCAAAAGTTTACACAAAAATGGAACGTATAATTGAGTTTGACACATTTGTCGCAACCCATGGTCCGGGGACACATGTTGATGGTAATCTTGTCAAAACAAAATTACAACAGCACTTCACTGAGCATCAAAAAATCATTTTAGATCTACCGCCACACAAGCGTAAATCATCGTGCGAATTTGGTCCGCCAGCAAAGCAACAAAAGACAATTTATCCAGCTTATTTTATCCCAGAGTTGGCGCATGTTGTCGCAATGTGCGACGAAAAGATTCCATTCCTCAATTTGGCACAGGAATTCTCAAAACACAATATACCACACAGTGGCCTACAGCTAGAATCGAATGCAACGTCGTTAGTGCTTAAACTGCTGACACTGCCAATGCCTTCAGCTGCTCCCGTCGATGCAAATCAAAGGGTAAGACTTGCGTTTGTAAATTGATTGATATGTTTTTAAAAACTTTTCCTTAGTGTTTTTGTTTTTTTCGACTTCTTTGAGGTCCTTTTTAACCAACTTTTACACGTCCTATCGATTTTACCATTTACATTTACTTGTTTTACATTCTATAATTCTCACACTCTAGCAATACAACTCAACGATGCATCCGGTTATCGAAAAACACGTGTGGAACGATCTCCTTAAGCGGCTGCTTTCCGTGTCCATTCGCTCACAGATGAGCAAGAATAATCAAATTCGCGCATGGGTAGTGGAGTTTGTTTTCTATAGCACACCACTACGGAGCACACATCAGAAGGAGCAAGGTAATCGTCGGACGGTGTATTTGACCTACGATCAGGTGCACAACGACTCCTCTAAGACAGTTGAGGATTTGCTCAAGGATTGGTCCAAGATCGCCTATCTGTATTCCTTAGTGTACGATTTTGCTGAGCAATTCAAATCGAGTAAGTTTCGCTTGACTTATTTGCATTCTGATTGATCCTAAAGCTGACGTTTTTCCAGGAAATCACAATCTATACGATATGGTCAGTGTGAAATCGTACAGCTACATGAACCTTCTGCTTGGCTATGGGCCGAAAAAGGAAGTCACTTGTAACATCTATTGGTCATCGCAGCAGAAAGGTTTTCGCATGGTCTTCATTGGCGGACTGTCGGCTATAAATGCACATTCGATGATGCGTGAGCAGTTGCAATCGCATCTGAATCGAAACCATGACTTGACACATATTGTGCACATCATCCACGAGTCGTATCAGCCGCTTAGCTCGATTTCCAAGTTACCAATTATTCCGCAGTTGGGTATTCCAGTGAGTACAGTGATGTTTGGCGGAGCTGAATATTATTACAGGCGATTAACTGAAATTTTGTTTGTTAATATTTTAGAGGCCACAGGTACCGGTACTTTCATTCTGTATATTGCCGCAATCGCCGACACTGCTGCGACTCGGCTATCAGGCAATGTACTGCTTGGAGATTCGCTTCCGTTCTGGACGATTAGTTTCAATACGTGATGGTGCTTACAGCCGTTTTGATCGCAGCAATGTTATCGAAGAGTTTACACCGACGCAGGGCTTAAAGGTAAGTGAGTGTTTGAATGCGGGTTATGGCTGTTTTTTTATAATCACATCACACTTTCATATACAGGGCTTCCTCTCGAAATATGTCGACGAGAATGCAGTGTACCGTCGGCGATCACAGAGCGAAGATGATAATCCACCATCGCCAATTGCAATGGAAGATAATCATGGTGCTGGCCCTGGAGCTGGTGGTTCATCGCCTTTCCTTAGCAGTGGTATGCGTGGTCCACAGAGTCCACGGGATGGAGGACTTCGATTCCCAGCCCCTCACACTCCGCCATCTATCTCGAATCCACACACACCGGCCAGTCCACATCCGATTGGTGGACAGAATCATCCCAACTTTAATATGACATCACCACCGGCGCCACATATGCCGCATCCTTCACCGAGTAGTTTAATGCCGTCGTCACCACTCAACCCGCAGCCCAGTCCAATGGCTCACAGTCCTGGACCGAATCTCTATATGCAAGGTCACTCGGACAGTCCATACACAGCAATGTCGCCGGCAGCAACAAACTGGCCAGGTTCGCCAAGTATGCCACGACCATCGCCCCGCCCTGGCCAGAGTCCAGAGCATAAACCACAAACGAGCGGCGTCTCGGCGACTACACATCTGTCACGTGTCTTGCCAAATAGGTCGTGGGCTGGTGCTGTGCCTACCTTGTTGACGCACGAAGCTCTAGAGACGCTCTGCCGTCCATGTCCACATCCAAACAAGGATATCAGTGGACCAGATGTCAGTCCACTCGAGCGTTTCCTCGGCTGTGTCTACATGCGCCGGCAACTGCAGCGAAATATCCAAGCTGAGGAATCCTTGACGGCGCTCAATTCAAATGAGCCCGGAGTTGTTCTCTTCAAGGTCGACGGCCTACAATGTCAGGTCTTCCTCAATCAGATGCACATGCAGTCACTGCATCTGAAAGTCAGCCAGTTGCCGATGCCACCGTCGCCAGATGGTAAGCCACCATTCCAACTGAACCCCGACGATTTACTTGTGATAGAGCAGTTCTTTGAGACGCGCATCGCTGTGCCACCGTACAGGCCGAATGCCCTTTACGGCTTTTGTCGGGCGCTCAACTGTTCCATTCAGGTGCTCAAGGACTTTGTTCAAATTATGCGACTCGAATTGAAACCGGAATTGGGCCAGGGAACGTTGCGCTGGACCGTGCAGTTCTGTATGCGAGTGCCACCATCAGCGGCGCCAATTGTGCCGATTGGCAGCCCCGGAGTTCTAATTTGCCGACTAAAAATACTCTTCTTTGTAAGTGCTCCTCTACTCCTATTACTTTGTTTTGTTTTTTCTCACTTTTTCTTTCACGCAGTTGCAAATCACACGAATCCCCTACAACGGCAAAGACTGGAAGGAAAGCCCATCACTTGTGCTTCCAATGGTGTACGATTTGAATTCGAACATAACGCAATTGGCCGAGCGACGCGAGCAGGTTCAATCGCAATCGGCGAATGCAGCGAGCGCACAACTGCGAAAGTTTGCCACCGAGAAAGGATCTCAATACGGAGAATGTTCGCTGTTTCCAGCTGTTCGTGATCTACTGACAAATCTTACCTTACCCAGTGATCTCCCACAAGGCGGGCAGGTACGCAAACATTGCACATATCTTATCCAACTGGCTCATTTATAAATTTCCTTGTTTCCTCCAAAAGAATATTATTCCCTCACCGGTTCATGCTGTCTCCAGTCCTGGACCCATGATGCACTCACCGATGCAGCAAATCGGACAAGTCGGCCCTCCACCACAAGGCTATCCAACTATGGGTCCGGTCCAAAATCAAGGACCCAACTGATGATAGAGGATGCGGCGGCCCCGATCTGCTGCTACAACACAACGCAAAAAGCGGATGGTTTATTCGGATTTTACGTTTCCATGAAACGTTTACGTGAGAGGGAGTTCTACAGACAGATAATTTAATTTTCCACTGTTTTTTGTTTAAATCTTTATTGTACAAAAAATTCCATTTCGTTATTTATTCCAAAACACCCCAACCATTTATATTGAGGCTCTCCCAATGAACAACAAAAAGACGACGTTTTTTGATACCTGGTAGTCATTTATTTCAAAACAAAAACAACTTCTAATAAAAAAAATGTACAAAACACAAATACATAATATTTACAACCAAATAATTGCTTAATTAAAAATAGTTAACATCTACGAGTAGATAGAAAGTTATCACAAGAACCTATATTTTGTTTATTTGTTTTTTAAAAAGCAATAAGTGACGATGACTGACGCAAAAGTAAATCAAGCGCTATGTTATCGCTCCTCTTAAGTGACAATAGCTTATTTCTCCAAAATTGCAGTCTCCTCCATGCCCTTTTCATCGCCTAATTCGTCATCGATTTCCTGAACATCTGCAACGAGCTCAACACTGTATCGCAGTTTTTTGTTGCGCAAGTAGCTGTTGGAATTGTCAAAGACCACGTAGTCTGGAAGAAGATATATATTTATGTGTATAGCCCCTGTGACCAGAGATACACTTGGGTTGGAAATAATTCGCACATTGTTCAATTTTCAACAAAAATAGGTATCAGAAAATACAAGGTTTGTTTAATTTTCAAAGTCTATTTCAACAGCTATTCAGTGGCACATTTTTTGTACTTATACCGTGCCAACAAAGTGATTTTTGGGACCAACATCCACCTCTTGAAGGTACTGGTACACTATACCAGGCGTATGTGGTCTCGCATTATCCTGGACAACAGGAACAGGAAGTTTTCACCAATAAACCCAGGAAATGGTACGACGCAGTCCTCGAGTGCTTTTTCAATGTACCGTTGAGAAGTCAATCCTCTTGACCCGTATTCGCTCCGGTGATGAACACAAGAAATGTCTTCACCACCAGTGACAGAAAATGCACGATCCACCGCCATACGAGACACATTCTTCAATGCAACATTGTACTAATCGCTCTCCTGATCTTCTGTACACTCTTTCTCGCCCATCGTTGCCTTAGGATGTGTTTGCACTCCTCAGATTTTCTTATTCTGTCCAATCCTGTCTCTCGAGTGAACTGAAGGGGTTAATTTCTCCCCGTTTGGTGGTCTGTGTGCAGTCAGATCACCTTCTCAAAGTAGTCTTCTAACTATCCACCGACTCCACCCCGCCCCGAGGGGACCACTGTTTCTTACTTCATCGATGGGTTCGATACTTGGTAAACTCGGCACATAAATAGGACAAGGCAAGGCAAGACGAGGTACTTAGAATGTCTAAAATTGGCACTGTGTTCCGTATTTAGCAGGTTAGTCGTACAACTGCCGGACCGTGATGTGCCTGGGATAGTTTCTATCATAGGCTGCTTAGGATAGCTTGCTATCTTAGTGACAAATGGTAGAGTTCGAGGTTCCGGATGATGTGCTGCCAGGGTTAGCTTTGCTTCGCCGAGGCACTCATACTATACGAGCTGAGGCCTTGGATGTCAGATCTCACCAAGGTCGCGTTGGTACTACGGGAGTTGGTTCCGCCCACAGATAAGGTTGATCTCCTTGAGGTTAGCTGAGTTTGGGCCAACTATTGGTTGAGGACCCAGTGTCGTTCTGAGCTTGACCTACGTAGTAACTGGTGGTTTACTACCCAAATGCGGGTAGAGCGCAAGCATTGGTAAAATCAGCCGCCCCTGATTTTACCAATTTCTTCAACATCAGTTTTACGTTGAGGTTGCTCATCTCCTTGGAGGTTAGCTGAATCTTGGCCAACTATTGGTTGAGGACCCAGGTGTCATTCTGGGCTTGACCTACGTAGTGACTGGTGGTTTACTACCCAAATGCCGCCCCTGGTGTTACCAATTTCTTTGGTATATCAGTTGTACGTCCTGATTTTACTGTTGCGAATATGTGGTCTCTGTGGAGTTGCATATCTCAACCGGTTGTCGTGAACCAAAGATCGGCAAGGATTAAGGTAGGTCCTGCTCTAACCAATGAGTTATCACTGGTACATCTACCTAAGATGGACGTTGATTGTCGTATAACTAATCCATGTCCGAAGAGGACCGTGTTATTATGCCCTATGTTGGCGGTGTGTACACGTTAATCCAAAGACATTTCATGTCCACCGAATTCGGGTGCCGTGACCCATAGATCTGCAGAGATTTTGATAGGTCTCGATCTTATCAGTCAGTGAGAGATTGGAGCCTTACACTCCAGCTATACTGATACATCTGCAATAGCAATATTTTGGATGGACCTTGATTGACGTTACAAAATCAATCCGTGTCCAAAGAGCACCGTGGGATTATGCCCTATGTTGGTGGTATTCACGGAAATCCAAATACATTTCTCCCACTGACTGACTGACTGACTTCGACTTCACGAACTTCTAGGAGCCGCTACCCCAGTTGAACCGCACTCAAACGACGATTTCTCAACGAAGTCGTCACAAGAAAGCCTTGTCGCCGTCTGAAGCCGCCAGTTTCTTGATATCTCAGCTACACTCGACGAACGGAGAATCGACTCAAATTTAGTTGACGAGCCACTAAACCTTGGTTCTGCCCCGAATCAATTAGTAGTGCAACCATTTGAGCGGCTACCTCTGGTGTGCTATTCATTTTCTTGTTCCGGATCAAGATTTAATCGATAGAAGACAGTTTGTGCTAAGCGTTGATATGATGACAATTCCGAATGATCAATTTGGGGGTATGCTATTGTATTGTTGTTATTGAATTGAATTAATTGGAAACCCTACTGTATGCATTTTCCAAAAACCACTTTGTTTGCACGGTATAAGTACAAAAAAGGTGCCACAGGATAGGTGTTGAAATAGACTTTGAATCTGCATTCAAGAAAATTAAACAAACATTGGATTCTTCGATATTTTTGAACTTTTGTTGAAAGTTGATCAATGTGCGAATTTTGGGCACCCAAGTGTATATACAAAGGATACCTACAAGTAGTATTCGGCCGGCATGAAATGAAACCAATTTCGTCCATCTCATGCGAGTAAACAGTGGCGAGCTCAACTTCAGTTCGTTTCTCGCCCGATCCTTTGTCAATGCTGTATATTCCGAATTTAATGTCATAATCGATCGTTCGGAATTCCCACGACAGAACCAACTCGGCAGTGTCCATAACATCGAACTCCAGCTTCAGTTTGTTGCCCTTCGTAATTGTCGTCTCAACGAAATGCTTGCTATTGATGTTATCATCGTTTTGCTGGGTGAACAGTTCCTTGGGCACTTTGCCGCCCCAAACGATCTGAAATTTTCAGAGATCATAATTTTGAATTCAAGAACATAACTCCTCTTTACCACCTTCGTTTCATCATCACCATCAATGTCGACCAAATTTCCACCGAAACACTTTGGGAAAATATCCGGATTGACATGCGTAAATAACTGTCTTTGCCATTTGTCTGTGCCGGATTTGTAGATTTTGATTTTGCTCATCGTGTATTCGTCGAGGAATTTCTTAATGAAATTGAATGCAACCGAGAAGAGTCTTGGTGCTGCGAGAAAGGAAGAGAGGAGAACGTTGAAAAACCAAATCGTTATTTTACGCACGCTCGCTCGCTCACTGAATTACCATTTATGATGTAGCACATCTTCAGCAGTTCCGGATAATTTGCCTCGTACTGTTTCATCATAGTGACAATAAGCTCAGCGGCTGGACGCCAGGCGTATTGCTTCAAATTGAAATTGGCCATATCGAAGAAAACCACCAGCTGACGAGCTTGCGGTCCGTGCTTTTTACTTTGCTCGAATCCAGCTCTCATTAAGCGATCCAACAGCATGACCGTGTACTTTTGGAATTCAAATCGGGTGACACAGTGCAGAATGCCCCACATGTCCAAGTTGTAGAAGGGGCATACAACGACTGGAAATAGTTAAGTGAAGTTGAGATTCAGTAATGTGCTTGATTTTACGCTTTGCATACTCGGCGATCCTTCGTTGTCGAATCCTATGTGTCCGTAGGGTATGTATTCCAGCAGAACTTTCGGGCAGTCCCATTTCTCGATGTTGTCGACATTCCACATGGATCGGTTTTTTAAGCTCTACAATGACGGGGTGACAAAATCATCGTTATCATCAATGGACAATTTGTTTTGGATAAATTCTGATGATTCACTTACAGCTCTTAGCATTTTCTCTGCAGCTTCCGGATTCCATTTTCTTGCTGAGGGTGGGAAATTAATGTAAAGTTTGATACTTGAATTCACTTTGGTTCACTTACCGCGTAGCCACCTCAGTAGAAAGTAATCATCGTGCTCTGGACTGAGTACATCGGAGACACTGCGACGGAACTGAAATACAGGAAAATATTCCAATTTAAGTAAAGAAAATCAAGAAATTGGTAAACTTTTAAGACGGAGGGACAGCATTTGAGTTGAAAAACAAAAACTTCGTTTTTCGGGTACAAACTTTTATATATACATCGAAACGCGCCACACAGTCGTTTACTATTTGGTAACAATCGCCAAAATATCTGTTTTTGAGTTCGGGGCTTTTTCTTTTTTCTACGCTTCACACGCGACACTCGTCAAAAGCGGGGTATCAAAATGTCCCCTGATATTGAGCCGCTCACAATTTCAGCCCTCTAGGTCGTGCGAAAGGCGGTTAAAAAATACCTCAAAAAGCAAGAAAGTGGTGCGTGGTGACACGCGTCACACGTGGTACATACAAAATTGGACTTAGATACTCACAAAATTTCAACTCTCTACGTCCAAAAAAAATGTCAACCCATTACACCCGCTACAAGCGGCACGTGACACGCGTCATACTCGAATTTGGATACGATCACAAACTTAATCCAACAAGGTATCAGGCAATTTATCCCTTCCAGGACTAAGAGTGTATCAAAACGAAGGAAAATGCTTGGTATGATTTATTCTGGGAGGTATGCTTTCGGGTATAAAGGGTGGAAATTTTAAAATGTTGTTTTCCAAAACGCTATAACATGAGAATACATCAATATTTAACACCTACGGTGTTAGTTTTCTCGGTAGCATCCAGCTTTAAAATTAGTTTATATGTAGCGATAGGTATGCCTAAGGAACTATTTTCAGGTAAAAGAGGCAGTGTAGTTCCAGGTTTCGCGAGCTCATCAGCTCAGCACAGATGAATGTTGAACTGCTCCTTCATATCTTTGAGAGATAATCGGCAATTTAGGGCAACAACAGAGTTCGTAGAGAGTGTTTCCTTAGTGGATATGAAATTCCTCTTTAGCCAAGATAAAACTTTTTTTATCGCCGAAAGGTCTGCCTGAAAGACACTACACTAATTAGGAAGACGGAAGAGAAGAAGGAAGAAGAAGAGAGAAAGAAAGGCCAGACCTGGCTATATTACATTAAATAATATCTAGTGGTGGGACAAGGATTTTGTAAATTGTGATGAAATGGGATTGATGTTGAGATTTTGTATTTGGATATTTGATTTTAAGATAACGTAACCAACTCTTGTTGTGGACAACGTACCGCCATTTCAAGTCATTAGAGGTTAGAGTTTATTTTTTGAAAGACCCTGCGACCTAATCAGATCTATTGTATTATAGGATGTAATTAGTCTAAGAGACGTTTTACCTCCCAAATGAAGGATAATATGTCATGTCCTTAATGGCCGAGTTTCTCTGCACCGCCGACGAACATATTTAGTTATGGAAAATACGTCTCCTTAGCCAAAGTAAGAAGATTTTAGAAGATTTTGTTAAGGTCATACCGCAAGCCACAGTGACCTGTGAGAAAGTTCATAAACTTTTTAATGCTACCCTTCTTTAGATTAAGGATTTCCTTGAAGGAAAAGGGACTGATTAATCGTTGTGATTTTCACAACCCTGCGACTTTTTTCCAGTGGGCCGCACGAAGTTTGTTCTCCCACTTGTTAATCAGTGCTGTGGCGGCAGCCCAGTAGGGTTCAGGTCTTTTCTTTTCTTTCTTTGAATCTTCTGAAGCTTAGTAGTAGAGGCTTCTACAGGCCCACATAGCCCTAGTAGCTCCTTCGATGGCGGACTTGATGTGAGAATTCCAGCTAATTCGTTTATCAAGTATATCTCCGAGATATTTAACCTCACTGGAATAAGCTAAAGTTGTGCTTTTGAAAGTGATAGGTCCTAGATCGACAAATCTTCTCTTTGTGAAAGGTACTGGGATTGATCGATAGTCCTTCTCTGTTGCATCATTCTAAAATGCGTAGTAAAGCACCTTGCATAACACTAGAAATGGTCGTGCTGATGTGTTTACCACTAACAAGAATCGCCAAATCATCCGCATATCCAATGGCGATGTAGCCTGATCTCTGTAGATCGACTAGAAGACTGTCGATGAATAGGGACCACAGAAGGGGAGAAAGGACTCCTCCCTGGGAACAATCCTTAACTACGATCACAGACACTGGCACACATCCTGAGAAAGAGGGAATATCTCTTTAAGCATGGCATTGGTCGAGTATTCGATACCTCTGCTACTAATTGATCTCGCTATTAAGTCGTATAGCCAGTGTTATCAAATGCGCCCACAATGTCAAGGAATGTACACAGAGCCACTTCAGAGTACACGAAAAATTCTTTCTATATTCTTTACAAGATAGTGAAGGACACTTTCTGTGCTTTTACCTTTCCAGTATGCAAACGGTCTTGAGAGCAGAGGGGTAGACAAATCTAGCCAGCCTCTAATATAAACATCAATAAGTATCTCCGAGGTTAGACGCAAAATTCGATGGTTAAAACTCTGTTTAAAGTTTTTCTTTATTTGTTTATAGCTTGAGAAACGCTTCATCGATCACGCGAAGTTCTGTCTTTGCAAAATAGCATCAAGCCTCAACACCAAACGGAATGCTGGGTTTCTTCGGTCTACTTCTTCGGTTTTAGCCTGGCAAAACACAATCATGTAATAATTTGTTCGTCGATTTGTAAACGGAAATGTTGTACAGTTGGTCAAAATTCCATCTCCATGAAGAATTAATGAGCCACAACATGACTTTCACCTAAGCTGGTAAATTAAGGCAGATAGCATGAAGGCTGTGATTACAACTTTAGACACTTATGTTCAACAAAAGACTGATAACTACCGGCGATTTATTTACGCTCAAATTGGGTCGTTAGGCACATTGGTACCTGTTTTCAACAAATTAAATAGATCGATTCTTCCAGAATGGGAAGGTGTGAAGCTAAAAAAACTTACCAGTAGAGGATTACTGTCGTCGTTTTTATGGTGAAGCCAACTTACAAAAGACTGGATGAAGTTGTGATACGAGTACCATCAAGAAAGACAATGTTGAGTCAAAATTAAGTCAAATCAAACCGAAATACCTTATGGCTTAGTTAATGGCTTTAATGGCATAAAAAGCTTGAATGGGAGCTTAACATAGGATAACGTATCCTTAAAGCAATGTAGCTTTTAAGTTTGTAAAATAATCATTAGGAATAAAGGGAGAAAGAACCCAATTAAATCGCTTAGCATCATAGCGCTAAAGTACGGCCAATAAGATATACATGGGATTCTAGTTTGATGGTCGGCAATAGCTTAGAAAATTTACATAAAACTGAAGCACACAGTAATGTTTACTGGAATCTGAATAGCTTATAATCTAATTAATTTTTAACCTTTGATCTCTGTTCACATTTAACATAAAAATGCGATAAAACAACTAAGACTTATAGAGTCACGAGACCTGATAAGAAACTCTGAAGCGTTTCTCTTCGCCCGTGGTGTGGAGGCCTTTGTTAAGTTTATGGTGCAGTACAATTAATTAACTCGTGTTTTTCGGCCTTGTAGCCGCCATATATATGCAACAATAATTTTAAAAGATAAATCATTATTGCAACAAATTCGATTGAAAATTATTAGCGTTGCAAAATATTTAATTAACCAAATTACACGTATATAGTGCATGCTAAGCGTAAAGCGGTCTCGGACGAATAACAAAATTTGAGTAATACAAAAGTTTAGAGATTATAATTTATAATTGAACCTTTGATTAATGCCCGTATAACTTTTAAGCGCAAAATATATAAAATGTCTCAATTTTGGGTCAATGGACGGCAACTAATTTGTGAGATGTTGTTGCAAAAAGTTGTGCAACAACTCGACGATAAAAACAAAATCCAATAAACATTGGATTTAACCTTTTTTGACCGGTAATCGTATACCATCACGACCTTAAAACAAAGCAACTAAACAAAGTGGTCAATTTTCTTGCACATGTCTATATATATGTGCGTTTAACGCTTAACAACCTGTTAATACATTTTAACAATTGAATGTCTGTTAACAAAAATCACAAACAGCCGTAAAGGCTGCGACTCATTAATTTACATTTTATTTTATTGTTTTTTGTTAGCAGTTATTGTCCTAAAAACATTGGCTTAGTTTTTTCAATGTGAGTGCTGATTAATTTTAATATTAACCCTTATTTTGTCTATTGAATTGTGTTATTAGCGTTATATATCGCATTTGATCTACTACAATTGTAATAACTTTTCGAATCAAAACACTTAATAGTTGGCTGTTGGCCAATATCTATCTGGAGCACTTCATTAAAAACGTGGTAGAATAACTTAACCAATATGTTATTCTACTACTTTTTCTTGTTTTCTTTGCTTCTACGACAATGAAGGTTGACCCATGTAAATGATTGTACGAGGGTGGTTCTTCGAAAAGTTCGCAACCTGACCAAGAAAGACGACTCGGTTTACAAAATGCTTTTATTCATTAACATAATCACTTCCAAGCGTAATTTAGTCCTTTATAAAAATTGCGGAAATTGAGGAAAAATATATATACCTATATATATATATAATATAATACTGCCTAAATCTAAAAAAAACAAATTGATCACAAGATCTGACCAGCCAGCCAGCCAGCCACGGGCACGCGAAGAGAATTAAAAAAATAGAAAGAGTGTCGGAGACAAAACAGAGCCTTGAGGAACACTGGCGTTCATGAGGTGGAGGAGACATGGATTGAACTGTCAGAAAGGCAGTTACTAGACCAATTAATCAGAGTCTTATTAATTTCATAGGCATTCATTTTCGGCAAAAGAGTTTGATGCCAGACTCCGTCAAATGCATTTTAAATATCGAGTGCAGCAACTTTACTTTCATCAAATTTGTGAATAGACTGGTTCCACTTTACGGTGAGATATGCCATCAAATCACCTGTAGAACGTTACCTACGTACGTACTGCTGGTCGCTAAGGATTTCACGTGACTCAAGGTATTGCATAAGCCTATGATGGATCAGCGTTTCGATAGAAAAAAAAATGCATTGTCTATGCGCGAGAAAGTTAATTAAAACTTAACGAATCGGAGCTAAACTCTATTATAACTACACAATACAAATACAATACATGTGTATTTGAAAATTCTGTCAAATGTCATTATAATACATGCTTTGGCGTTTCCATGAACAGAGTAGAGTTAACAGATGCGTTGTAGTTTCTTACAAATGAAATGTCAGACAAACCTAAAGGCTCAACTATAATTGACTTAAATGGGATTCACTTAGCTGCTGTGAACGACTCATTACATGCGAATCGTATACTGTGATCATAAGGTGATATTGGTCGGTTTTGTCAAATGTTCGATAACTTACGTAGCGGTAAGCATGGTGTGAATGAAGTGAAACATTTGGTACAAATTTTTTGACAGCTGAGAGAAATTGTATGAAATTTGAATTTGCAAAAATCGGTTGGTATAATTTTTGAATTAAAGAATTTATTTAATTAATTTAATGCTTATTTTTGGGAAACAAGAAAACTCGGTATTGGTAGAACTACAAGTTGTTACCTTTTCATTGAGATTGAGCATTATTGCCTACCTAAACACAAGATATAGAACTGTTCCTGAATTTTTTGTAGTAAACTGAGTAACAAAGTAAATTGACACAAAATGAATGAAATGCAAATGAACTTATTCTTTATTTTCTGGTTTCTTTTATAGTTTTTCGAGTACGGGAACGCTTTTGAAGTAAATTCGGCAAAATGAGTAATAATTTTCATCCATTTTTGAGTACGGGAACAGACCTAATAAAGCAGGTGAGGCGATAGTAAAAGTAACAGCTGTCAAAAGTAGAAATGCACACAAATTCAATTGTACGTCCGGAACGAGTAGTTGCGGCGTAGCAAGTACATAGTTGGTTTTCTTTTAATTTTTGCAGCGCTGCAAGTTTTACAGCAGCTTCTACTTCTTCTGCTGCCGCAGCTGCAATGCATTGTATTCGGGTAGTTAATCTCTTCGGTTTAAAAGAACCAAACGACTATTGGCGTATGCTAATAATAATGACTAAAGACAAGTAGTCTTTAGCGATGCATTAAAACGTTTATGCTCAAATGGCAACTCTGGTAAATTTAAACTGACTATGAATTATTATTGTCGGCACATTTCTTTCAAGTTTTTGTTTTATACACTTACAACAAAGTTGACTTGCTAATTAGAATAAATAAACATTAACATTCAAAGAGTGCTAATACAATTCCATGTTTAATATTTATATTAAATTTTTCCCACCAAATGAAAACAAAAGTATGGTGCGGGTCAAGTTAGTCAAAGTTGTAAGTCTAGTAAACAAAGTCAGGTTTAGTAAAGTGTTAAACGCAGCTTTGTTTAGAGCAAAAATAATGAATTTAGCCTCACACATTGCGTTGTGTACACACCAATATTAATATTCTTAATAAAAATAAAGTTCGTTATATGGAATTTAAGAAAATCATGTTTTTAATAGGTCTTGGAACTCCCCCCTTTTTATACTGGCTTCAAGTCTCATATAACACGGTTTGACACAACACGGCGTTTTGTATAAACCTACGTACCGTGTTTTAGGAAGGTTACCGTGTTGTATAAGGCAAGATATTTGATCAGCTGGTTCCATGGTAAATAATAACTTAAATTGGTCATTGATTTTCTGACAATGGGAGTCTCTGAATGATTGCCATACAGTTCATCGTGTACCTTTTGAACGATTTTCATGACCAATGTCACACCTTAAATTGGCTGCGTGTTGTTATAATTATGTGGCAATCATATTACACCTGAGTGGATAATGCGACAGACAAAAGTAAACAAACTTCAATCGAAGAAGAACCAAATAACCAGCTCTTTCCGAATAAATAATTTGGGTCACAACAATCGTCATTGTGTCGAGTAGAGGGGAGGGGAGAAATAGTTTTAATAAAACGAGTATGTGATTGAGAATTTGATATTTTGTGTACGTACGAGTTTGTGCAAGGTAGCAAGTTTACTGTCGCCTGGTTCTGGCCTGTGCACGCGCCAAATATCACTGCGCCGATTTGTGTTCTGTTAACCAATTGACGATAGGAATTTAGCATAACAGGTTGTCTGATATTTAAATGAATTAAAATGCCAACTTGTTCAAAAAAAAATTACAACACACCGTTATTATTTGCATACGATATGGAGATGATGATGATGATGATTTGAACTGAAGCATGAAAAAACGAGTATAACGTACACCGAAGAAAAAGTAAAAACTTTTTTTAATCTTTGAGAACAGATTTACATATTCGAACGGAAATAAAACTTAAAAGAATCGAAAAGTGCATCTTTTATCTCGAACTTTCTTACTTAAGAAGCAAAAAAAAGACATTTCCCAGGCCATGTTTTTGAAACAGCTGTTAAAAGGTATTTTAGAATCGTTACTTTAAGTGTAATAATGTGTTTAGAATGAAGAGTAAAAAAATTAACACTAGCACCAAGCGCATACATTGAAAATTTATTGACACGACTTTGGCTATATATCCCACTATTTCATTTAAAAGGGTCACTTCGGCATCACAGGTAAGGTATCGCGACAGCAGACATCTGTATGAAAGGGGGGTCTTCACTGACCCCGAGCCCAGCATTCCCTATCAAGTAAAGCCAACTCAAAAAATACATTAAAGAGTGGGAAAACATGGCCATCAAAGCGGTATGGCAATCATCAAGTGGGATAAGAAAAACAAAAAAGCTTCTCAAATATAACATAAAACATATATAGAGACTTAAACACTTAAGCTACACCGCCATACACTAGGATCCCTTGTCTGATACATGACGGGACATGGCCCATTTTATTGCCACCTATTAAAAATGGGCAAATCCCAAAAGGACCGGTAACGATTCTGCAACGAGGCAAAAGAAACTCCAGACATATACCTTGAATAGCAGGTGCAAGGTAGTCTTAAGCGCACCAGGCCAGTTATGACAATTGTACTCAAGTTCGGGGCGAATAAACGCCTTGTAGATAGTAGGCAGATCCCAGTAACACCAAAAGTATTTTTCACCGTGTCCCACCTCTCGCGAATGGGTGACAACCGTTCCGTGAGTAATAACTTGTAACGGAAAGATTCTCAATTCGGCGTTCGGAGCCGGCCTTAAATTGTAGGTCCCTTCCATTTGTGTTCAAAAATATAAATGCGCAACACAAATGGTCGCGAGGAGCTAGGCCTTGGACCGAAATGGTCTGTCGCGCTAATTATTATTATAGATAGCAGGCAGATAAGAGAAAGTAACATGTTTCTTGCACCGTGTTAGGAGGCCTACAAATTTGGCGGTGAATATTTGGTCCAACGAAGCTTGTTGTTGACGCACATACCGAAAATTACGATTTTTTTAGTTTTCTAGAAGCAAGTGCCATTCATGGATAATGGCATTAGATTTAAGAATCGCTTAGGCGACAGGAGACAGCGTTGGGTTTTGGAAGCGTTAAATTCTACTCGAATGTTTTCTCCCCATTTTATTATGCTGTACAGGTTGGAATTTAACGCGCTTAACATACGTAGATGTTTGAGGTCCACATGAGAAGGGGAGCGACGTTCCTCAAACTTATATAGGAAGCTCAGAGTGCTGGCGTCAGTGAAGAGTGATTTGGATTAGAAGTAATAGACAAGAGATCATAATAAAAATGATAAGAATGAGAAAGTGTTGAGGAGAAAATGGATCACTGGGGAACGTCAGCAGCATCCAAAACAACTTAGATTGAGCGGATAAGATGATAACTTCTAATCCAGTGAAGCAATTTTTCATCGACTCCATAAGCATGAATTTTGATTAAAAGAACTTGATGACAAACTCTGTCAAATGCCTTGGAAATATCGAGTGCCACGACTTTCCTTTGACCAAATTGATGAATAGACTGGCTTGACTGTTCGGTGAGATATGCCATGAAATTACCAGTAGAATAAACGTTTCCCGCGAAATCCATACTGTCGGTCACTAAGGGTTTGGCTATTTTCAAGATATTTCATGAGCTGATGATTGATCAGCGTTTTCATGACCTTGTAAAGAATGGAAGTAAGTGCTTTGGGTTGGTACGAAGAATAAGACGACGGCTTGTCTTTATTCGAATATAGGCTGGACAACGGCTTTTTTCCAACTTATCGGGAAGAGTCAAGAAGAATAGGTTAGATGGAAAAGTTTACGCAATGGTTAAGTTGGCATAACTTGGAACTTGGAAGAATACCTCTTCAGAACTAATGGGAAAATATCATCTGCCCCAGCGGATTTGTGAGTGTTGAGATTGTTTAAAACTCTAGCAAATGCACGAGTACGAATGAAGATCTGTCCCATAGAGTGTTCAATACTCGGAGATGCAGGCGGCAACAATGAACAATCTGGAAGCGTGGAGCTAGCTGCAAAATGTGCAGCAAACAGATTGGCTTTGTCTTTTGAGTTGCAACTGGAGTGTCATTATAAATGAGCGTTAGAATCAACGACGAGGCTGTATTTGTGATTATTTTCATGAATGACCAACCACTTTTACTACCCTTGGGACATTGTAGTACTTTTCGCCTTAATTTTTTGCCGTAGATAAATTTGACTCGCCGAATTGATATTCCCTTATGTTCACAATGACGAAGGATAGAAAAATTGAAATCTTTGAGCGCTATACCCGATCTTAATATCGTACACGGTATGTTTTGATGAGCGGGACATTTGATTTGTTAAACACAAACAAATCTAACCGAAACGCCAGAGTCCATGCATGCTGAACCGAATGACGAAGCGTCGAAATTAGTGGCGTTGAAGAGATTTATTGCACGAGACTAGGATCGGACCGCGAAGAAGAATTTTCTGTCTAAAAGTGGAAAGGAATTGAAAGATCCTTCGTGTATTTCCTATTTGTTTTAAAAAACAATTTTCGAATATTTAATTTTCTATCTAAAATATTACCTACAGAAGACGTCACTTTGTTAACCAGAATACGCTAATTGCATTGGCATGCATGATGCATGCAATAACATAAAACGGTAGGATTGAAAAGCAAATTAATTTTTAAAAATTAATACTACACTACACTGCGTGACAATCATTAAAATGCAATAAACGTACGGTGGCTCGTTGCAGATTCGAAACTTTTAACAAAACAGAGAGTTCATACAAACTCACACGCAATTTGGCGACTTTTTATGGATCCATTAGGAGAACAGAAGATCTATGCATTACGTCGTGCTGTCATATTTTTTTGTTTATGTATATGATTTGTTTATAATTTAAACAATTACAATGCCACTCCGTGCATTTGCAAAGACATTTTGATGACACATCCCATGACTCGCTACTTTGGAATTATCACGCAAAATGTAATAAAGACGAAATTATATAAATCTTCGTTGCACGAACATGAGCCACTTTTAAAGTTGTAAATGCATCTCCACAGTTGTAATCTTTATACTTCCCAGTAGTTGGGAAAAGGAAAAAATCATAGCAACAATGCCTCTCATTGTCCCACTTTCGGTTTAACGGAAAATGATTCATTTCTATTGTGAGGTTGGTGAGTGAAAGTGAGTTAGGAAATAATTCAACAAAAACAACAACATGCAACATTCAAAATTTGGCGCTCGCTCATCACAGCCCGCCGAACCTGAAAGGAATTCTTCTTTTACAAATAATTTGTTTTGGAATAATTGAAATAATTGAATTGCATTCATTGCGTGCGGCGACAATCCATTGCAATAAGGTTCGTTGCGCACTGTGGGTTTTCTATTAGCAAATAAATATCCTTCCCTCCAAGTTGACTTTTGCACCATGCTTCGCTTCGATGGTGGCAACCAACTTAAACTTTAAATTATTTGAAAGTCTGCAAAACGCTTCACACACAGTTGGCCAATTCAAGTTGAATTGGTTTTATCTGCGCGAAGCTAACGATGATTTCCAAAAATACCATTAACAGAATCTTATGAGTTATTGAACTCTCGATTGCATGTTGTAAACGCCTGAACGCGTTGTCTGGTGTACTGTATATGTACTTAACTACATAGCATGGCATTATGGTTAATTACCTGTTCCGTTAATTTCGTAAGCACAAAAAAAAAGGAAATTACAATGCAAATCACAGCTTTGGATAACTTTTTTCTGTATACCCTATACGAGTATATCACAGTATGTATTTCACATTGAAACGCAAATTGAGGTTAAAGTTGGCTTTCTGTTTGCGATTGTAAATGCCAGAGAGTATTAGGTTTAAAATTTCAAACATTGTTTGACCTTAACGTTGCATACAGGCGACAAACATCATTGGCAGGTCAGTACGCCATGTTTTAAGCGTTTTTAAGCGTCTGTGGCAATGTAGATACATACTTTAATTCTTGTGCCCAACTTACATATATTGGGTTTAATACAAATCTTAACTTGAACATATGACTTTTAGTTGGGTTGTGCCCTATGAGTAAACCGACCCTGCTTCGACAGCTCCTTATAGAGATTCATAAAAGGATCTTGGCAGTGTTTAGCTGCAAAGTGCTTCGTAACTCTACAAGTGTTAATGGAGGTAATCTTTTTTTTATTAATTTCTCTATTATAACTTCTCCTCCGGACGTGTTTGCTTGTCGCCAAATTATGTGATCAATTTTTAAATTCTCTATATTAACTTCACGTCGGCATGGTTCTGTCGTGCGTTCGTTCGGTGGTGGAATCTTGCGATCAATTTTTAACCCAGTTCCCAAAGCCCGATTTCCCTCAAATTTTGAACACATGTGTATGTCCGGTGACAACACTTTTAATAAAAATTCGGAAGTGATCGGCCCCCGGAGTCGGGGGCCTTCCAAATAATTTTTTTAAAAATAGGACCGATGTTATTCAAACTTGCCACTTGAGATGCCATGCTCAGATTAAAGAATTTACAAGAAAGTCTGATTTCCATATCCATATAAATATTTTACAAAATTTACCGGATTTTCTTCAAATTTCATATACATATGTATCTCCGATGGACAATACTCGTGGTAAGTGATATGTTTTGAGGTTCCGGACGAATGTGATGCCAGGGTCTGCTTTGCAACCGCCCAGGCACTCATGTCTGAACGTACCGAAATCATTAGTACTTAATCTCACCACGATTGCCTTTGGTACCATGGGAGTTGTCTTGCCCAACGGACCGGTTTGACCGTAAGGTTGACCAGGTCGGTCTGTGGACAACTATGGATGCTGCCCCATTTTGTTCTGGGGATGTAACGTGGGCGCTGTTGTTTACTACCCACATGCGGGTTAAGCACAGTATTGGTAACATCAGAGACGTCTCTGGTGTTACCATCTATGGTAAATCAGTAGGACCTTCCTGATGTTACCGGTAAGATAGTTGCTTGGGGAGGAGTTGCACATCATACAACCGGTTGCCGTCATCCCTTAAATCGGCATGGCTGTAAGATATGCTTAGCTCTTACTAGTGATTTATTACTGGTACTTCTAATGATGATCGCCAAGTACTATTTATGTTTCTGGCAGGTAACCACGTTAATCTCATAGACAGTTTCTGTTGCCAGCAGACGAAACGTTTGATAAAACCGACGGCACTTGACCGGATTTTGTTAATGGAACAGCTGTAGTGGCAGGCATGGATGTTTATTTTTTTACCAGCTTTTGTGGCAGAATGTCTGTTTATTTTTTGGTCTCTGCCCTCTTTTTGTATAATAATTCATTTCGTATGAAATGGAGTTACAACCCAAGATGCCGTGCCGGATTATCGGATGGCTGCATTAATGGACTTTTACTGTACTATGGACTTTAAAAAACGACGGATATTAATATTAGGTGTTACATGCTGCATACATCGATGTTGAAGAATTAAGTGATTCGAGACTCTGGAATCTAATGCAACAACGTTAAGAAAAATCCTTCACAGTCCTAAACAGAGACCTGCATCATGCATAATCATCGGTAAAATGCAAGGGCTGTTAAAAACTAAGGTTGATATCAATCCAGGTAATGGTGATGGATCAGAAAAGCACACGTACTTCCGCGTCTTTTCATTCTTGTGCCTGTTATTTGATTTGTTTGCCTTCAAAAGCGTTTGTTAAACTTTACAGCCGTTCGCTAAATTTCTTGTTTAAGTCTATAATTAAGTACCAAAGATTTAAAAAAACATTTTTTTGTTTGTTTATATGTTTGTTTGTAATTGTGTTAAGTTCAAAAATAAAGCAATATAATTACCATAATTCGAATTAAATTGAATACAATGAATTATGCAAATTGCATAATATAATTACATGCAATAAAAATTAAATACAATTAATTAGTTTTCTTTGAAATGGAAGCAATTACAATAAACCTCAATAAGCTAATCTAAACCCGATTAGACAGCAGGACAGATACATATGTACATATACAAACGAGTATGGTTACTGGCACAGTCCATTGCATTCAGATTACTGCCGTCGGTGACTATTACTTAATTGGTTATTGCTTTATTGACCTTTGGGGACTCAAGCAATCACTCTTGAACTAATTACAAGCGGTGAGTAAAAAGTGTCAATTTTTTCAAAGTTCAGTCAGTGGATTTTGATCAATCGATTGATTGATGATATTTTTTGTTTGTTAAATAATTTGTCCGTTAATTAATTAGTTGTATGTTAACTCAGAGTATATAGGACCGAAAGCGCCCAGTGGTACGCTGTTAGCGGCGTAATCGTGCAAGTAGGAGAACATTTCTTGGGCTTCACAAACTATATGAGGAAAGAATGATGGATTTCTGATGCAAAATGGAAGACAATAATGCATCGTAAGGACCTCAGCAAAACGAGGAGACAGGATTGAACCTAAGAAAAGATACATCTTGGTGGACAAAAATGTAAGCCGAAACGCTAGAAGTGACAAACGCCGATGTTTCGAAGACCTCGCAGAACAGGCACAACGCGCCTCAAACAATATGAGAGAAATATACCGCATTGCAAAGAAACTAACGAACAAAAAGTTAAATGCAGAACGGCCCATTCGGTCTGCTAATGATAATCTGCTCCCGCCTGAGTCGGAACAGATTCAAAGGTGGTCAGACTTTTTCGCTGAATTGCTCAACAGACCATCGGAGGAAATTGCGCGAAGTCCAATTGTCCGCAAAACAATAGAACTTGCAGATTTAATATACGAGTGTCTGACTGCACAGAAATCCGATCTGCTATTACACGGCTGAAAACCCCCTGGCGTCGATATCATCTCACCAGGGCGTCGTGGCTTAGTTCGTAACACCAAAAAATATTTTCCACGATGTCCCAACCCTCGCGAATGTCTGACAAACATCCGCGAGCAATAACTTGTCACGGAAAGCTTCTCAATTTGCTGTTCGGATACGGCATTAAATTGTAGGCCATTTGTGTGCAAAAATAAACATGCACAACACAAATGGTCACGAGAAGCTAGGCCTTGGACCGCAACGGTCTGTCGCGCCGAATATTATTATTATTATAATAATCGCATCTGTATTTCTACAACCAAATCCCGGATACTTGGACTGAAAATGTTATTATGAAACTTTCCAAGAAAGGGAATCTTAGTGTCTGCACAAACTGGCGTAGCATTGTACTACTAAACACGATAGACAAGGTTAATAATCCATGAAGGCATAGCAAATATTTTAGGACCCACACCCAGAAAAGAGCAAGCTGGCATAAGACCGTGTGTCAACCACATGGATTATCACGGAACAATAAGCAGAACTAACTTCTGCTATATACCTGGATTTCGTTGACTTTGTACATGATTTCGATAGTGTGGATCACGACACTATGTGGCGAATACTAAACAGCTACAGTATTCCTGAAAAGCAGCTCAACCTCATCCAAGCTTTCTATAGGGATGCCAAATACCGTATTCTCCATCGAGGAAAACTTGGAGAATGATTTACTGTGTCGTCTGGGGGGAAACTAGGTTGCATATTATTAACATACCTGTTCTTGCTAGTCCTATATTGGGTCATGAGAAAAGCTTATGCAATACCTTCGGACCTACAATGAACTCACTGATAGAGTAGAGGACCTCGACTTCGCTCATGACATCTGTATGCTGGTGCCTAGGTCTACAGATATAAAGCTACACCAACTGTTAAAATAAGCAGGACAAGCCGGACTGAAAGTAATTGTAGCAAAAACAAAACTGATCCGGATAAACACAAACGTTGTCTGTATATTGTTGATCAACGGACAGGGAGTTCAGGAAGTGAAAGTTTGCTATCTTGGGAGCTACATTCCAAAGGACGATGGTGCTGGTATGGTAAACAACATCTGACACTATTCACAAATTTCACGGAATTTTAAACTGCGTATTCACAAGAAAAACCTTCTCTCAGTGCTGCTACGAGGTTGTGAGACCTGGAAAATGACTAGTAACATCGTTTCAGGAATCCAAATATTCGTCAACAAATGTCTCCTATACACTATCCAGAATTAATTAGTAACGAGGAGCTGTGGAGAGTGACGCATTTCGAGAGGCTGCACATAACGATAAGATGTAGAAAGTGGAATTGGATGAGCCACACACTGAGACGAACAATGGACGACAACGCAAGATTCTCGCTAGACTGGAATTCTCGGGGTTCGTGCATTTCTGGAATACCAAGACAGACGTGGAAAAGGACAGTTGCTAATGAAGCCAGAACCGAGGGAGTTGAGTGGAGGGAAGTGCAATCTCTGGCAGAGAACAGGATAAGATGGCGGCGTTTTGTTGATGCCCTTATGCTTCCCAATAGATTAAAGGACAAGATGATGATAACAATATAGGACAATGAGTTGTGTTAATGAAGCTGTAAGGTACGAGTTTTCCTTTAATGCTAAAGTGAATTTTTGGCAATCCATAGCTGATATCCCTATAATGTTATACAAATAATCAAATTTTTTAAAAGTCAGTTAACTTATGTTTAAGACTATCATTGCATAGGTTATATGATGACTGATATGAATCTATGCACTTTGCATCTAGATACATGTATTTAATCTTGAATGGTAAATAATTAGAGATTACTTCAACAAAATAGAGTACTTTTCTTAACTTCGCACAGGTTCGGCAACACATCACTCATTGACTTAATGCATAACTTTCAATATTTTTGTTACGTTAGATTGACCAAATAAATATTCAAAAAATAAACCAACATGGATTGTATGCCCACCCTGTATCATATGCAAATCAATACTAAATTGCACAAGACGTGACTTAATCTCGAATATTAGCCTTGAACTTAAACAGTTAGCGTTGCACATCACTTTATTCATCTGTTTGGTCCACTTTAAGAGAAAACCCGATGAGAAATTTCGAGCTACTATTGAGATTGACGTCTGGAGCAACTTGTGCGCAAACTTGTTTCGAGTTTCGATCTTCGATGCTCTCGCAACAGCAAATTGTCTAAGGTATTTTCAAACTTAACCTATAGAGTAGTTGTTGGCTGTAGTTCGTTCAAAGCCTTTGCCAAGGTCTTGTACGGGTAATTTTGCTATTATACGAGGGCAGAATAATAAGTTGCTAGCATTTGCAAGAAAAAATGTGGACAAAATTCATTTAATTTTTTAAACAAATATGCGTTAGTCTCAATGATGACCCCCCCCTTAGGAACTTCTATCAGCGAACCAAATTTTCGGGCTCGGAAACTGAAACGGAAAAAGTATGACAAAATCTGGAGATTATGGTGAATGAGGAAGTTATTCTTAGCCCAATTCATTAAGTTTTACCATCAGTTCTTTAGACTAGTGAGCTGGTGCATTGTCTTGATGAAAGAGTAATTTTTTCTTTTCCAACTTCTTTTCACTTTTTTTTCTCTAAATCTAATAATTAATCTTTTTTGAAACATTCCAAGAAGTCATTGTTCTTCACTTTTCAAGATCTAATAACGATCGTACCTTTCAAGACACAGTTTTCTCTTCCACATAAATGGATAGCAAGCATAATTCCACGCGCACAGACTTGTCGCCCAGAATCCTTGGCATGATTAGCAGATTCTGTCACGCAGCAAGCGGACTATTGTGGTTTGGTTCCCAACGTAACATTAGAAACATCTTTGTAGTATTTTTTAGAGTATTATTCTTCTAAGTTTTAGTTCGCCAGAAACTTCCAGTGTAAACGGACTACGACTACTTGTCTTTATTACTATATGGATTATACTTCTTGCAAGCCAGAAAAATTTAGTCTTCTTCGGCGCCGATTAGTTAACAAAAGTATGCATAGATTGTTTTTAATGTTCCTTGTTTGGATCCATGTTTCGTCTACAGTTATAAATCGGCGCAGTAGTTCTTTTGAATTCCGTTTAAACATCGCCATCGCTATAGCAGTATCATTACACTGTTTACAATTCAGTTAACAATGCATTATAAATGTAAATTGGTATTGCAATTGTTTGCATATTTTACTATAACATTATAATGGTAGTTAAAAATAAAAAATTGCATAAGGCAACCTGTATAACATTATATTTTTCTATATCTCGAAATAAAAGCTCTGAAGTTGAATATGACTGGCTATAGATTATGCGATGGCTAAACTGGTTTGTTATAATTGCGCTTCTTTCAGAGAACATTTTGTATATTTTTAATGAGTCATATAATTTTATAATTTTGCTGTTAGCAAACAAGCGTTAATTCGTTATAACGTTAGTAAACCGCGTAGGCATACGAGTAAACAACAAGATAAACAAAGCAGTACCATTATATTAAGCTGCTTTGATGATAAGTATGTATTAAGGTCTGGATTGATTTAGCCAAGTAAAGTGTAGCCTTTGAAGCATTCGAAAGAACAATAGCTAGAAAGTGAAATTCGTTGGTAAAGTCACAAAACTTTTCACAAAACGGCACGATCGATCCTGTGCTCTGTGAATGAGTTATTTTAGCCACGCTCATAGGCTCTAATATAGGGACAGTTCTAGTGCCAGTACACTACGTCGTTTGTTTAAAACAAATAACAACATTTCACAATATTAGTCTCAAAAAGCTATCAAATAACAATCCTTTATGTATTATACACCCACATGCGAAGTTTCAAGTAAATTAGAAATCTGCTGTTTGATTTAAACGTCAGTTAGTACCCAGTTAGAACCACTTTAAAATAAGGAAAGCAGCTGCTAAATATGGCTTCCGTCCATAACAACCGATTGGTTGACCAGAGCAGAGAAGAAATCCTAGTTAACTTATGCGCCAACAAAACGGAACTCAAATGCTTCCGAGTAAAGGGACAAGAAAACAATCACCCTTCCGGACAACACAACAAAAAACACCAAGAGACAAGGTACCTGGGAATCAACTCTACCGAGAGGCTCAAGTTTAACTCTCACATCGATAAAAACAATGAAAAAGCAAATTACGCTCTTCATTTGGTGCACATCCAAGTCCTGAAATGTAAGGACTGAGAATCGAGGAAATCGAGCCAAGTCATCGGTAAATATACATAAGAGGATTCACAGATGGTAGATTCGATGACATCTTTAACAATAAATTTTTAACCAACTTCCCAAAGCCGGATTTTATTGAAATTTTGCACACATGTATATTTCCGGTGACAATACTATCTATCGGGCCGCGGGGTTCAAATACAAATTTTTTTCCCGGCTGTTTTTGTTGTTGGGTTGCAGTGCTTCGTATGTTTTTTTATATTTCAGCATTTATATTAGTTATTAGAGAATTTACATGAAAAATTTTAATTTAAACTTAATTATAAATTACACTTTCATTTCCAAAATGTAATATCATCAAAAAATATTTAAACTTTTAGAAACATTAGAACAATTTCATGTAACATGTTTGTAGTAAGAAAATGATTACAAGCTAAAGTTATGAAATGTGTTCACTCTCCAGATACTGCAATACATGGTGCTTTTGAATAGCCATTGCAGCCTTGAAGTGCAAACAAGAAAATTAATATTTTTCTCTTTTTATTAAAATAATAAATGACTACTACTACTTTAGCTTAACTAGATTGTCTTATTAATTAATCAGTTGGCTAATTGGCAGGCTTATAAATTATAAAACTGAAAATTACTTCGGCGGATATTGCAAAAGTTAATTGACTTCATCCTCATTAATGAGCTGTGCAGCTGTGCCAACCCTGAATATTGAAATATCACACAAAGTTTTCACCTAAATATAAATTCCCTCTATATAAATTTTTGGAATGCGGTGACAGATCTTTAATGCCTCTTTCGATAAGCTAAACCCATACACGAAAGTTTACCCACGGGTAAACTACCAAAATGACACGGTTTGCGTGGTTAATGCTTTGCAAATAGAACGTCAAACCAAAACCAAATTTGACAAAAACAACACACTGAGATGTTAGTCTACTTGGTCTCTCTTCGCCATCTTGCTGGGTAAACGAAACCACACCGGTCGATTGCCGACGGGTAGCAAAGTTACAGTCTCGGTTACAAATAAAACGCAAAATCAATCATACCCTGGGTATAGTTTGCAAATAGAACGCCAAACCAAAACCACGAGGGAGAAATTTTAACACTACACTGCAAATCGAAAGAGCTATAAATCGGAAGTAAAAGAGAAAGGGTATTCAAAATCGTAAGAATGTAACGATAATATTGGATTTGACTTTTGTTAAAAGTTAATCATTTGACCAAAAAATAAATTGCCCTCTTTGACATTGTAACAGGATGACCCACGAAATAGCATCGCTAAATTGTAACAACCAGAGTATGTATTATTTTTGGAAATCTATTTTCTTTTTTGGTAAGCGAAGACCGCACTTACCTTCATCAAAGCAAATCTCTGATCATCCTGAAGTTCGGTTAAACCAGCCATGTTTTTGTTTTTGTGCTGTGAATATCGATTGTGCGTGATGTGGGAACTGATGCAACAAACTTCAGATTTCTCCGAATTTTTGCAATGAGCCAAATTTTACCAACAGTGACACTAGAAATTTAAATTTCTAAATGTGTGGCATTCATATGCATCAATGCACACCGTGTTACACCTTCAACAATTGACGTTGACGTTTTTGTTTTTGTAAAATGTGACTATCTATATTATTCAACCGAGAGTCGTTAGAACGATAATACAAATACACTTGTTTAACTGATTAAATGAACACAAACAAATTATTTATTACACAAATTGTTTGTGTCAAAATATGCCACCGACCAACTACCGAACCGACAGCGTCGACGTTACCCCATCGAATGCGGCAACGGGCAACTCCAATTGTCAATGAGACAATGGATTTGTTTATTATTGGCGCTGTGAGAAACAAACGCTAGTGGAAAAACTTGGCGATAGCCGAATGCCGAAGTAGCATTTCGAAACGAGACGTAAATAAACTGAACCAGTGTTATCAAATTGATGCAATTGTTGTTTGCTTTCAAGGTACCTTTGTACGTTAAAATAAGCCAGATAATTTGTAATCTAATCTGTATACTGTTTTATGGATTAGTTTTGATATATAGGAGCTACCTCATAAAAAGTAAAATATTTATATTTTCTTTATTATTAGTACATAATCAGACTTATTGGCAATTCCGTGGAAATATGTTTTCCTTTGAATTTTTTTGTTCCCGGGAATACGTTCCTACTATCGTGAATTTCCCTCGGAATTTTTTTTTTTGGTAACAAGTTTCAACAACATGGAAACAATAAAAAACATATTCGAATATTATTTTCGAGCGATTTGACAGATGATTTTTTAAAAGAAGTATCTTTTTTTGTCCGGTGTTGAAAAAGATGATAATTTATAATGCAAAGAATATCTTTGTTGTTATTAATTGAAGATAATGAGCGAAGAGAATATACGGAGCAGAGATCAATGAGGCAAAATTTAAGGGACCATTCAAATCTTTTTTCTTAAGAACAAAAAATTGAAAAATAAATAAATTAAAGAAGTTACAAACAAGACAAATGGAGTGATACCTTTCTGCGCACACTGTACTAAGACGCTTTTGTGTACTGGTAAATTTTAATTTTTTTTGTAAAATCATATCTTGCGATCAGTCTGCCTGGGCCATCCCTTAATTGTATGCGCGCCAAATACATTGTGTAAAAGGACATTATTTGTGATGTGCTTCATCACTGACATCATCATGACACATCTCAAAACAGAAAATAAATATTAAATAGTTGGAAAATACTTTCAATTAAAATTTTGGGCCCCTCGGGCCTCGGGATCGGGGGGGGCTTCCATACAAATATTTTCCAAATTTTATCCGATGTCGTTTCCAATGGACAACACTTTTTATAAAAATTTGGAAGTGATCGGACCCCGGGGTCGGGGGCATCCACAAACATTTTATAAAAAAAAGTAAACGATTTTCTTCAAATTTTATACACCATTGCATGCCGAGAGCTTACCAATTGTTAAAACAAAGCCCATCCACTTTTGACTAGTAGAAGTCGCGATATACAATCGGACAAACGTACAAACTGACAAACCGACACACGTACGCTCGAAAATTTTTCTTGTCCTCTGATTACTAGAGGATGGATGACAAGACGCGCGTTGCGTGTGGCGCGTGTAATTTTTTTTTTTAATTACTTGTTTTATTTATTGAAATCGGTATCGATATGGGATTAAAGAAATCTGACAACATTTCCCACTGTTGACGAATAAAATTAATATGTACATACACTAGGGTCCCGATTTGCGTTGACTCGTTTTGCATTGTTTCGATTTGCGTCCTCTAACAAAAAATTCGGTCAGCGTTGTGTCCTCGATTTGCGTCGCTACAAGCATGAAAATGAAAGTCATGCCAATAAACCAAGCTTTTATGTAACGGCAAAATGAATTGTTAGCAAAAAAAATTAATTTATGTTTCTTATAACTTTATTTTTGAGACTACATATTTACATTAGTACATAAATATATTATAATAAAATATTTATGTCAAATTAAATGAGTTTTTAATGAAATAAAAAAATAAAAATTTATCATCTTTGGAACCAATCTCCTGCAAAAGTTTGAATAGTATTGGAAAATGTGTTCGATTTGCGTCACAAGATTAATTTTTTATATACTTTGGAATCAATATACAACCAATTGTATAGGAATATACGAGAAAATGTGTTTCGATTTAGGTTATTTCGTTTTGCGTCCACAGTTTCTAGAACCATTTTACGACAAATATAGGGTCCCCAATTAAATGATTTGAGATAATGTTACGAAATGACAACACTTGATTATGCTGATAAGGTAGTTTTTAATTTAATTCGAAAAATATTAAAATGTCCTAACGAATTATCGAAGACGACAACCAAAAAACGATATAAATGTGAACGTGGCGATAATCTGAATAAGTTTCACAACTAAGCCACTTATCCAATTGTTGAATCTTAATAGAAATCATCAGGTTCTTAGTTTATTGTTTTATTTCTGTCTTTTGTTTCTTCAGCTTATAGCTTAATTAATTTTTTTTTGTATTAATTAGGTTTAGTTTATTCGCGTTAATATTATTATGAAGGTTGGGACAAATGCACCACCACTTGTAAAGACCAACGGAATCCCGGTCGGCATCATATTTGATATATTCCATTATACTATTTAGTCATTTACAAGTAGTTGTTAGTATATGATAAAAGGAATGCTCTTGTTAGTTTCCCACAATTTATATAAATCGTAAAAGTAGGGGATACATTTGACATAAATAAAAAATGATTGTTATCAAGTCGTGGTATTTACTATTCTTTATATTTACTTTGCGATACAAACATATAGTGCTGCAAAGTAATAGCTGCGAGGGAAAGAAGACATCGCGAGCGGTTGTACAGCAATTAAGGAAATAAATCTACAATTAAAATTAAACAAAACTATATTACAAAGAAATTTAATTAGGCAGCCCAGAGTGCTAATTGATGCGCGGTTATGAACTTATAACTGAAATTCAAAAAGGAAACAAGTACGAGACGACGCCAATCAACACGTTAATACCGCTGGCTGCAGTGGTCCACAATTTAATTTAAAAGCTAGGTATGGGTGGTAGGTAGGTATACTCTTCAACGTTTTGAAAAATAAATTTGCTTTGCTGCCAACAAAAATTCTCGAACCAGTGCAATTATTTGAATAAAACATTTTTAAAACAAATATAATAAATATTACAAATAGTTAAGCATACGCTCGCTTAGTGTGAAAAATTATTTTGGCTTCACAGCTGGTTGACCATCGTGTAATGTTAATGACATTACAATGCTAACAAGAGATTTTCTGCGTCGCTATTTGGATAGACAGGCAGTTCTCTGCCAGATCCAACATGAGCACATATCACATAATATTGAGGGAAGGGAGTAAAACAAACAAAATCAAATGAACAAATTCACAAAACTCATCCGAACACTGGGGAATCTTGTGTTTTTGTTTTTTTTTTGCAAATCCGATTACGGGCGGATAGTGTTGAACGACTGAACGACGGTGACGAGCAAGCAAATTTAAAGCCTTGCTTTATGTTCTCCAAAAACAAACACCCAACACTTGTAAAAAAGCAAAAATCGCGGTAATCCCCGGTAGTTTTTCGCCAAAGCGTCAAAGGTGACACCGTGTTGGCAAAATTAAACACAATAAAGGCAATTTTGTGAATTTGTGAACGCTATAGTCGGTACTCAGCGACTATAACATATCCTACAAGTTTCAGGCTGAATTCTAGATCTGAGTTAGAATTAACCTCGAATGGTATTTTTTTTAGATCATCAAGCGATACTGAAAGCACTGAATTTAATTTTTACTTAATTAAGGCTGGTCACTCCTAATACCTGGCACCCTTCGGTTTCAAGTGGCCTTTCCGCAGCAAGAGGCTCTGCGGTGGTGGACCTCTTCTTCATCAACGACAGAAACTCATGGATAGTTCAAAAAATTTTAAAACCTAATGGTGGTGCTCCTCTAAACGCGCCAATCTCAGAAGCCAATGACCCCATAGGTTCCACTTCTGAGAGTGAACTTACAAACTATGACAGTATACAGACTCCTCAAACATCACCGTGGACTACGTCCCTGCACAAGGCTCCAACGTGTCAAAATGCTAGGATAACATGTGAACATCAACTACTTCTGATCTAAGCGACGGACTGACAAATTTAGATCTAGAGGACAAGAAGAAAAAGAGGCATCAAGTAAGTGGAGCTGCTAGGAAAAGACTGACCTTCCTTAAAAAACGGTACTCACCCATGACGAGTGCCAAAAAAAAAATCGAGGACAGGATTGTTACAACAATAGCCACCAGACTAGCGTTCCATAGGTAAGAATTGGCCGCACAACCAGAGAGCCATCCCTGGTTGAATACTCAATTTCCTGCCGTTGGTCTGAGAGGCCACGCACGCTTTCTTAGCTCAATTCTCTATCTTAGCCTTCTAGCTATGCTTCCTATCCAAGATTACTCCGAGATATTTGGCGCTGATGGTAAGACTGAGATTTTGCCTACTGAGTTTTGCAAAGGATAAAGGTCGGTGTTTTAGATTCAGTGGTGAACATTACCTTTTTAGTCTTCCCTGGGTTAACTCCAAGGCCATAGCTTGTTGCCCAGGAGTTAATTTTACCAAGGGCCCTTGCCATAGCTTCTATGATCACAAAAGCTGCTGGCCTGAAACGAGTATTACCACGTAATCTGCGTACGCAACTACCTTCGTCCTATCCTTCTCATGTTTTTGTAGCATTTTGTTATTTACCATTAGCCACACTAAGGAACTACTGTTCGGTAATATTGCAGCTGTTAAGGTTCGCATGTATAATCCTGCTATCGAGCATGGATGTTATACATTGCGTAAGGAATGACTCCACTCCTGACTGGGTCAGTGCTTCCTGAATGGCCTCAATGCGAACAGTGTTGAAGGCCCCTTCTATATCTAAGAAGGTGGCTAGCGTAAACTGCTTGTAATTAATCATGTGCTCAATTGTTCGCACTACCTCATGAATGGCCGTTTCCGTAGACCTGTCATTAAGATATGCTTGGCGAGATCTCGATGCTTGTGGGACTTCAAATCATTGCTGATATAACGATCTAAATCTAAAATGCATTTAACAAGAACGATGAGAGGCCAAATATGCTTCGCCGATTCATGGCCTCTTCTGCCTGCTTTGGGTATGAAAACCAGCCGAACCCTTCTCTAGCTCGGGGGACACAGTTTAGTAGAAGACAGCTTCTGAAAATCTTCATTAGCCAGGAAGTCGACAGATTCAGTGACTTGTGTATCATAATCGGCTGTATGCCATCCAGGCCGAGAGACTTGTAGACCGAAAAACTTCTTAGAGCCCAGGAAACCATTTTCCGGGGATATGATATTATCCACTCCACCACGAGGGACTGAATGCTCAGCATGCATCCTCTAGAAATTATCTACGCATTGATAACTGCTGGTTGGAAATTGTGTGTTAGTGAGAAGATCTAGGGATTCTGCCGCAGATGCTCGCTTTGGACAGGATATTGCTAATTCTAGCAGAGTTGATGGTGGTTTTGATTGATTGGCAAAAGTCTATCCAAGAACGTCGCTTGGCTTCTTTGATGGCCTTCTTGTACATTTTCAGTCAGTCTTTGTAAGACCGCCAGGTTTCTGGAGACTATTGAAAAGTATAACTGCTACTTTAAAATGTCCGGACGGGCGTATACAAATCTAAGTAGTGCTTCACAAACAAGAGGTTGTGGGTTTTATTTTCTCGTGTGTCGCAGCATTTTTGTTTGATTCAATTTCATTCTAGTGGATTCCCTTTTGCGTTTCTTTTGGAAACCGCTTAGCAAATTTTTTTATTTCGATCAGCCGACGTTAGCTAGAGTATAGTAAAGTCTGAAGAAGTTGATCGAATTGAAAGAAATGCAGTTGTTGTCCCAAAGTTATTGTTCCCCACTCTGAATTTACAAAAAAAAAAAATTCAAGAAATTATTGACTGTTTTCACACTACTTGCCAATATAACCAATCCCGCATTTAGCGTCACGTTCAAGTAAGTGGCGCACTTCCACTATGCGACTTGTTGCGATATATCAAAATTGCTTAAGTGTAACACCATTTCGGTAGATTTACAAGCGTTCTTATGTTAAATGTGGCGTTTATTTATTTTAATGAACGTAGGAAGTCTTACAAGGTAAGCCCAACGGAAGCTAATCGGATTGGTATTGTAGCAGATGACAGTGCTAATGTGCGTGCGTATAGGATATGGAATAGGTACGCACTTTTCTGTGATTGCTGCGTTAGATTCTATTGCTGTCGTTAGTTTGTTGCAGTTTTTGTTGTCATTGTTTTGTCCAGCTTAGCATATTCTTTTTTTTTTATATGGCACGGAAGTCAAGTGATTCTATACAGTAACGCATTGAGTAAAAGTTTCTGCCGATCGTGTGGTTTAAGTACTTTAGCTTGTTAGGAGCAAAGTATTAAACATAAGGCAATGGCATGCTGAGAAATGGGTTCACGGATTTGCGTCATTTATGTTTGATTAGTTCACTGCAATCTGCAATTGGACAGACTTTGGTTGTTTTGTATCTATGTCATTGCGGATTTAAGCTTTTTGCTCGACCATAAAGCTGCAAATTGCAACTCAGACGTCTAAACAAAAGTGAAAGCAGACCACCCTCTCCCATATGATTTTTTCACCAAGTTAACCAAGGAATCACCTCTTTAAGTAATTGCCACCAAAATGGATACACTGTGAGTAGATATATGAAATGAATATACAAAATTAAGCAACTGCACTATCAAAAAACTGTTCTTATTTTTTCTACATTATATTTAGTTTGATATAGTTCTTGTCAATACTTAATTGGCGTGATGTGTACTGCACAAATGACAGTTGACAGTTCTTTGTATTACATGTTCATTCCATCATTCTCTAATAACCAAGTGACAGAATTTTGTGACAATTTGTTGTTCAAATCATATCCGGGAAAACAGCGCTGCACACAAACATTACATGATAACAAATCATGCTATATGGCATGATTTTTAAAATTTGTATGGGGGTCCCCCGACCCCGGGGTCTGGTCACTACCAAAACTTAATAGAAAGTGTTGTCACCTGAGATACTCATGTGTGGAAAGTTTCAACAAAATCGGACTTTAGAAAGTTGTTTAAAAATTGATCGCAAGATTCCACTACCGACAGAAGGAACGACGCAAAGTTAATACGAGTATAAAGAATTAAAAAAAACACGTGGAAGAGATTGAAAAGAATAACCCAGACGAAGGCTTTTTGGCATTCTGGAATATTCTGAAGGTTTGAAAACTATCTCCGAATACGCTCATTACTCGTATGAAGTTTATTGACTTAATTTGACTAAAACAACACATCATTTGAAAAGTTCTGGAATTTTGACCGAATTATGAAGGACAGATTTTGAGAATTTCCATTTTTTAATGCAGAAGCCGCTTGCTACCTTACTTACAGACCGCAAACGGTCTGTTTCTTCCTTTTTCCTAGCTCTACAGTCACAATCTGGCCCTGGTCTCAGTACTGGTTTTTATTTCAAACCAACGACATACAGTTTGACATTTTGCAAGCGTTATCTTATCTCTGTCATATACCACAAATTGTAACACAAAAGAATTTCCGAGCAGATTACTCTTTAGTGTGGTAAAGTTCTAGATTCAGCGAAAACTAAAAAAAAAATATTTACTTTTTCTTGTCCAGAGTAGTACTCGTATATTGGAAAATCATATTTGTTACACGGCAGACGTTGCCAAAGATTTATTGATTGATTGATTGGAAAAAGCATCACTATCATGAGCTCCAATAGAACCAATACATATTTACAATTCACCTATCTAAAAAATCTATTTGTTTAACCCTAAATTATAATAATAATAAAGTTCGGCGCGATAGACCGTTGCGGTTTAAGGCCTAGCTCATCGCGACCATTTTTGTTGTGAATGTATATTTTCGGACACAAATGGAAGGGACCTTGAATGCGAATTGAGAAGCTTTCCGTGACAAATTATTACTTTCGTAACGTTTGTCACCCATTCGCGAGATGTGGGACACCGTTAAAAATAATTTTGGTGTTACTACGATTCGAACCCTGAACCCCTGCTCAGTAGCCATGCGCTTTTCCGCTGAGCCACGGCACCCACAACCTAACATTAACTAAACGCTTTAGGTATATCTCTAAACCTCTGATTCACTCTGAATGGCAACACTTGAAAATTAAAATTTTATGCACAATATGGATAGGAAACCCATCTGAAAAGAAAATTCAAATCGAATCAAATGGAATACCCCATTGTGACTGTGACGTAGGCGTGATTACTAATCGGCAATCACAATAATTGGTGATCACCTCCATGCGTTGAGTGGTGTGGAACCGGCTTGTTGTGCCGCTTAAGGCACTCTCTTAAAATAGCCACTCAGTGTAGTGACGTCTTGAACGGGTACGATACTGTCCGTCAGATCCCAGTGAACCAATAAAATCTAAGTATCAATTTTTTGGAACTGCAATTGAGAAAAGTGTGTATGGGTGGGTGGGTGTGAGTGTTTCCTGTGAACAATTTGGTACATCACCTTCTTCTTTCTTCTAATTTTAGAGATGGATATTTAGATAAACAAAACAGTAAACTTTTTATAAACAAATTCTTTTTTTCTTCGCTTTTTTGGAGTGACGTAAAATGCAGACAATGTTGTTGGAAATCCATTCAGACTTACCCAGCTATGACATCACAAGACTTTAACTACATCCTCTAAGTCAATCTAACAAATAAATAAACAAAACTAAGAAGGAACAAAATTAGATCTTTGTATTTGCATTGAAAATATTTAGGCCAATTTTTCATAAATTAGCTTCATAGCTTCAATTCTAAAAATATAAACTTTTAAACAGAGGTAGGAAGAAATTATTTATTGTATCAGCAACACTTTTGCCAGTTCATCAAATGTAAGTAAGTGACCAACAGGCTGGTCACGTATCCACGACCATACCATGCCATTAGCCTTGTCGACTACCAGCATACAGCACATACTTATTCATGCTCTTTGGCTCTGCTTTTCCGTTTTCCAGTCCTACTTTCTTGGACGCTATTTGAACCGATTAAATCAAATTTGGAATTTAATAGACATCCGGGAATCTTAACTTTACTTTTCACAAAACCTTTAAATCATTATATTTTGCTTTATTTACCTAAGTTACTTAAAACTACTTACAACTAGTTAACAAGAAAAGAATAACAAAAAAAAAAACATAAAAACGACTATAACCTAATATTTCGTTGGCAGCGTTGCAAGCCCCTAGCAGAATGGGCATCATAGAGCTCCCAATATGACAACGCCATGATACCTATCGTGCTGGCTACTATAGACGTTGCCCCTGTTTATCCTTAGGGTTAAATTTCGAGCCACCAGTATCTATTTGCATTACTTTTATTACGATCTCGTTCAGGATTGTTACTGCAGTATCTCCAGTTAGCACCCCGATTGCCCAAAGTCATTGAAGCATGCTTGATGCGTTTGTCCGTTATCCTTCTAGTAACATGGTAGATGACGGGCACATTTCACGTGTCTGCCAAATAGCTCAGTGTATCCAGATACAAGAAGGCCTCCGGTGATATCAAGCCATTCTCCAGTGCTCTCTCGAAGTACATATTGATCATCGTAACATAAAATCGTGCCGGTTATTTTTGGGGGGCTTAGAGTTCTTTCGTGGGCGCCGTGGCTCAATGGAAATTCGCGTGGCTACTGAGCAGGAGGTTCGTGTTTGAATCCCAGTAACACCAAAAAGTATTTTTCACGGTGTCCCACCTCTCGCGAATGGGTAACAAACGTTCCGAGAGTAATAACTTGTCATGGAAAGATTCTCAATTCCGTCGTTTGGAGCCGACCTTAAATTGTAGGTCCCTTCCATTTGTGTCCAAAAATATACATGCGCAACACAAATGGTCGCGAGAAGCCAGGCCTTAAACCGCAATGGTCTGTCGCGCCGAATATTATTATTATTAGAGTTCTTTCGTAGATTTATAAAATTCTACTCTGGATATTGTATTTGGCGGCTTATCGCCTTTACGGAATGACAGACGAACGGACATGACTAAATCAACTTAGTTTGGGATCTCTGTGACTAGTTTTCTGGCGAATTTCACGCAAGAAATGTGGACTTGCATCCCTATAACATCGCTTTGATCCATAAGAACGGAAGCCGAACAATCATCAACTGCGAAGTAACTTCAGTGAACGGGCCCTAAACGATGCCGAATTTTCATCGCAAAATCATTCTCAGCGATGAAGCCTATTTTTTAGGTTCAATGGCACTTTTCCCTGATATCCCAAACCCAAGATAATTGATTTAGAAAACAATATGGGGCGCTCTTAATGAAAACCCCATTATATTACACTCAAATTTTGCACTATCCATACGTAAATCGTGCTACCAATAACAAATCATAACAACTTTCTTCTGCTTTACAGTGCTGTGTCTATTGTTTTCTTCTAATTAAAGACAAAATCCATTTAAAGATTTCAGTTTGAATGCATACATAATGAAAACCATATTATGATATCCATCGGAATGGCATCGAATTTAACTTAATTCCCTTAATACCTTATGTTCAAAGGAACGATATGAAGTTTCTGTGCTGTGCATTGATATGACTCTAGTTTTCAATGTGCAGATGCCGACCATATTGATATCAATAATTTCTTGTGTGAAGCAGCGCTTCACCCATCACAATTTGCGCCCAAAGCATAGATACCACACACCGTATTCATACGATAGACTTCAAGTTACGCATAGTAACAGGATTAGGGAGATTTGAAGCTTTTCAAAGATTCATAGAATAGAGTTTTCTTCCAATGTAATTAATAACATCTGAATATACTCGCATATTGTTTTTTCATTCGAACCAGTTTTAAATGAATTTATGAGTATACAGTGGTGAACAAAATAATAGGATAAAAATGCAGTCCTCTTCCAATAAGAAAACTTTCACAAACAGATTTTGTTTGTGTTATTGTGAAGATGAGAATTATCTCTTAATAGTCCTGTAAATTAAAACATCTTTAAGTTTAGTCTATATAAACTGAACCCCACTCATTAACCAGCCGTTCCGTGACCACGCGCCCACTGACCACCCTCCCACTACACTCATCCACCCTTCGACACCCAGAAAACTAGAGAATCGACACTATTATCAACAAAAACAACAAGTATAGCTCCCAATTTATATAATCAGATAAATGTATATTACCAATTAATATTAAGTACTAGAGTGTAGATTATAAATGAAGCGAATATGCCTACGGTTCCTTCCACACATCAGTGGAGCATCATAAAAAAATTTAATTGATACGATCAACGGTGTGGATTTTTATAAAGGACAACAAAACAAAGATTCAATTTTATATATAAGATTAATGTGGTCGCCCTGAGTAAATATTTGAGCAAATATAAGTATCAAATTTTACTTGAGCTTCCTCGATAGACCGACCTGAGATAAAGCTAAATTGCTTATGACTTAAAAATTTTAATTTAAATTTAAATTTTAAATTTTATCTAGGTATGCCAATATTTGACTTTTAAAGAAATTCAAAATTTTTTGAGACGATAGGCAAGAGGCAAGAAAAGTTTTACGGAGAATTGTTGGCCCCGTATGTGAGGAAGGACGATTCCGGTGACTCTATAATGATGAAATCTACGAGCGCTACCGCGATGTCGACATCGTGAAAGGAATTAAGCTCGGCAGACTCTGATGGGTAGGGCACCTAGCACCTAGTAACGTCAGAGTATCGGATGACTTTTTCGAACGACAGGTTGAAGAGAAGTTCACCCCTTGTCGGAGCACGGTATAGATGTTGAATGGGCTTGATAGTAATCCGGATATTTTTACTTGGCTTAAAACATTGGTCATGGTCAACGTGCATAGTCGATGCGACCGAATGCCGAATTTCCTAATGGCTTTATAAAGTTCTACTCTGGATATGCTATCATAGGCGGCTTTAAAGTCTATAAAAAGATGGTGTAGTGAGTTTTGAAACTCTGGACATTTTTCCATCACCTGCCTAAGGGTATAATTCTGATCAATTGTTGATTTGCTTGGGATGAAGCCGCACTGGTATGGACCGAGTGATCGGGTTGTAATTTTCTTTTTCACGCACCCATCAAATATTCGATGAATTATTATACGCAGTTTTTAGCTTCATCATCCGGCAATTATTTTGTCCTCTACTGTTCTTGGCGCATTTATACATACACACAATTCCGGATTATGCAAAATCTTTAATTTTATTCCTCCTCCTTCTTTGGTAAAACATTGAGCAAATGCATTTCGGGAAAACTAATAACTTTTCATGTATACTGAAAAGGAAGAGGACAAAATGTGGAAAATGCATTTTATCTTGGAACTAGCACTATCGCATTAGTTGCGGATTTGACCCTGTGTATGTATACGGACATGTCTACACCGAAATCAACATGTTAACGTGAAATTTTATCCACGACAGCGGGTTTTGCATTGATAACTATTTGCCATACCCATGGTTGTGAGGATTCGACCCATGTTCCAATGTTGTACTTTATTTGGTTAGGTCATTACCAAGTTTGCGTCGGTTTGTGTGTGTGTGTGTGTGGCGCATTATTAATTCATAACAAGCAAATTTAAAGCGACTGTTAGATGTGGTCATGTGTGCATTATGGGTCCTGTTAACTTAAGTAAACGAATTATGTTTTTAGATTGACGGACGGACATACGTACAAATCTTAAGAAGCTGATACTTGGATTCAAGTTATAATGTTCCTTAAACAAACAGACTATCACATTTAACGTTGTTAGAAGCAGCATTAAAATAGAAATGGAGAAAAAGCTGGAAGTGTGGAAAGACTTCACAAAACTTACAATTGAACGTCGAAAAGTTATGATAAATAGTACTGGAAGGAGGGTAATAAGTGTGAGCGTGGATGGATAAATCATAGGTGCAATTATCTAGGAAGTGTTATTAACAACAGAGGAAGCTCTAAAGATGAAATAAAACTATCAATTCTTCCTTGGCAGTATCGTACAGTGTCGTCCATTGTGCAGATGAATAGAAAAGGACTTAACATACTACCTTGTCTGAGTCCTTGTTTGTGCTTGTTTGCTAAAACATGAATGCTTTGTTTATGGATAAATCGAAACAAGTAAATAACAGTACATATTGGATAATTTTGTTTCGATACCATGTACTTTTGGCATCTATTCTTTTGGTTGCGATACCAAGTAGGTATCGGAAAAAAGTACTTTTATCGAATAAACGTTTCGTGTTAAATTAGTTCATTTTGGGAGAATAACACAATGGTGTTTTATTAATAATTCCAATGTTCAACTTTTTGAAAAAATAGCTTATAAAATGATAATCGAATATCGAATAAGACTATAACACTCATGCAGCAGTTGTAACGTTATTGGATCGTAGGTTCAAAAGTATTCACTTTCAATACCTCAGTGCCTCTGAAAGAGGGAGTCAGAGACTGAAAAAGCTAGTCAAACAAGATTTGGCTAGCTCGAGCAGCGATTCAAAAGTTGATGAAACACAAGCAGATTACGATTTCTGTAAACAACACAAGGAACATCATGAAGAACGGAGGATGACAAACCGTAAAAGTGATGCGGTGTCTATTTATTTGACTTCCCTGTTTCTAATTGAAAATCTAATCCACTAGAAGAGTGAGATGATATAAAGGCAATGTTTTTACACACTAGTCAATTTTTGGTCGTAGGCGAATTTGACTCGCCGAAGATGAGCATTGCAATCATTTCTGGCTCGTTTAAAATTTGGGTTAGCTTTGTAAAACCGAAAGCATACCTCTCCAATCCTAGAAGCCTCTTTACAGCTCGAGTCATACCATACCATACCATTATCGTTTGGTTTGACAGACTTATTACCGGAGGGGATAAAGTCTCTCATACCAATAAGGATGATTAGTAATAAATACTCGCAAAGAAGTATTTAAGGCCGTCTCAATTGGCTTTCTCGAATGGCCATACTATTTTTTTGGGAGTTTTTTCTCTAACTGCTTGGTTTATTAACGAGAAATTAGCTGTTACTACACAATGGTCTGACGAGCCTAGAGGTGATAATACATTGACAGAGTATTTATCAGGACGAGCGGTAAGGTAAGAGGTACAAGGGTTTTCGCGGAATGATTTGCAATATTCTTGTATTCTGTAGGCTCATTTACAAGCTGAGCAAGGTGATTAAACTCAGCGAATATCTCAACATCCCTTCCTACGAGTGTAGTCTGTCAAGAATGGCGAAGCCACCCAGAATTGGGTACATTGAAATCGTCCACAATAACGATTTCAGTTTTACGATACTCGTATTTTGAGACACTTCTTAAAATTGTCTCAGACAGTTCATCAAACTCGATATGAGTTGAAACTCTGTCCAAGTTGGGGCTTCTATATATAAAGCAATAGTGAATGTTGCGCCAGAATTGCTGGCTTGTGGATATTTATATTGGTAAACACAGCGGAAAAGTTCGATCTCAGTCCACGTATGTTGCTGAGATCCATTCTGAAACTACTCATCACAACAAATAACACAAAAACACATAATTTACCACTTCTTTAAGCCAGACTGAGGAGAGAGTGACTCACGTTGTCAACAAATAGTGACCACTGAAGTTGAGAAAGCACTCCTCCTTGGGGTCATCCATTACTGCAGTCAAACACACAGACACTCCTCCCGAGGAGGAAATAATATCTCGACTTTCAAGCATTGCCATTATCCAATGATTGATCGAGTCTTCGATACCCCTGCTACTTGCAACAGAGTCGTAAAAAGTATTATCGAAAGCGCCCTCAATGTCGAGGAAGGCCCTTCTTCTTTACAAGAGATAGTGAATCGCACCTTCTGTGCTTTTCCTGTACGCAAACTGACTGGAGTGCAGATAGGTAGACAATTCTAACCAGCCTCTAATATGAACATCAATGAGTCTCTCCATGGTTTTGGGGACAAATGTTTTTAGACTTATAGGTCTGTATGATTTAAGCAGCTCACTAGGCCTATTGCCTGGTTTGGGTATAAATACCACAGATAGTAGGAATGTAACCCCAGTGTTAGCTGACAAGAGATAGAACCCGTGGGAGAGATATATTAAATAAGAGGTAGGTAGAAACCAAAAGGTCATAACCTCGACATGTTAAGGGTCAAAAAGGGCCTAATTTTGAATGAGTAACAAACTGCAATTGTACAATCTAACCTTTTCATATTGTAGTGACAGTGACAGTCACAATCGAAGTCGACTGCAAAATCTTAGAGAAAGAAAACACAAAAGTTTCTCTCATTTTGCCGTCTAATTCGTTTTGTTTTTTTTTTTTTTAAAAAATTAATCGCTTATCTGTCACACTCACGGATAATGCACATACACACAGAAGCTCATATACACAAGTATTCAGTCCAAGATGTCCGACATTTAAAAGTTTCGTCCGAGTTATAAATTTTATTGTCTTCCTCGTAATGTGTTTTGTGCGGGGTTTTTGTTGTTTTTCTGATGTCACCGAGAAGTGAAACATCAAAAGAAACTTAAAAAAGAATTCCAAAAGAAAACTTTTTCCAACGTTGGTCGACATGGATACATACATGGATAAGAATATAGGTGCTGTGAGCGTGATAACTCGAGCCAAAAACAAGTAGCAGTAACTCGGATAAAAGTTGAAAAGGAGAAGTGTTCTGTAACAGATCTAAAAAGCCCCCAAAACCAACTGACCTGCTGATAACACTCTACTGTACTGTTCCTTGGAAAAAGAACCGAGAGAAACTTTTACTTGTTCCTGGCAAATAAATCACAAAAGAACCGCTCGAAGAAGTTTCACATTCTACTTTGTAGCATGTAATCCTCATCCAGGATACGATTTGATATTTCATGTCATGCAGAGCTGTAGGTGTAGTTACACAAAAATATCTGTCAGTTATCGTCGGTTAGCCGCGGTCTATGCTCAAAATAGTGGCGTTAAAGGCAAAAGTACTCCTATAGCAGAGGTATTTTGTGATGGTGTACTGTCTGTATGATGGACATGTAAGATGGACGTGGTAAGTATTAAACAGAAAAAAAAGCAAAAGTTGTTTCCTCAATAGTTTACCTTTTCAAGTGTTTACACTCACACCACAAACGAAAATGAAAGATAAATTCGTGTGTTCGATTCAATTCGATTCGTATTTCAACACCTTGTTAGACACTTAACTGACAGCTGTTTGAAAATTTGTATGAGTACGTATCTATAGTATAGTGGAGAAAGAGAAAACATTTACAAGTCTGCGTGTGTTAGTGTTAATCACTGTAGGGCATTCATCCTATAGCAAGGGTTAACACTTGCATCCACTTTCATAGACTCACTCTCAACATATACGATACACCCAACTCACACCTACACAAAATCATCACTAAGTGCGCTACACTCATGTGAGCTTTGTGCTTGATGCTTTGATAAAGGGGAACCACACACTGCTCTTGATGAGGTCAATTTATTTAATAGCCAGAGATAAATTTCACCTTCCTGCTGCTCTTGAAGTCCTTTGATGTAAACACAAACACTGCGGAAATTAATGTAAAATGCATGCTGGTGGAAGTGTGGACTGTGGAGTAGAAAAAACCTCCACCAAGTCCATCGAGTGCAGTTAAATAATTTTTTCTATAAATTCTCTGTGATGATCTGATGGGTGTAAAGTATTATGTGTCATGGTAGAAGATACTCGTATATTTTTTCCCAACACATCCCTTTGGCAAACATTTTTTTTTTAGATTTTCATAAAAAACACAAAATAAACAACTAAAAGAGTTGAGTGTTGTTACTGTTTTGTAGGGTTACCTACCTGCCCTGCACTGCAGATCTCTCGTGACTACGAAATTTTTTGGTGGCGTATGAGTGACATTTTATTTGATCGGTAATTTTTCACACTTAAGGTTACCATAACAAACTATTGTCAAAGCAATATATTGGCCAAGCAATATAAACTCTATATACTATAGCTACTTGCGATTGTAATTGTTGGACTTGTTTTAAAAAAGGGGGAAAGAATGACATTTTACTGGACAAACTTATGTGGACACCTGACCTGATTGAATTTTTGTGATACATAAACTGTCGGGGAATTTGATTTAGATAACCTGTAAACTTTAGGATTTATATCACAAAATGTAGGTTTGGATCTCGACTCGATTCACTCGCCACTTTATCTGACATTTAGTGATACTAAGACCTAATTTCCACCCATCATTTGGTACCAATACTTAGGACCCACGCACTTTAACGAAAGCCCTTTTTTTACTTTTATAGAAAAATCAGTTTTTTGACTCTACCAATGGCCAGGATAGTTCCAAAAAATAAGGTTTGTCGAGGTCATAAAAATAGGTATTTGTTTGTGAGATGATATCATCGTTGGAGTCAAATCTCTTTCCGCCGAGCCATTTCTTCAGGTTTTGAAACAAGAAATAGTCACTCGGGGCCATTTGTAGGTCCCTCCATTTGTGTGCAAAAATATGCATGCTCAACACAAATGGTTGCGAGAAGCCAGGACTTGGACCGCATGGTCTGTCAGCTAGAAAACGAGGCATATGAGTTCATCAAATTAATCCAATATGCAGCTTTGGAGATCTATTCCGCCATCAATTAAGGACAACAACGAGGTGCAATTATCCAAAAGAACTAAGAACTAAGAGAAAAGAAAGCTTAGAAGAAGGTTGCACAAGACTCGACAGACTTCTGATAAAGCACAAAGCAAGTTTTAATTAGCCATCTCGAAATAAAGCGACTCAGGAATGAGTCAATTAAAAAATATCTCTCAGAATAAAAGCTAATTTGCTGATAAGACTGACTATCCGTTTTAGAAAAGTACAAAATATCTTAAACGACCAACTTACCATAATCTACAAATTTAGATGCGGCAACGCCGTCTGAATCGTAACAATGAAGTGATAATAGGACTGGTGTTACGTCAATGAATTTCTGCAGGCTATCACCAGGGAGAAGCCACCTGATCGTGGGCGATACAAGCCGATGCCAGCCAATTCGTTCCTTGGTGAGTCTCCAATTGTGCGGCAGTGACATCTCGATCGCTAAAATTAGGGAGTATAAATAAATTTATATTACGTTTCACTAATATGCAGGATCTGCTACATTTAGCGAGTAATAACCAAGAGTCCTGAATCCGCAAACCAGGTTGTTAACAATCCATGGTTCTTGGATTAGGCCGATGTACTCTCCGCCTTTAAGCAGACGGAGTAAAAGGGAGGCCGAAGCCTTTTTTAGAGTGTTGGAGGTTAATCTGGACTAACTGCAGCATTTCTGTTGCAATCAGGGAGAGAAACCTCCATTACGGTATTCTCCAGATCTTCCCTTTCTGAAGACGAACTGAGAAGTTGGGGAATTCCCCGAGAAGGGTGAGTCCTCCGTCTTCTTATCCGATAGAGGATCGGTTAGGGAGCTATAGGTCATCCGCGCAGGTTTCTTGACATCGTATATTTTCTTCTCTCTCCTACACACAAGACAGTTTCGCAACAACAAACAAGAAGTACACCCCTGCTTTCGAAATAGGTTTGCCTCGATCGGTGATCGCAGCGAGACCAATCGCTACACAAAATAGTTTGCGGATGTCTGCCAAGAAGGCACAGCTACGGCGCACAGCAAAAATTATCCACACTTGATACATGGGAAACTTTACGAGCTTTAACTTTACTGCGATTAAGAGTCGCTTGATTTAATAATTCTATTTAACCAAAAATTCTACTGCACAAACTGGGGATCCTTCAACTAATTTTGCACAAAGTCTACCATAGTCTATCAAGTGTCTTCCAATCCAGAAATTTAACCATAATATCCAAGCTTCTGGTGTATAAGACGACCTGTACTTGCTAGTACCGTAGAGTTTTCCTTTTTTTAATACCATTTTCCTGGGATTTTACTGCAGTCGCTTTTACTGTTTCTTCCGCTTTGGAATCGCTGAAAGCGTATCCCACATGGCATGATGCCTTTGAACTCCTTTTACCATCTTCCAACATTTCTACCAGTCTTTTGATCTGGTCTTCTAATTTATGGAAGTAAGATATCATATTGTTGGAGAGGAAGAGAAACCGCGTCTTACAGATAAATATTGGCACACCGTATGTGAGAAAGTAAATTTCCAGTGACTTGTGACTAATATCATGAGATCTATGAGCATTATCGTGGTATTGACATCATTAAGAGAATTATGCTCCATTAGCTCCGTTTGGTAGGACACAAAGCATAGCTTGAGCAAAGAAGATCCTGTTTGGAAATTCATTTACGGTAGTAGAAGTCGTTTGTGATACAAGCTAAAGCTAAGCTGAAGAGATGGCATAGACCAGGACGGTCAGAATTGAGCGATCCCAATCTTGATGACATCGGCTCGAAATCAGGACGGATGGAGAGTTTTTTCCTCGGGATGCCACTGTCGGACCCTTGTGTTAGAACCAAATATGATGACGATAAAACTTTTGTCGTCTAGAGAACTCTTCAAATCTTTACGCATTACAAAAAGAAATGTTATGTAGAATGTGATATAGATAAAAGTTGAAATTTATTTCAAACATTTTCTCGTTCCAAAACACAGAGCATAAAACAAATTAAAAGACATTATAACATTACAACTACAGATGCTATTGGTTTTACTAGAGCTTCCTAGATATTGAAAAATTGCTGTTTGCCAAACGCAAATGTCAGCAGCGTAGGAACGCTAACGTGTGCCAATGTCTGGCAGCTGGGACAATGTTCAACTCATTTTTCCGTCTAGACAAAGGTCGTCGCGCTATGAATGAATGAATAAATACCCGTCACCCTTTCCATACGGACATGTTTTTCCATCGCTTTAACTTCATTCAACAATTATCAGATATTTGAAGTACGAGCATATTTGTCGCCCGTCTTCCTTTGATATGACTTGTCGGAAGCCAAGGAAGAGTAGTTCTCTGGTGTTGAAAATTGCATTATTTACTAGGCGAGGGTGACACTCATGCCTTTTTCCAGGTTCATTATTACTAAAAACTCAGAAACTTATTATAAAACAGCATCGGAGTGCTCCCCTTGCATATATGAATGACTTTCGAAGATGCACTTTTCTTCCTCTTCAGTTGAGTATGTACTTTGCTGTCATACTCTCCCGGTGGCTTGCAGTATCTTGTATCTTCGTATCTGTTGTGTGCGAATGAAATGTGTCGTCTACCAACGACACGTTAATTTATTGTAATTGCAACTTGTTGCCTTTTTTAAAAAAGGGAACTCTGTTTGTCTGAATTCTCTAGATGTGCAACATAAAATTGCCGCACATCGCCACGTAAGAGGATTTCCCAGAAATGTGCGAAACAGGCGAGTATATGAGTAGAACGGATATCCGGTGATTTCGTGTCATGTCGAGCCAACTATTATTAGCATTTGAGTATAAGGCGTGCAAATAAAGGAATTAATTGACTTATTTATAATTTGAAAACAAACAAACAGCAATCTCGCACCTCCATGAATGTTCTTGGATTCTTTGATTAGCCATTTTATCATTAATTTACTTAAGTTTACTTAGTGCATCAATGGAAAATTAAAAAAAACCACCTGTGTTATGGTTAATACCTGAAATAATGAGATATAAAGAAATCATTGAACGTCTGCGAGCTAATTACAGAAATATGAATTGTGATTTCCAAAGCAGCACCCGGCCGCCAAACCGCCCACTTTTACACATTATTTTCTTTTCGTTATATTTGGTTTGTTTGTTTTTATTTTTCAGATTAAAAAAATTCAACGAATATTTATTGCAAAGGCAACAGAAACAACTTAACGTCTGCCACTAACAATATGCCTTGGAATGTTGGTGTAAATCGTAGTGTTAAGGATGTGTTGTCGTCGTCAAATCGGGGTGAAGGATCTTGTCGTACAAATATTTGAGTCATTATCGACTGAATGGTCGTATATTGTTGTTGTGTTGGTATACATTTTTCCCGGATATATCTTCATGTTGGTATCTTTATTAGTTGCTTAGTGTATTGTTGGCTATCGAAAAGACTATACATAGTAAGACTATGAATGTGAAAATATATCAGAGACAATAGTACCACCATAAAAATAAAAAAAATTCCAAATTGACAAAATAAAGTCCGTCCGTTTCGTTTATGCCCATCAGTCGATAGGGACTAGAGACTGTACGTCCTTGTATTCATCGCCTCTGAGTTTGTCAAAAACATCAATTCACGGTAACGCACGTAGATCTCGTTTTCATATCATCATCATATTTGGCACCGGTTCTAGTCTCCCGCAAAAAGTCTCCCAATTTTGAGCCAATGTCATCTAGTCGTATGTGGTTATCATATACTGTCTTAAAACTCAACAAATCTCTCACATAGTTTTACGACAACGACAACAGATATACATATATGACTATTAATATTGGTACGATATTTAGGCTTTCTATAGATATATGGGGTATTTATACTAAATCTAAAGTTTCTAGAAGGTCCCAATCAATACTGTTACGAAAATAGAATTAGTAAATCATTCTACAGCGCCATCTGCTGATTAGCCGTGCATAAGGGGAACTTATACATACAATTGTATGTGGTGATTATGATGATGATGAGAAATGGGGTGAATTCTAGTAGCACTGTGAACCAGCAGATCTATTGCGCTTCTTCCTAACTTGTGCTGTGGGAACAATTCATGCCCGTCCCTACAGCATAACCTCCATGCCAATGTCTCTTAGGAACTTAATGATATGGAGTGGGTTTAGCCTTTAGCAAAAATCGCGCAGAATACGAGATTGCGTGGCTTCTAATATGGGCTCTTCTCTGTCGGATCGTAGCTCTGCATTATTTGAGAAGATACCCAGCTTCTCAACAAAGCCTGCTTCTGTCATTTATTTATGTGTGTCCTGTTAGAAACACTCTAGGAACACACGAATCTAGTGAGAAGACTAAAAAGAACTAGTGCAGCATATATATTTATGTATAGTCAATGCTTTAAACCTTTTTTATTAATTTAAGTCAAAACAAAATTGCTTATTATTCCTAAGACAAGATTGTAATATTTTGCTAACACAGTCATGTGTTTTTCAATTAAATGAAATGTTATGAGCCCCGGAATGATTCTTACATAACTTCTGCTTAGTCCCAGTATCCAGCGATACCGCTTTGGGTTATAGCTCCCCAACATTCCTTTGCTTGTCCTATGCCTGGGAGATTTTCCCATCTTACGGAATCCTTTGATATTCTGTCTTTCATATTCTACGTATCTCTTTGCGCATTATGCGGTAAGTTATGCCAAAAAAAAAAAGGTCTGACCCTACTAGTGAGCCTATCCACTGCTTCGTTACCTTCTATGCCAGGTATGAATCCCGGCACCCAGTAAAAACGCACATATTGCCAACTCCGTTTAGCTTCGCCATGCACCACTCCGCCAGTCCTGACAGGATGTGAAATGCATCCAAGGCCCTAAGCGCAGCTTGGTTGTCTGTCATGATAGTTATTTCCTGCCTCATATAGTTCCTTTCCAGATTGAAGTGAGCACATCTTTCGATGATATATACTTCTGCCTGGAATATGCTCGGGTACTGCCAAATTTCTTCAGAGTTCTTGGTTCGTGGCCCATGGACTCTGTATACAACTTATGTCTCTTGCATGTGCCTAGTATTCAGTTTCAGATCTGAAATCATTTGGTGCTCATTTTAACTTCAAAATTCTTCATGAATTCAAGCCTTTGCACCATGTTATTGCAAGGCATACTCGCTAAACGTGTCTGCTTAGCAAGTGATGCTACTATTCCCTGCCATCCGTAAAGCAGCCTACTTTGCTTAGCCAGTATTCGCATTCAAAGGTTAAGAGCTTTTAAAAAGAGACAATAAATTTGTTAACATAGCATCTTCACACATGCGTTAGACAACTAACTATGTATTTTCTATGCTATAAGTTTCCGTGCGCATATTTCTGTTATCAGTTATCATTTCTTATTTTAGAGGGAAGGAACAATATCTAAATGGAATGTACATACTCATCATCATGGACTCTTTGCGTTCCAGCAACATTTTTAGGAGTATAAAGTTAGTAAAAAAATATGCTTTATTACAGCTTTTTATAACTGTTAAATAGTCTAACGATTGTGTTTTGGCACACACAAGAAAATCCTATTTTTCGCGTAGGTTTCTCTGTTTCCTTTGGCTTGTGGGTTTAAAGCTTCCTCCTTTGCACCAATCCAATATATAGTGTAGTGGTAATCGTTAAGTATTTCTTGCTGCAATGTCCGCTGGTAAAAAATGTTGCAACCGTTACTTTATTTTGGCAAGCGCCCAACGCATGTCACCAGTGAGTCGCCGATTATTTTTGGAAGTTCCATTCCAATCCATTGTCGACGTCGTTTCTTTTTCTGTCATTGCTGCTTTGGCCATCAGGAGAAGGATGCTCTCACTAAATGCAGGCCACCATCTTTCCAACAACATTATGTGCAACCGCACTCGGAACAGTTTAGTCCTGTGAGGACGTTAACTTATTTGCAGTCCATTGAATTCAGACTGAATATAAACTTTATCTGCTAATGCAGTTCATCGCTATTGCATCACCACATGACAGTGATGCATGCAGCCTTAACAAAGTGTCAAACATGCAAATAAAAACCAGAGGAAGGAACGTTCGTTCAGTGCACTGATATGGACTTTTATGGCTTTAGATTTCCAGGAGTAAATAGATTTTATAAAATAAATCAGAGCAATTTCAATCGATTGTGCTGTGAATACCGAATGTCGATTTTTTTGTGCCAAGAACAAAAAGTTCAAGTTCATGCGAAAATTCGGCCAACAGATGTGCTATAGTGTTCATTGATTTAATTGAAAGCTAAGAGAATAAAGAGGAGAAGTGCGCATTAATTCGACAGTAGGACCCCATTTAACGTAACTTATAGAAATTGAAGCCGTTGCTAAAAATGAGTCACGTCTTAAAGAAACCGACTATACAATAAAACGAAAATTGTATGTGACAGTTGTTTAAATTTATAAGATCCAGTTTCGGATTATGCATTTAATGCAATTGTTTGTTTTGTTTTAATGTACAACAATACCTCATTTTGCGTTGTGGATACGTTCCAAGAAAACACGACGCAAAGTGAATTGTGATTTCTTAAAGGAAGCCATGGAAATACAGAAGAGGCAGAATCACTGTCACTGCATTAATAACAAAAATACAGGAAATTTAGTTTTCGTGAAAATTCTCCAATAACCAAAAGTATACTGAATTGCACTATAAATACTGAAAAATAAAAACACATGCGAAGCACTGAACCTCAACAAAAGAAAACAAGCCATATCGCAAAGTTGCACACAGCGCACAAGCGTGCATAGAACACAGTCATTATAGTATGGCGTGATCTGATGCCGCTATATTTCATGATTATTAAAAAAAATTTGTATGGGAGCCCCACGACCACGCGGTCCGATCAGTACCAAGTTTTAGTAAAAATGTTGTTTCCGTAAATGCACATATTTGCAAAGTTTCAATGAAATCGGGCTTTGGGAAGTGAGTTAAAAATTTATCGCAAGACTCCACGATAAACAGGTAAACAGACAAACTTAAAAAACAGACATATAGACAAACAGACACACAGCCAAATAGACAAATAGGCAAACAAACAAACAGACAAACAGACAAACTTAAAAAACAGACATATAGACAACTAGACAAACAGACAAACATACAAACAGACAAACATACAAACATACAAACATACAAACATACAAACATACAAACATACAAACATACAAACATACAAACATACAAACATACAAACATACAAACATACAAACATACAAACATACAAACATACAAACATACAAACATACAAACATACAAACATACAAACATACAAACATACAAACATACAAACATACAAACATACAAACATACAAACATACAAACATACAAACATACAAACATACAAACATACACACATACAAACAGACAAACATGGGTACGCAAAGTTAATATAGAGAATTTAAAAAGCTCTTCAGCAGATAATACATAAATATTTTGCCAAATACACCACAACTGCTACTACATCAACTAGAGAATCGGTAGTCTCAGACTAGAAGAAGAATTTTAAATGTTAAGTTTCGTTTTAATGTATTTCTAGCAGGCTATTAAAGGTAACTTTAGTTGCCTTAATTCCTAGTTAGTCAGTTCATGGTTATGTGAAGTAAACAATTCTTCAATGTCCTACATTCCTTCAAAATTATATTATTTATTACCTAAAATACCCGGCTGCCCCCACTCCACTTTTCACCGATCAACTAACCACCCACCCAGTTATTCATTTCCTGACCCCCCACCCATTTACCCCTAATCAGACTGACTGCAATCCCCACCAACACAATATATAACCTCCGGCAAAAAAACAATGTACAATGGTGAAAACCTTATGGAATCGGTCCAGTAGCTTTCAATCCTGGAGGCGGATTGAAGAACGTAAGCTACTTAAAGCTCGTATTGTAGATACCCCAGCAGCAGTGAGGGTCGAGCTAGAGTCCCTATATCGAAGGAAAATGAGAGAAGTGCAGCGTAGTGTAAGACGTAACAAACGTAATTATTTCCCGAATTTGTACCTCAACTCCCAGTAAATATGAAATCGCTACCGCGATCAACGCACTAAAGAACAACAAGTCGGTAGGACTAGATGGTATACCAGCAGAGCTTTTGCGGAGCTTTCATATCCTCTTGTAGAGAGAGCTTGGGTGGCAGAAAGTTTCCCCGACGAGTGGAAGAAGGAAATGATTGTTAAGCTCCCTAAAAAAGGTAGTCTTATGAGATGCAAAAACTGGAGAGGCATTTGCGTTCTTCCTGCAGTTGCAAAGGTAATAGCCAAAGCAGTACTTGAGCGAATTGAGGAACATCTGAAAAATACACTTGATGCCGAACAAGCAGGTTTCCGCACTGGATCCTCCTGTGTAGGCCACATCAACACCCTGCGGATCATTATTAAACAGTGCGTTGAATTCCGGTCACCACTGCACCTGCTGTTCATCGATTTTGAGAAGGCGTTTGCCAGTGTCAACAGATAGTTTATCTGGCTCGCCTTGCGCAAGAGACGTATAACCGATAAACTAATAGCTATTATTAAAGCTACCTATGATGGCTCTAAAAGTCATGTGGTGCATAGAGGAAAGCTGTCAGAAGAATTCAAGATCCTAAGTGGGGTACGACAATGTTGCGTTCTATTGCCGATACTCTTTTTGTTGGTGATTAGTGATGTTCTTTGCGCAGTTTTATCTACTGGAAACGGAGGAATTCGTTGGACACTTACATCTTAACTCAAACTCGACCGAAGGTGGAACCGAACAAAACATTGTCAAAAGAATCGTCAAAGCCAAATCAGTGTTTGGAATGATGTCCATGATATGGCGAAGCAATGCGATCAGCTTAAACACCAAGTTCAAATGTTGAATCTGTGCTGTTGTATTGGTGTATGGGTGCAGCACTTGGAAGGTGACCGCTACTATCACAAATAGATTACAAACGTTAGTAAATAGTTGCCTGCGGAACATCTTAAGGGTTTTCTGGCCTAACCATATCTCTAACAAACATCTTTATCAGAGAACGGGTCAGGAACCAATGGGCACAACCATCCAACGACGGAAATGGCAGTGGATTGGTCATACACTCCGAAAAGTCGACAGTTCCATAGCAAACTACGCAATGCAATGGAATCCGTTATCTCAGGATGGTAGAAGAACGGGTCGTCCGAGAAATACATGACGCAAAACCGCACGCGATGGCGCGTAGGCGTAGTAGAGGCCCTAGGACCCACAAGGCAATATAGTAAATAAAGAAAAATAGGACTTGTGGAGAGTAACGCAGCAGGAAGCAATCGCGATAACCATCAGACGACGAAATTGGAGCTGAATTGGCCATACTTTGAAAAAGCCAGCGGACGAGATATTACGATACTAGCGCTCGACTGGAATCCACAAGGAAGCCGCCGAGTTGGCCGTCCTAGCAAGACATGGAAAAGGACAATAGAAGATGAAGCAAGATATGAAGGACAGAGTGGTGTCTCTTGGAAACCTCAGTTCACATTGCTGGACAACCGGTCGAGACAATTGAAACCTCAGTTCACAACGAGTTCATTGGCGGGCGTTTGTAGAAGCCCTAGCTCCCCCACGGAGTAAAGGAAAGAAAGAAGACATTAGCCGGACGGACACTATACTATCCAACAAATAAGCCGGAATTACGTAATGACACCATAATTGAAAGGAAACAACACGTCTTCGAACGGACAAAAGAAAACTGCTAGCCGAATAGCCGGACTTAAGAAGCGAAAGCTCCTTTTAAAGCATTTCAATACTTTAGAAATTGTATAGCGTTCAGGAATCCCTGAATGCGAGTAAAAGTAAAAGAAAAAAATTCCAAATGCAATTAGTGTTCGTAAGAAATTTCCTTTTTCTTTAAATATTTACACAAACTAAGCGCCGAACGTTAGGTGAATGAATTCGGTAAAACAACAACATCATTATTTGTGCCGGGTGGTTGGCATTGGGTTCACTGTGGTACTACCTTCACTTCACTGCTTGGAGTTTCCTCAACATTTTTTGATTAATTGATGCAATTAATACGAAGAGCTCATGTAATCCCGCATTTCCTTGGAATACGAGCACATGCACTATCTGGACAAAATATCCGTCTGCGTGTGAGAAGTGTTTGCCGTTGTTGTTTGTGTGTGTCGAGTCGACTCTGTTACGTACCCGGACCAAAAACAACAACACACAGTGATTAATATGAGAAGAAAATATAAATAATTCAAGCTGTTTAGTTTAGGCTTTGCCATTCGGATTAAAAATAGGATTTCGCCATCAGGGTGATTGCTCTAAATGAAATTTAAAGTCAAACAAATGGAAGGTGACTCTGATGCTCACCTTAACGTGTTCTTTGGTGTTCTTCAATATTAATTGCAGCAGAAGCTTCTCAAGTGAAAGATTATCGTTGTTGTTGAAAACAGTGAACAGTGTTTATAAATTACACTGGAAAAGCAAGTTTGGAAAGGAAAAAAATTGATGTAGTCTGTGTCGTTTGAGCATTGTTGTGTGCAAATTTATGGAGAAACAATTTGTATAAAGTTTTAAGCGTCTATCTAGACTTTAGATGCTCTAGATGAAATGTGAACTAAGTAATACTAAGTAATCGACCCGCTTAAACGTCTTATGAACACTACCAGCTTGTCACTGTGTTATCGCTTACTCAATAAATACACATATTCTGATGCATTGCGTCTATTTTTTCAAACCCATTCGCGAGACTTGTAACTCAACTCAAGCCTACAGGAATACAATTTTGCCAATTAGATTTACCGACTGACATTGTGATTACTTCTTTCTCGCGAATGGTTGACAAACGTTCCGAGAGTAATAACTTATCACGGAAAGCTTCTCAATTCGCCGTTAGGATCCGGCCTTTAATTGTAGGTCCCTTCCATTAGTGTCCAAAAATATACATGCGCAACACAAATGGTCGCGAGAAGCTAGGCGTTGGACCGCAATGGTCCGTCGCGCCGAATATTATTATATTATTATAAACCCTTTTGACGTATCTACATTATAATAAGACAACCCATAATGCCCCCGGCCCAGCGGCCCGATCACTTTACAGAAAGTGTTGTCCATCATATATACTATCGCGTAAATTTTGTAAAAAAATTTGTATGGGAGACCCCGACCCCGAGGCCCGTGGTGCGCCAAATTGTAATAGAAAGTATTGTCACCGGAAATATACATGTGTGCAAAATTTCAATAAAATCAGGCTTTAGGAAGTGGGTTAAAAATTGATCACAAGATCTGATCAGCCAGGCAGCCAACCAACCAGCCAGCCAGTCAGCCAGCCACTCCGCCAGCCACGGGCACCCGAAGTTAATATAGAAAATTTAAAAATATAAAATTAGTGTTCGGTCACCCCCAAAATATGAATTGAAATTTATTTTAAACATAGGAGTACAACGAATTTACTTTACATCGGTCTTAATGATAATTCTGACAGACCTGAAGCCAAAAAGGGCCAGAGTTTGAGAAAGGATTATTTTACCAAAAGTTTAAAAAGGAAAAAAAATGGAAGCGGGACTAGGAATGCATAGAACCAAGTACAAAATACCGAAGGGGATCGAATGTAAAGATATGTTTATAGCGGTTCTTGACTACGTTAAGATTATTTAGCCAGCTATCCACTAGAAACAATCTACCCTTGATGGTAGTTATAGTTTTTGAGTCGAGGAGTGCAGATGTCAACCTAAGTAATATTGATTCTTCGCCTTTTGCGTGAGAACATTAACAGTTCCGGTGGTCGACCCAGCTTTATTCTGTTAAGAAACGATTTATCCAAATATACCTTGACACATAACTTTTTCAGCTACAACATGACATTTCGCTCTTCTAATTAAGGCTGAATTTAAACGCATTTTCACATCGGATGCATCGAGTTTAATTAAATTAATATTAATAGTTTTAACTAAAAATATGAAAACATCGATGCAAAGGCTCAAAACCATGCTGCAACAAGGGCTTCATTAGTCCGATCAAAAGTCAATTAATTTCCCTTACAACTGACGTTCAAAGCACTTCGGTCATTCTACATACTACGCTGATGTAGATTTTGCGCCCTCTCCTATTGCAGACGTAGATGCATCCGACAGGCCTAGAGTTAAGAGTTGAGGGCGATTAAATAGATAAACCCGGACCGGCCGAACGTTTTCCATCGCACAACTTGTCAATCTTCATATCATGATTTGTCATTTGCGGCACGGCATTTCGCTCTGTTATAAGTTAGTTAGTGGTTAATGTTACTGCACATGCAAAAGGTCAATCAATGCAATATCATGTGTACCCGCAGCTTTATGATTTAATTAAATTTTGCAATACAATGCTTGAGGGAAAATACAAATGAAAAAAAATCTACATTTGCTTATTAAGGCCTTCACACACTAATGCGATTGCGATATCGATAAGGATAACTATCATGAGAGCGATAAACAAATGAACAGGTCAGCGCGATAGTGATAATTTTTTTTTTAGTTTTTTCTTAGTTTTATTTGTTTCCTTAGAAAGTAACTATCACACAAAATGTGCTGCTAAATAATAATGAATAATAATGAAGAAATCATATTGTTGTTAGCTTTAACTCCACACCAATATAACTCCAGATCATCATAATCATCATATTTGGCTCTACAATCGATCGCATTTCCACTAGTCAATGATAGTTACGGCTATAAGCTACCTTTATGACCGTTGAATCAATTATCCGTTGCAGCAATTATCGTTGACCGTTTTCGATTATCGACGAAATTTAATAATCAGAGCATAAACGTTGGTGCTCCACAAGGCTCTGTTCTGGCTCCGACACTATTTCGTTTTCATAAGTGATCTTCTGTCCGCCACTTCCAAAATCTGACGACTTCGTTGTCAATTTTTGATATGAGTTCATACTTTCTGCTCGTCTTCCTTTTCTTCGCAACGTATCTTAAGAATGTTAATTTCTGACTGATTGACGGCATAACAAGCTCGGAACTACATAATAAAGTGGAATTTAACCCAATGCTGTTATCTGTCATATAGGTGAAATATAAAACTCAAACCTTTACCCACGAATGGCACTGGCACATGGAGCCAACGATGCTTACTGAACTGCAACACCCACATCGATGCATCGAAAATACGGAAAAACTCCCAAATCTCGGTATAGTTCAACTTCTTGGTTTCAAAATTATTGTTAACCAAATAATCTAGGGCACATGGAGTAGAAAAGTGATAATATTCCACGTGCAACAAAACGATCTGAGTGTTTTGTTCAACAATAATTTTGAATCGCAAAATACCAAAAATATTGAATTATTTGACTTGAGTTCCAAGATAATATTAAATAAAATGGAGAGATTCGAAAATCAAGCGGATGACAATTATTTTCTTCCCCCTTCGTTCTTATCGACGTGTCGTTAGCTTACCACCTGTCTTTCTGTTGTTCCATTCATAATGATTATTATTTAATTGCTTGAATGATGCACATCAGCGACATTCTGCCGTTTGACATCTGCCTTTTTGCCAACCATGAGCAACCAAAAGCAACAGCACACGTCTCGCTGAAATCGATTTGTCGTCCGGATTACCAACAATGCAACAACAAACCCTTAAGACGAACCCTTTTCCTGCCATTCAATGGAATTTGTCATCACGTAATTAAATAATCAGATTTGCAACCGATTTCCAGTTTTCACCTTTCTCCGTTTTCACATTTTGTCAGTTTTCAATTTCCCAATCGTTGTCAATGCGGGGCGGAGTGTGGAGTTCATTGTGGCAGTAAATCCTAATTAATCGACTATATCAATATACATCTGTATGAGCGTGTGTGTAATCCTTTTCGGTTTATTTGTAAACTCAAAGCACCATACTAACCAGATAGTGGGCTAAATAAAAAATGAATAATGAATGTGAGTACCGCTTTCAGGTCATTTATAAAAATACTAATCTATATATTAGTAAGTTTCTTTATTCAATTACTAATTACTCCAATGCAGTTTACCTCTATGTTGTGTTTGGTCTTCCAAAACGCCTTGCCCCAAGCGTTCCTTCAATAGATTGTTTCGCGATTTTATTGTCTGGTTTCCTAAATGTGTGGCCAATCCAACGCCATTTTTGTTGCATGATGTCTGTAACCTCCGCAACGGTCCTATTCCACAACTCGATGTTTAATATGGTTTATGGCCAAGAGATCTTCAGAATGTACCGCAGACACCGATTAACAAAAGTCTGCAACCCGCTCGAGATGTTTGCAGAGCACTTCCATTTTTCACAGGCGTATAATAGCACGGATTTTACGTTGGAATCGAAGCGTAGTTATATTTTAGTGGAATTCAATAGGGGAGAGAGGGTTCCAAGTGCACAACGAGCTTTATTTATCCTGATGTTCACATCCAGATCTGTTCCACCATTAACTCTCAGTGGACACATTTTATTAAAGACAGCAGGATCTGCTTTCAGGAATTATGCCGTCAAGCTGCTTTGTTTGCCTTTAGAAGATGCATCCCGGTTTTTATTTCTGAGCTTGTTGAAGGGCAAGCTGAGGATTTAAATTTGAATCCTGGGCATCGTTGAGCAGTGCACAAAAGTGATCCTTCCACCTCCACAGACAGGTTGCCATTCACATCGAGAACAAGTTGGCTCGTAGTGCTACGCTTTTCGACAATGTCGGTGATTTCATACAGTTTCCGTATACCACCTCTTCCAGCAGTATGTTCTTTAAGATTAGTTTCTGATGAGCATCGCTTTTCGCATTGTTCTACCGTTCAATGTCCTCGTGTGATTTTATCTCAGGTGGGTGTTTTGGGAAATCCAGAAATCTCTAGTTGTTTTCTGTCTAGGTACTGTTTCGGATCCGGTTGCAATAAAAACGTTCTTTACTTGACCCCACACATCGTCAACAGATAAATCCATGTTCACAACTAACTGGAAGTCTGACGCTTTGTCGCTGTAGCTGTATTATCCCCTTTTATTAAGACATAGTGATCAATGGATTACTGCTACAACTGAAAAGAGAAGAGATAAAAGTTGTAGCGTATGCTGATGATGTAGCGTTAGATGTCTCAGAGGGATACCTTAGAACGACTATGCAAAATTTTCTCTCAATCGTTACAGAGTGGGCAAACAAAAGCGGTCTGGGTGTCAACCGGAGCAAGACAGAGCTGCTCCTTTAAAATTCCAAAGGTTGATCCGCCATTAACATATCAAGCCCGGTCTGGCCAAAGCTGAACTTGAAGCGTTCAAGTACGCTAATGTCTGTCTGGGACTACCTGCTCGGAAAACACGCGAGAAGGATGGGTGTCGAAGACAATGATTTCTTTAGAAACTGGATAGACGAAGAGGAAGAGGAGACCAAAGAACATCTTCTTTGCTTCTGTCCGACATTAGTATACAGATGACACAAATCCTTAGGTAAGCGATTAATAAATAAGCTCTTAGATCTCGAAAACGGCAAATTTCAAGATATACTTTTGATTCATAAAGAGCTTGGAATGGATCCTCTGAAAAAGGAAAGCCATAAGATTTATGTGGTTACACAAAGAACCGCTAATGGTCTCAGTGAGCGATCCCAAGGCAATCTAACCTAACCTAACCTAACCTTGTTGAAGAAAGAATGAAGCTACCTTCTTAGTTGTAGATTTTGAATAATGCTAAGGCGTTTCCTGTATTAATTCTCGTGTCGGAAGTAAAATACTTCCTTTTTTTTGATATAATCGCATATAATGAGCATACCCACACTGTTACGTGATAAGTAATATAAAGTTGACAAACGGATAAGTTGTAGATTGTAATTTTCCCAGAAATATCGTTAGAGGTGTCGCCTACATAATTTAAATTTCGTTCTTGAGCGTGCTAAAGCAAGTGCGTTGTGATGAAAAATTTACTTACAATGGAAGCCTCTTTGTATCTAAATAAATCATTGATTGAATGGGATTGATTGCGATTATGACATTTTCTTGATTAAATTTTTGCTTGCAATTTGGATGTTGAATACAAAATTAAAAAAACCTCGTTAGAAATGACGTTAGCTTGTTTCTCAGCAGTCAGTATGCAGAAAACGTTCATAGTATTCACAGCATCTCTGCTTACTACACAATGCTTCTAAGTGGTGATATAAAATATCAAGTCCTCGGACATGTCTTGTAATTTATCCTTCTAATCTTTTTAGAAAAACTTTACTTTCAATTTTTGAAAACCAATGTATCCTCTGACTTATCTCTATCCCTAACACTTCAGTTTATTTTTCAATCAGGATACAATATTCTGCAAGGGAGGCAATTTATTGAGAAACTTAATAGGAACAAAGTACTTCTATACCAGCATGCCCTTAAAATGATTTTTTCAGTGATTGTGCAACTTTATCGGACCCGACCAGAACGTGGCATGTGCCGCTTCTCTTTCCTTCGAAATCATCAAAAAATTCGTCAAATTATGACATCGCCGATAAAATCACATCACGTCGTGTGGCAACTGCTAATAATCTCGTTTATCAAATTATGGATCATTACAGCACCGGGCAGGACATATTATATCGTCATCAGCATCATCATCTGCTCTTGAGCAGGATCCGCCTCGTATTAAATTTCCAGCAGCAACGTGACATGAGGCAAAAAAGAAGGAATGTCGCGACATATATAGCACTTCACTGTTTATGTCAAAACTACTCGCACTTCCAACTTTGTCAGTCTGATCCTGATGTGCGATAAAGCAGAGCAAAATAAAAACAACAACAATACGAAAAACAAAAATATGCAAAGATTTGTGTTCAAGAAAGTTATCAGGACTTCACTCACTTCAGTCGGACAAACAAAACGAAGAAGGAGGAAAAGAAGATTTTTTTGTTTTCACCAACCCTCACTCAGTGGCACAGCAGCAGCAGCAGCAGGAGGAAACTGTAGATGAACGTTCGTATCGCAACGTAGCCCATCGAAAGGAATAAAATCCGATGGTGACGATGAAACCTGAGACGATCAAACCTCTCCTGTTTGGCAGTGCCATCATGCCAATCTGCCAAGGTGCAAATGTGCGAGGACTACTTTGTAATCATAATCCAACTGCCACAACCAAGTCCTTCCTAGCCGATTGTGGATTTGCTTGTAAGCAGCAGCACTGTTGATGGAAGGTGTATGTCGGCACGAAGGCGCAGAACAAATACCGCACATTCCACATCCTTCAGCATATGCGGATCGCTTAGTTGAGCGGCATATGCACCAGCAACGCGACGAGCCGCACCGCTCGTGCCATGGACAGAGTGAGCGAATGAGTGTAGCGTGTGCTGCACATATATACACACACACCACATCCACTTCCGAAACTGGATGATGAAAATAATACGATCCGAGGAGGATTTGATGCGTGCTGCTCCTTATGTTGTTATATTGAGATACACAGAGGACACAGGAGCGCACATATCCGGCATGTGCAAAAATTTCAAACCAAATATCAACACAAGCGCGGCACGGCACTGCTCGCCACGATACACAAGACAGCCATCGTGCCGCAGCATCCTTGCATCAAGTCCTCGAAATATCCCACTTAAGGTTCGCTGTAGATCGATCGCGTTTGGATATTTATTTTTTTCTTCTTCGGGTTCTTTATCTTTAGCGGATTGCTGTTGTTGTTTTTGTTGAAAACTTCCTTGACGTTGAGTACGATGAACAGCGCACGAATCATCTCTTGATGCCTTTAAGCTCCTTAGCCCGTTTAGATCGTTTTTATGTTCAAAGCATCACTTTGGAAGGGAAGAACGCAAATGACGGTAATCGTTTGGCTTCATGGTCGTTTATGACATTGATGATGATGGCAAAAACCACCAGCGGAGTTCGGCATCAGTGCAGGATACACAATTCCTAAGGGATAGTTACTTTGCAGTGAAATATTACTCCAACCTCTCAGCTAGAATGCACAAGGTGGCTCAAAAAGAATAGTTGTGTGAGCTATTTGTACGCGTAGTGCCTTCCTATACCGTGTTATCCCTCAGGGTTAGATTCGCGAAGATTTTGCGGGCCGAATCGTTGATGTCCATTCGATCTACATAGCCATCTCTAACGTAGAGTACGTAGAGAGAGAGAGACTAAGTCAATGTCGGTGTTCAGCTCGTATAATTCGTCAGTGAATATTTTTTTCCAAAGGTGGTCGCACGGCAAACGGGACCGAAAATCATCCGAAGACTCTCTCGCTCGATATAGGATGATTGCAGTCTTCTTAGTGGTTTGAGGGAAGTCTTTACTATACCCGGTTTCCTTCTTAGCCAAAAAAAACGGCGACTTAAAAGAGTGATTCTTCGTTTGAGATCTGAGCTGATGTGGTTATTTGAAAGCGGTGTAAAGCAGCCTGGGTAGGCAAAGTACTTAATTACCTTAGATGTCTATTGCGACGTTCTGGCCAATATGTTGATCTTCGTCAGCTGTCTAGTCTGCAATAGCCGCAAATACCATTTTCACAAGCTTCTGCCTCAATGCTGGCAATTGCACCAGTGACAGCTCGCTATATTCTGCCAATGATTTGGCTGTCGACAGCGTATACCAGCAATGGACCAGACTTGACATTAATTGTTCCTCTATCGTGGACCTGAGAGTTTCAAAAACAAGTTAAAGAAATCACATAACAACCACCCTTCATTAACCCATTATATACATCAAAGGACTCCGTTTCGTTGTTGCTAAACTTTTCGGACAATCGAGAATTCCCCATCATTATTCTGCAAAGTCGAACGAATCTTGCAGGGATTTTAAAACTCGTCTCTATAAGTCTCTGTATACTTATGCGACTTATGCGACTCGATAAAAAGGTGGTGAATATCGATATGCACTACATCATCTCCACAATCTATAGGGTACACATTTTGCTGATTTTCCTGTCGTAAAGCTGCACTGATAGTGGCCAATCAGGTTGTTGATGGGAGGCTTTAGGCGTTTGCGCAGTACAAAAGATAGGATCTTGTAGGTCATGTTAAGGAGAAGAATTATTCCTCTATAGTACAGTAAAGTTTGTCTCCTTTCTTGTGGATCCGACATAATAATCAGACATCTTACCATCTGACCAAGTTTTAGACATAACTGGTTATGACTTGATAGAGTCCATAACCAGTTTAAAAACCTCAGCCGAAAGGTTTTCGGGGCCACCAACTTTGTTATTCCAATGTTTGGGTATTACGATCTTCACTTAATATAGGTCAGTTGGACGGAAATGTTTGCTGTATTCGTCCAGCTTTAATGTTCGCGGAATGTTCATCTTCTTCGTCGTTTAACAGTTTGCAGAAGTTTCTCATCACTGACTGTGATTCCATTACCAGGTTTTCTTCCTTATCGCGACAGGTTTCTGTTCGGATTTTGTGGATTTGGTAGGTCCTTTTTACTTTGTTCTTTTATTTGGCATCTCTCAATGGCTGCGGTCACGTACTTTTCTTTCTTTTAATTTTTTTCTATGGAGAAGCCGATATTTCTCTCGTCTTATCACGAACAGCTCTTGTAATTTTTTTGCAGCGCCTATAAGTATGCCTCTTTAGATGCTGCGTGCGACTACCTAAAATCGTCACGTCAAACATAGGTTCTATTCTGGTGGTCTGGTGACCTCTTAACTATTCAACGAACGACCAATGTACATCATTTAATTTGTATTCCGGACAATTATCTTTTATAATATTACACTTTGATTCAGTGTGTTCCCTCCATATCAACCTTCGATCAAGATGAAGACGCTTGTTTGTTCATTGTTAGCCAATTCTGAATTTTGAATAAGTGATCTTGCAGTTCCATTGATGCAGTTTGTCGGTTTTTGTGCGAAAACATATTTTAGGTGTCGTCAACAAGTGTTATTGAAATTACCGTCAGTTGTTGGTAGGTAAGCTGTGTGTAGCAAGTACATCACAGGTTCAAACACGCTACCATGTGGGACCCCTACATAATGGCTGCATTTTGTTTTATCTATAGAATCGTTTTTTGGAATAATGAGTTTACAACGAGGGCATGAAATCTTTTTGGTAGAAGAATTTTTAATTTGAGATTTGCAAGCTCGAAGCTAATAATAAGGGCAAGAAAATTTTCATTCAGCTTGCGTGTGTTTGTTTGTTTGTCCACTCGTATATCTTGACTTCTACCAGTCAAGATTTGATGGGACTTGTTTTAAGATAATTGCTTAGAGCTCGGCTTGATTGCTTGATCGTCGAGTTAATGGCAGAGATATTGATGAGATGGACAAAATATTGTGTATGAATATTTTGACATTAAAAACCAATAATTCAATCAATTTTTGTTCAAAGAAAATTCGATCATTCTTTTCGCTCTGCCCTCGTGTGATTAACCTAAAATTTCGTCACTTCAAATCTCAAAAAACTTAATTAAAACTCTATTCACCAGATGGGATACGCAGTGCATTCTCCATACATTCATTTATGTGATTAACTTTTTAACCCTCTTCGCATTGGCATTGCCGAAACCCTAAAAGGATTACTTTCCACTGTAATTAGAGTATTGTTCATTTGCTGCAGGTAGACAGCAACAACAGCAGCCGTAATATGGGTGAACCCGTATCAGGAATTGCATTCACCCTAAAATTTGTAATTTCTCCTCAAAATTATTTTCTTTTTTCGGGAAATATTATAACAAAATTGTAGCAGAGCGCCTTTAATAAATGTCCATCAGAACGTAACAAAATATCCTTAAAAATTTCAATTGAACTCACAACAATTCGCAGATTGATGCACGCAGAACATTTGCAGGACTCTGCCATACGAGCAACGGACAATGATAATATGTGGGTCGAGGACAACATATGAGTCGCTTAAATCCAATGTATCAGGAGCACCACTGAATGGATGTATGGATGGATGAATGAACGAACGTGCTCAACTCAAAAGAGAGCTTAGGTTCTTCTGACTGCAGTTAAATACGCACGGCACCAGCAGCAACGCTGAACGCGTTCCGATTTTCCTTGTTCACACACACACACACACTCATAGCCTATCGATCGGGGGTTAAAAATGAAATCACTGAAGCAATTAATACGACCTTAAACATAATGTTCTACTTGAGCGATAAACGTACGTCCTGCAAAATAAAACAGAAGAAACTCCTCGTACTATGTATACCTACCTACCTTTACTCTCCTGTCGTCCCAATAATTTTGTGCATTAACCTCCGCACTTGGAATGAATAATGCAACTAACTATAATGCGCTGTGTATACAACTTGTTCCGGTGTCAGATTGCACTTTCCGGCATGTTATTCTGCGTTGGTTGTATTGTGTCGAATTAGGGACGCGCATCGCATCAGATTGACTGGAGTTGGTTGAGGTTTTTTTTTTTATTTATTTTGGATATAAATATGTAGTGGAGTTGTTAAGGCAAAATTGAAACCTTTGTGATAGTCGGGGGGGGTTCGCAGATAAGTTACTGCAAGAAACTATTAGTTTATCTTGAAGACCTTAAACCTCTATATATTCAGGATTGTGTAGATAAGTAATAAAAATGCTGTTTAAAATGCTCAATTAACCTTCAACCATGAATCAACACAACACTGGAGTCAACTTCAAACCAGTGTTAAGCATAAACAACTCAATCTAATTGCAATGGTTACCGGTGGTTTTTTGATTCCCCTATGGAACCACGGAATTCCATCACAATAACTTCACAACCATGGGACCACACAATTCCATCACATATCAGAATTAGCTCCAACACCAGTCCATAAATTGTGACCGTAATTCAATACGAATTTAGTAGTTTGTCAGGATCATAAAGAAACAAGACCTAAATGCGTACTCTGAACGTGTCCTTTACTCAATAACATCACTACATTTATACACACACACACACACAGTAAATTGCGAATAAAAGGACTTCTCGATACCTTTATAATTTAGGATCTAGAAGGAAAATCATGTACAAACGTGAACCACAAAGGATTCGGGATTCGAGTAGGTCGATCATCCTTTTCGATTGCACAAGAGCTGAAGTATGAGTCTACAGTTATGTGTAGATACGTACTGGTATATATCCGTCCAACAGGAAGACGGAACAAGTAAAGAAGAACACCAGAGGAAACAAAAAAATGAACCGAAATTTAAAGGGAATGGAGGTAATTCCGAGGACCGGGACAGATGTTTTACAAAACCACGCACAACCGAGAACTGCGATGATAGAAATCGTGCCGTCGTGATATGAAGGAACAACAGCAAACCAGAAAAGATCCATCGATGTTTGTTGTTGTTGTCATGTAAATCAAAATTTTGAAAATATTTTCCGTTCAAGGTAGGTTCGCTACCGACGTCGACGTACATGCACTTGGTGTGGCATAAGGCAAAGAGCAGCTCACATCTGAACTATGATATGTGGTTCAATTGCTGGGTGAATTACATTCCATTGAAACGCATCTCCAACATTAATCATAAGGTGCTTCGAAAGTGTGCAACATTGTCACTAGCGAGCGCATTGAAGGACTATGCTACGTTGGGCTATTTTTAGGATCACACATTTCGTTAATGAATGAAATCAAAGGAAAGAATGCACGAACAAACACAAATGAAGTATGAATGGAATTCCGATCCTGATCCCAAACACCGGAACTTTTCTCTGTCCCTGTGCCCATCTTCTATTCGATCTCGATCGTCCTTTGATCTCCGCATCGCACGTGTCGTTGCAATCATTTTTGGCATCTTCCTGTGAGGGTGCTGAGATGACAAGAAATATAATGACTCAGTCAAATCCCAGAAGTTCCGGCGTTTCCCTTTGGATTTCTTGGAACTGTGAAGGCCACCTTCGCGTTTTCACTGCGGGTCAGGGGATGTGCGTGCTCTACAACAAATTTTCTACTCACTCACACCTACTCGTACGTGCATTTTCATTTTATCTGCGATTTTATTCGCCCATACGTCCAGGCAGTATGTCTAAGTACATTTATTATCAGGTTCCAGAGGATGACTATGCGGCGAGTAAATTCTACGATGATTGTATGTTAGACAGATTGCTTTTGTCTAGCGATACAATTCATCCTCAGCCCCTATATGCGTGATGATGATGATCCCTTCAACAAGGGGTTGCTGCAAATGACGAGCAAATTGCTGGGAGAGTAATTCTAATTTTTTTCATCTTGCCATTATCCCTTAGATCCATTGGGCATGAATTGAGGCACGTTTTCAAGTTTTATTTGTATCTTTATGCGATGGTCACACACATCTGTTAATTTTTGCCTTGATAAGCGTTTGTTTTTTTTTCTGCTGACACAGCAGGTTCCTTAATTTGTGCAACATAAAATTACACTGCATCCACCGCGTGCACTGGCACAATGAAGGCGGCCAAACGTCAGGCAATGCTTCCAATTGCATTGGATTATAATATGTTCCATGTTGTGTGGTATTGTGTTGATGGTAGTTGGAATGTGTTCTATCGTTAGGAAAATATCGGGAAAATTCGAAATATCTCTCTCTCTCCCGTTAGCTGTTGAAGAAACTACAAAATCAATCTAATATTCATATTCTGATTTTTGGAAGACATCATATTTCGTCAACCGCAGTTCTGGATGTTAGCTTTACATGTGGGTAGAGCATCGGCTAACCTCTGTGCAGCTCTCTAACCAGTGAGTATACCAGCGTATGTGAGTATTCGTTCTAGTTGTTAACTCTGGGCACAACCTTAACTGTACAAAAATTACCCAGCTGCAAAACTTTAAATATTGGAATTTCCTGAAATCACTGTTCATAAATTTTGTGCGAATTTTACAAGAACGTGTCAAAGAAAAGCACGGAGTTATAATAAGTTTGCTATCGGATTGCAGGACTGGTTCGGAATATAGGACTAAGATGCGACTATAAGACTTCTTCCTATGGAAATTCTGGAGTGTGTATAAAATTTCAAGACCCCCGACCCAGTGGACTGATCATTACCAAATTTTTACAAAAAGTGTGTTCCATCGGAGATACACATCTGTATAAAATATGAAGGAAATTGGGTGCTCCCTGACCCTGAGGCCCGATCACTTCCAAATATTTACAAGAAGTGGTGTCCATCGGAAATACACATGCGTAAAAAATTGGAAGAAAATCGGGTAATTTTTATAAAATTTGTATAGGTGACCCCAGAGGGGGAGATACACATCTGTATAAAATTTGAAGGAAATCGGGTACTTTATTTACATAATTTGTATGGGTGCCCCCGGACTCCGAGACCCAATCACTTCCAAATTGTTAAAAAATGTGTTGTCCATTGGAGATACTCATGCGTAGAAAATTTAAAGAAAATCGGGTACTTTTATTTTTTACAAAATTTGTGTGGGTGCACCCGGACTACGCGGAGCGATTACTGACAAATTTTTAAAAAAAGATGTTGTCCATTGAAGATACACATTCGTATTAAATTTGAAGAAAATCGGGTACCTTTTTTATAAAATTTGTATGGGAGCTTTGGTATAGGCTCGGGGCCAAATCACTTCTAAATTTTTACAAAAAGTGTTATCCATCGGTGGTACACATGTGTATTAAATTTGAAGAAAATCGGGTACATTTTGTTAAATATGGGAGTCCTCCGACCTCGATACCCGAGGAGCCCCAAATTTTAATAGAAAGTGTTGTCTTTGGAGATACGCACGAGTGCAAAGTTTCAATAAAATCGGGCCGTAGGAAGTGAGTTAACAATTGATTACAAGATTTCGTGTGGTGCCAGTCCGCCAGCCAGCCACGGGCGCGCGAAGTTAATATAAAGAATTTAAAATAGGAACAAATCAAGGTAGGTATATATAATTTTAATTTTTTTTTATAATTTTCCAAATACTCGTACCTACATAGGTCCCTGAGCCACTAGCAGTTCAAGTAAAATTTACAATTATCATAACGAATGATAAGCTGCAGATACAACCTATACACCACCCTCATCTACTTAATTGTTCATGAATTATGTTCTCATGGCAGTTTCACAGAACATTAAGTGTCCTGTGCAACGCTCCGAATTTTATAAAAATTTAAAATGTATGTAACTGTAAGGCCATAATATCTAAATATAACGATTCTCTATTAATTGTTGCTTCCTTCCTCACAGGAGCATAAATTATGATATGAAGTGTATGCGGCATCAAATGAGTAATCGCGCTCAAAAAGAGCTCACATCACTTTAACCGCAATTATGGTACATACCTAGTCGTAATATGATTAGGGGATGTTAATCGTAGGTTAGCATCTTCCCCCATTAGCATTTAAATGTTCTATTTACAGTTATTGCCTTGCGGTGAAATATTACATTGAGAGTTGGTGGAAGGCACTCACATCATATACGTAGTTATGGTGAACCTTTGGGTGCAGTTAGCAGCAGTTTTTTCGTTGACTTTTTTACTGTCACAATTTGGCTTTCCCTATATCTACTTACTTCCCTACTAACTCACTCATCGCTCTGTTAAACGGTGATGAGAGCATAAATCATATGACTTTGTTTTCAAGATTAATGTGAGATTTTTTGTAGTTTTCGCGGATTAATGGAAGATTTTTTTCAGGCAAGTGACGGTTACAAATGGTAGAAAAAGCAAAAGCTTAACAGAACATTTGAGTTATAATTTTAAGAAATAAAACTTTTATCCACTTGCAGATTTTAGGAAGCGCGTATGATAGGCACCAGGTGCACCGCAAAAAAATTAAACCGTCTATGTAATTGGGTAGTGGGTTGTATACCCAATAGTTCACTGGGCTTTGGGTATCCACAGTATTACCAGAAAACCGAAAAAAAGATTAATGCGACAACTGATGGTAAACTGAAGGTATAGGTATCGTATAATACTTTTTAAGTCCGTAAGCAGAGGTCTTCATTCCAAGTGATATCTAAATGTATTCCATTCACATGCTCATAAACGCTTGTACATTTTTTTATTAAGTTTTTAGCGAATTTCGCGTTATTACCTAGATTGCAATATTCGATGAGTTTTATAATTTCAGGTAAAAACGCGGAAATTCGCTTAAAAAATGTAAAACATATAAAAAATGCTCTTTAGGAATGTATTTAGATGTATAGCCAACAATGTGAGTTGATGAGCACACTATTCTAGTTCTAGTTCTAGTTCTAGGGATCGGTTGTGAACTCAACTCCACCCACCACAACACTTCCAATCTTTCTTCTGTACCAATATTTCCAAGCCCACGCTCTGCCTAGGTATTATAAGGCTTATTTAGAAAAAAATTAAAACGCTTTTCTTATTCTTTTATTTAGTTCATATAAGTGCGACCTTAAATCGCAGCCGGCTTTTGTTGCACCATATCAATCAATGCATTGCGTTATTTCTAGTACAAAAAATAATGACCCACAAATTGTATAACTAACCAGAAAGAAAGTGCTGTGATTTTTCATTTCTATGCCGGAAGTTATAGGTGGCATCTTTTGATCGATGAGTGTAGTTTGTGTTGTTTGCACTTAAAATTCCAAAAGGAAATAGATAGATGTACCTATCAGAAAAAAGACATGTGTCACCATCAAGTGAATTGGCGTCAAGACCGGAACACACTCCAGAATATTTTCATGAATAATTAGGTACACGTGTAAACAGTCAATAGTTGCAGCGCATCTAATAATTGGTGATCCCCAGAGGGCGATCGTAAATTCTTAAGAGATGTCACATATGCTGCGTCCGTGTGCCGATATCGAAGTCATTTTCTACTTAATTTCAAATAATGGAGGTAAAGAGCAAAATAAACGCCAGTTCTAGTTCAGGACTTTTTAATTAATCAAGCTTGTAAGGATGAAGAGAATTCAGAATATCATTGTTCTTGACGCTCACATTTATCGGCGACTTTACTCTGCAATTTACGCGTATAACAAAGCAATCAATAGGCTTGAAGCTAGTATCCATTAAAGCGAGTAATTAATCGATTGAATTACTGCAGGATAGTGTCATTAAGTTGTCATTCATTCAGATATTCAATCAAATTAATAACAGAAGCAAATAATTATCTAAATGGGAAGTAAAGTAAAGGAAGCAAATGGCACAGTAGTGCAAACAGAGTTTCGTGATGTTAAATATGGCCATTGCAATCAAAGTGTAGTCGAAATAAAAGCACACCTCGGTCCAGGTACCACAGGCAATAACCTATAAAAATGGGTTTTTGTCATAATAATAGACGGCGCGACAGACCGTGCGGTCCAAGGCCTAGCTTCTCGCGACTTCATCTATACTTCTGCACACAAATGGAATGGACCTACAATTTAATGGCGTATCCGAACGGGGAATTGAGAAGCTTTCCGTGACAAGTTATTATTCTCGGATGCTTGTCAGACATTCGCGAGAGGTGGAACCGTGAAAAATACTTTTGCTGTTTTCTGAGATTCGAACTACTAACCACCTGCTCAGAAATCCATCCGCTAACCAGCCATCGCAAGGGACTGAGTCCTATTCGGTTTTCTCAATTTATATAAATGGTGTTCACTATTAACAGAAACAATACTTTATAAACGAGTTGCATCATTAAAAAATAACCCGGTCGTATGATTGCATTCTCACGCCAAGTCCAAGTCAGGTCTGTCATCGGCGATAGAATGCCTTTTGTATGTATGGTTACGAAATTTAGGCTTTCTACAGAGTTTTTAATGATTTTTCCAAATAAAAAGACAGTACAAGCTCGTTTATTCACTAATTATTTAATTACTAGCAAGAGTTCACAAATCCACACTAGTGATTAATTATTATTCACACAAATATCACTTATTCACATATAACACTTATTGACATAGATAGTAGGTAGATATAGTGGCGGTCCTCGCTGACTTAGCGAGGTCCTCAAATAGCGCTATAGAGCGCCATTTTGCTGCCACAATCCTCATGAGAAAACGAAAAATGGTTGTGTGTATTTTTATCCAACCTGTAGCATTAAGGTACGATATCAGATCTGTGATGTCGTACTCCGAAAGTTCCTTCAGGTGAGAAAAAAACCGGAATACTTAGATTGCGGAGACGAAGAGCCACAAGTGCCGGACACTTGCAAAGAAAATGAATGAGAGTTTCTTTCTCATTCACATCTAAACAATTCTTGCAAAAGTTATTGTGAGGGATTACCAGTTTGGCTGCGTGGCTGCCCACCGGCAGTGGCCCATGGTTATTGCAACCACTCTGGAAACTATCTTTCATAGATCTGGAGATCAGCTCGCTGGATTTGCTTTTATTATAGGAAGTCCACATCGCTCTCGACGTGGTGCAATTGTTCAAATTGCTCCACCTTAGCTGTGCTGAGGTGGTAAGGAATTTTAAAACGTTCCCTAACGGAGCTCAGAGGACAGCTGACTATCTCAGCGCATATGTGCCCAGTGTGACGCCCTTTTGCGCTGTCGCTGTGACCCGGCACCCAAACTAGAGTCAAGTCTATGCATTGCATTCTATGCTTATAGAAGCCAGTTCGACCTGGCACTGCCTGATGAGTTTAGAATTGTTGCTTGTCGCAATAATGATTTTAATAGCAGATTGGCGGTCTACAACCTTGCGAGCTATTGCGGTATTGTGAGAAAGGGCCCTGCAAGCTTCTATTATCGCTAATATCTCCGCCTGGAAGATACTAGCAGAGTCAGGTAGCTTGTAGGACCTTGAAAGGTTAGGGTTTTCAGAATAAGCTCCAGCACCGACTCCATTATTCATATTGGATCCATCGGTGAATAGAATTACATCAAAGAGCTCCACAGCTCTCCTGTCCTTCCAACTTTCTCGAGTTGGAAACTCTACGGTTGGAGTCCACGTCCGCGGTCGTAGCTGGTTTAATAGAAGGAATTTGGCCAGTTTTATCTGGATAACGTTACTGAATTTCATCGAGTTCGCTGTTTTAATGTTTATGTAAAGGGTTTGGGAGTCTCCGACTGGAGAGACAGGTCGAACATTTTAGATCTATAATCGGAATAGGAGTTGACACTAGAGACAGTCCAGTTGTTAACCCTGAATTAAAAATTACTAGTAGTCAATGTGACATCTATCACTTCCTCCCATCTATTGTACCTCTCCTATCTCGGAAAGATAATGGTGGGCGTACTACCAGTGTTGTTTTTCTTAAGATTATATTTTATGAGAAAATCAAATAAGGACTTACCCCGTTTATTATCTTCTCAGCAATCCCAGAGGCTGTGCCTGCCATTAGAATCACACCCCATGAGGACACTGTCCTCTTGATTTCCTTATGAATTTTTTCACCGCCTCAATTATTCACATATTACATATATTCATAGTCTGGTACAAATGGAAATGATAACTAACTTACTGCGATATAGCTGCTGTATTTATACCGAATCTACAGTTTCTAGGACCTTCTAATCTTTTCTTTATATATATTAAGTTGTTGCCAAGAGAGAACTCCCTGAATGGCTTACGCCACCAACCATTTAGCAAATACCAGAACATACTGGGTAAATCTTATATAAATAACTTTATACATAAGTTCCTATATTAGGAGAAAATATAACTTTTATACAAAATATTACTGAGCCTAAATATATGCCATGAGTTTTGGTAATTCCTTAATTCTAATTCAATTCAATACAATACTTTAGCTATTATCAAGGCTACATACGCGGGAAGTAAGTGTCACGTCCTACACAATGGTAATATGTTGAAGGATTTGGAAGTCCAAAGTGAAGTACGTCAGGAGTGCATACTGTCACCGCTGTTATACATTGCTTATCCTCATATCTTAGTATGTACAGTGCGTTAAAAGATTTCTATTTATATTCTCGTAACAATACGAACGTGTACAGATACCTACACCCTAATTCAGTTTGCAGTTATTGTTTCTGTTTGGCCACCTACATCTAACATTATGCCAAAGTTTTCGGGCTTTCTTTCGGGAGAACAATTCGAAAGGGTGCGAAAGCGCATAGTTACACGCGACGAATACTTGTTACCAATGAAGGGTTTGCCAAAACACATAACCAAGTAGCGATGGCACTTATCCAGCTCTTTGCGAGCGAAGCAACGATGCGGAACTTATCCAGCTCTATGCGAGCGAATATAATTTCCATTTATTTCGAAAGTGCCCCAGCCAAGGTGTATACGTACTCATATCTCGGGTTGCATGAACATCCTCTATTCCTGGTTAATTAATTCAATTCATGGAATTTGCATTTGAATGGAGAGCATTGAAACTGCTGCGCTGCTGCGTTGCGTTTGCAGTCAGGTGACTTTCGCATTCGCACTCGCGCGGTAAACTTTTAACACACGACTTTGGTATTTATGTGCAAAGTGTGAGATGGTTCTGAGCCGCACTAATAAACACTTCGGTTCACTAGATTAGAAGCACATCATTTTGGAAGATTGTCAAGTTATATTCTCCAAGTTATATGTCAGGACAGAAAAAAACAAAAGATGGTGAAAGTTAAAGTATTTTGTGGTTAATACAAAATTAAGTTTTAAAAAATAATCAGAACAAGATAACGGTATATTAGAGAACTTTTTACGAAGGCTACATCGCCCTCGATGTAGTGCAGTTTGTTAAGTCATTTCAACGTTAGTCGATGTCCAATTTTATGCCTTTCTTCGCCAGTACGTCCGCCTTCTCATTGCCGTCAATGTCGCTGTGCCCCGGTACCCACACTAGAGTTAGGTCTATGCTTTGGCTTATCGAAGCCCAATTCGGCATGGCAATGCCAGACAAGTTTTCAGTTATTGCTAGTTGCAATAATGGCTTTACTTGGCTGTCCATGCATATGCCAACACTGCCACTTACAGCTAGCAGATTCCTGCAGCTTGTAGGACCTTGAAAGCTTGAGTTTTTCTGAGAAGACTCCAGCGCCGACTCCATTTCTCATATTAGATCCGTCTATAGTCGGAAACTCTGCGCCAAAGCTGGGACTAAAGTTCAATTTAGAAGTGCAGTAGTCAGTTGAGGGTGGTATCATATCCTTTGGTAACGACTGCAGTTTATTATACAGTGTTCATATGGTTTGTCAACTAGGTATCCAGCTTCTCTGAGACGGAATGCGCTGCACGTCTTTTACTTTTTTAATAAATAGATCGGGAGGTAATAGGTGTAAAATTTTGTTGAGAGCATCGGTAGGACAGGACGGTAGTGCCCCAGTTATATCTCTCTCTAGGATCACGCCGAGATATTTAGGGTCTGAGGTAAGTATACGTTGATCTTGGGAAGGGCAAAATTTGGTATTTTGGACTTAGTGGTGAACAGTACCATTTCAGTTTTGCTAGAGTTAACTCATAGACCACAGCTTGCTATCCAGTACATAACCCTGCTTAAAGCCTTTTCCATGATTTCACTAATCACAGAAAAGTAATATCCTGACACAAGTATCACCACGTCGTCTGCATACACAACGGCTTATGTCCAATCCGGATCAAGTATCCTGAGGACCATGTTTATAATAATCAGCCTCAGTAAGGACGATATTACCCCTCATTGGGGAGTGCCTCTATTGACTGATTTGGTGATCGTACTGCTGCACAGATTAATATGGAATTCCCTGCTACCTATCATGGAGATGATCCACTGTTTTAAGAGTTGCTGTTTACTCCAAACTGAGTGAGAGCTTCGTGGATGACGTTAATGTGGATATTGTTGAAAGCTCCTTCTATATCGAGGAAGGCGGTAAGAGTAAATTGTTTATAATTAATGGGGTGCTCAATTGTGCGCACCGTCTCCGTAGACCTGCCTTTAAGGTAAGCATGTTGATATTTAGATACCATCGTATCTTTGAGACTTAATCTGATGTTTTCTGTTATTTTCATCAGAAACGATGATAGACTAAGAGGTATAAAGTCTTTGGCATATTCATGGCCCCTTCTGCCTGCTTCTACAATAAATACTACTCGTACTCTTCTCCAACTACAGGGAACATAGTTAAGTCGAAAGCAACTTCTAAAGAATTCACTTGCCGATGAGCTGTGCACAAGTCAGTGCATGAGGGAAAGAATATCCAGAGATTCCACCGTTGATTCTCTCCAATCTTTTGATAAAGGTCGGAAAGGTGTTTTCTTTTAATGAAATTCAAATCCTGGCCGAGTCTTTGGTGCTCTCGATGGACTGACAGAACTCCATGCAGGACCGGCGTTTAGCTTTCCTGATGGCTTTCTAGGCAATCCTTGTAGGGTTTTAATTACTTACTTGTTAGTATAACAGATATTGAACAAAGATCTAGACAGTCTTCTGAGATTGTCCAGATCAACACTCCATCAATGTGGGTGCTTTTTTTTTTGCTACGATTTATTAGACATGTGCGACTTTCATAGTCGTATCCATGGATACTTCAAACACCTTTAATTTGGAGTCCATGTCCGCAGGTGTAGCTGCCCAATTTATATATTTATGATGAGAATAGTACTTAACACTGGAAACTGTCCAGTTGTCAACCCTGAAGTGAATGTTGTTAGTAATAAGAGTAATATCTATTACCTTCTCCCATTCATTAGATATACTTATCCGAACTCGGAGAGATAAAATTTGGAGTCCTACCAGAGGTTAGAATTTTTAAGATTATCCAAAAGGGACTCACCTCGTTAACTTGTTCTCTCAAAATTTTGGAATTCACCATTGCATTCAACATGAACTACTGTTTCTTTCACCATTTGGTTTTTTATTCTCTCACTGCGGAGAACGGGAGAAAGTTCATTTTTACTTCTCAAAATCGCCTGTTTCTAATCTAATAAATCGCAAATTAAATTTTAGGTCTACTTGAGGGGCGCTGCAGCTATAGTTATACATGTATGTTTGTAGAGGAATGTGGTGTATTTTCTGGAATACTTCCAGCATTTCACACACACGCATCATAGTGTTATCGTATATTGTAGGTACTCGTCAGACGACCACGTGGTAATAGAGAAGGTAACCATAATCATCATAAGACACCACCCACCACCCTTCAGTAGGTTTAGGTATTTATAGCTGTTTCCTTCGACTGAGTGACGACTTCCCAAAGGCATTTGGCAAAGTGAAGTGTTCCGTATTTTGTTGTTGCCCCGCACCATCACCCATCATCCACCATTCGTCTGAAAAAGGTCATTGCATTGAGCGTCGTGTGCTAAGTTCAAGTCTCCTCACCCATACACCGCTAATGCGGTAATTTACTGAAGAGACTGCGAGATGGACGGATTCTTATTGTGGCATCGTGTGTAATTCCATCGTAATCTGGAGTAATCGCATAAAGAGGAGAATGAATGAGAAATGTTGTGTGGAGTGCGGCGGTATCTGTTTTGTTAAGTAATGGGCTGAAGAAGGACTGATAGTGTTGTGCTAAACGATTATTTTGAAAATACATAATATCTTAGAAGCTCTGCGTGGTCTTTCGAAGCTATTCCAAAATATGGCATCACCTGTTCAAGCGTTCATATTCCTTACTCTAAATTCTGTAGTAGTGAATAGTTAGTCACTCGAAGGATAGTTTCTTTCCATCACATGACACCGTTGTCCAATAAGTCAAAGTCTGAATTCCTTATCCTCGTCCTCCTTTCGCACGTTCCTCGTTTAAATAAGAAGTCTGGTGCACACATACTGTCGGATTATATCGTCGTAATGATATTTATGTCCACTTCCTCCACTCCGCAACGGAATCCATTATTATACGCTGCATTTGCCTAATGCACTTGTGCGGATTCTGCATTCTAGAAATCATAACTTTAGTTGGCGTCGTCCACATCACTGGTCGCCGGCTAGACAATACGTTAACGTACGCTTACCTACCTACACACACTTTGTTGTGATGCAATTACCATCAGCACACATTATCCATAATGCATGTGGTGCAGCGCAGAAAATCACGATTCCATTCGATCGATGAACTTTAAGATCAGGCGTGCGTTAGTTAGTCAGTCCTGCGTCACTTTGCAAGAAATGTTGCATTTTTAACAAACGACACCCCAAAGCGATAAGGAGGCAAATCCTTTTACGGTGATAGGGTCGCTGCACGATGTTGTCATCTTCGATGGTCACATAGTTGCAGGGTTGTAAAAGGTACGAATAGGTACGAAAGTGACACCGAATACTGCACCGCAAAACAATCGCATATCGATTACGTCTGCGCTGGACGATGCGTGTAATCACCATCTTACTTAGGTAACCTTGCACTGTGGCCGCACAGAGTATTATGCATAAGCCACAGACATAAGACCCAGACTAAAGTCAGACTATACAGAGAAAAGAGTGCAATAAAAGGGATAATGGCTACCCCCAATAATAACCCCAGCCGAATGGTTACACAGATTAACTATCATGTGTTTGTTTGCCAGTGACATAACTTATAGACATTCTTACGAAATTTAGGCTTTCTATAGAGTTCGTAATAGATTTAGCAAATAAGAACAGAAAACAAGTTCGTTACACGCACCATTCATGTTAACTTGGCATAGTTTGGTTTAATTTTCCGTTATAGAGAACATTATATGTTTGTTGCAACCATGTTTTTGTGAGAAACTATTTTGTAGAAATTAATAAAATAATAACATTAGGAGCGACATACCATTGCGGTCCAAGGCATAGCTTCTCGCGATCAAATGTGTTATGCGCGTGTTATATTTTTGAACGCAAATGGAAGTGGACCGTACCGAATCTACAATTTAATACCATTTCCGGACGAATTTAGAAACTTTCCGTGACAAGCTGTTTTGTTAGACATTTGCGGTGGTGGGATCCTAAAAAATACTTCTGGATTTGTGTGGGATTCAATTTCTATAACCAGGAGTAGGCAAGAAGTTGTTGATTCTACTCTTGTCACCGACGCTCTCAACCAAAGAATTCTAGGCTGAAAGGTATCGGCTGATTCGTTCATTCTCCGATCACCGGTACAAGAGGTCACGTTACCCACCTGTGATTTTAATAAAGCGTTATCTGCTTCCTGCCCTGTCATTTGTCCAAGAGGCAAGAAGAGACCACATTGGTGGACTTCGGAGCTGGGACATATTAGGAATAGCTACAGAAAGTATTCAACATAGCCAAGGCTACTAGATTAGAAACTGACTGGGATACTTACAAAGCATCCCTCAAACTTTATAACAAAGAATTAAAGACATCCAAGCGATCTTATTAAAGACTCTTCTAAGGTAAAATAGTAGAATCTTCTGAGGTATCTAAACGAAGAAAAATCCTTGCAACCAATCTAATAATGCCGAGCTGCCTGAAAAAACCAGATGGCTCGTAAGCCACCTCAACCGGAGAATCGCTCAATCTCCTTTTAGATATCCACTTCACGGGCAGCTCCCATATTTTAAATTATCTCAGCCTTGTAAGGGCAGTACAACAATCTCCAATGATCTGATAAATGAGGACAAACTGATTTGGGCACTACAAATCTTCAAACCATACTTTCGGAAATTATCGTTCCTTTGCTAGAAACAATTGTCAAGAGTTGTCTTGATCTGGTCCACATTCCAGTTTATAGAGAGAAGTGAAAGTAGTTTTTGTACCCAAAGCCGGCAAGTGCTCGCACGTAAGTCCAAAAGATCTCAGACCAATCAGTCTATCATCATTCCTGTTAAAGACACTGAATAGACTGATCGATATCTACAGATCACACAGATCAGTACGCATATTGGAAGGGCAAGTCTGTAGAAACAGATATGCATACTCTGGTACGTTCTATCTAACATCCCCTTCACTACAAGGAGTAGACAATGGTAGTATTTCTAGACATTGAAGGCGCTTTTAACAACGTCAGCATATCTGCGATTACAGATAAATCGTCGACTTTGAGGGTGGACGACTAGCTTGGCGAATTTATTAATCTTCTGCTGACAAGTCGGATTATTAATTCAAAACTGTAAGAAGATCTGTCTGCAGAGGAACTCGGCAAGGTGGAGTCCTGTCCCCCCTTCTATGAAACCTAGCGGTAAATGAGCTGCGGTTATGCCTAAAAGGTGAGGGCTGCAGAGTAATCGCTTATGCGGATGACGTTGCTATTGCTGTCTCAGGAAAATACCCGAATACTTAAAAAGAACTCCTGCAAAATGCTCTCAACAAGTTAACTTGCTGGGCGGATCGCTGTGGTTTAGGGGTAAATCCTAACAAAACTAAGCTTGTCCTATTCACCAGGAAATATAAAGTTCCACATATTAACCCTCTTTCTATAAGAGGTATAAACTTAATATTCTCTGGTAAAGCCAAGTATTTTGGTTTTATTTTAGACAGAAAACTATGCTGCAAACCTAACGTACAAGAAAGAGTTCGTAACGCCACACTGGCGCTCTTCTCATGCAAAAAAGCCATTGGTAACAGATATAACTCATTGGCTATATACAGCGGTAGTAAGACCTACTCTTCTATACAGTGTGACTGTATGGTGGACTGCCCTTCAATATGAAAGTAAACCCTGACAAATTAAGCAAAGTCCAAAGATCAGCTATGTATGAGCGGAGCACTTCGTACAACCCCCTCCGCCGCATTGGACATTCTGCTCGACCTTACACCACTCGACTTTTAGCAGGCAAGTAGGTGGTAGCTCGGCTATTCACCTTTGCCATTGAAATTGGTCACTCCTCTATCCTGAATTTAATCAGGATCCCAGACACGTAGACTACCTACACCACTTCGCAACTCAATTTCAACAAAAACTTCCTTTCCAAATCATACTGCGAAGAAGACGTTACCTGGAAGATGAAGACATTAATTTTTACATAGACGGATCAAAAACTAATGACGGAGTTGGCGGAGGTGTTTTTTCCAAAAGGCTAAATCTTAGCCTCTCTTTCCCTCTTCCTAATCACTGTAGTGTTTTTCAGGCTAAAATTATGGCGATCAGTGAAGCCTTGTCTTGGCTGAAGAGAAACGTCATATCCGCTAACGATATCCGTATATTCTTGGATAGTGAAACTGCATTGAAATCCCTGTTCTAGCCCTTAACTACCGATCATCTCTTATAGAGATGGCGGAGCAGTTCAATATCCACCTGTGTTGGGTGCCGGGGCACAGCGGTATTTCGGGTAACTGTATTGCTGACGAACTCGCCAAAAGAGGAACTACACAACCCATGTTACCTGAATATGGTTCTGTAGGCATACCAATCGCTGCATGCAAAGGCAAACTCATGTTAAAGCGGGATGCTAATAAAAAAAACTAATCGTAGGTGGTCAAACGGTAAACTTGCTTAGCTCCAAGTATTTGATCTTTTAAAAAAAGATCGCTCAAAATTTAAATGATCTCATTACTCATAAATCTGCTGGGCCTGATGGTATTCCCGCTATAGTTTTGAAGAGGTGTTCTTCAACGTTGGCATTGCCACTGCGTAGGCTTTTCCATTTCTCTTATTCCTCTGGAGGCGTCCCAAAGAATTGGAAAACAGCGTTTATCCAGCCTCTTCCTAAAAACGGCAAACCGTCTTACCTCGTACCGACCCATTACGCTAACATCAGTACTTTCCAAGGTCATGGAAACGCTGATCATCGTAAGCTTATGCAATACCTTGAATCACGTGAAATTCCTAGCGACCAGCAGTACGGTTTTCGTAGGCAACGTTCTACCGGCGACCTGATGGCTTATCTTACTGAATAGTGAAACCAGTCTATTCACAGATTTGGTAAAAGCAAAACTGTTGCACTCGATATTTCCAAGGCATTTGACAGAGTCTGTCATTAAGCTCTTTTGTCGAAAATTAATGCCTATGGAGTTAATAAGGCGCTGCTCGATTGGACTTAGTAACTTCTCATAAGTGCTATAAATTTTGATATATTTGCAAAAACTCGAAAAACTGTCCAAGTAAGCTGCCACTCCTGGTTGGCAGATTTCCACCAAAATCAACTGGGACCTCCAAATTTATCTAAAAAGCTTAAAAATAAATTTTCATTCCCATTAATTCAGCCGTCTGGGCTGTAAAGTGGACACAGGCAGTCAGACAGAGAGTTTTTATTTTTCTCTGTTTCCGACCAGGATATACGGAAAGTATCTAAAATACTCAGAAAAGCATTTACTACCAAACAGTTTGATAACAACCAAGTAATAATGTTGATTTATTTCATTCCATACTTAAGTGGTGGGCGGAGCATATTTGCCAACATTGGGACATTAATTTTGCGGCCGCTCTCAATTATAATAAAACTCTTTATTGTAAGCAGACCATTGATTGGCTTCGAGAGCGAAGTGAAGACAAAAAAAAAAGACACATCATTTACCCAGTGATCGCGATTATTTGTCATTCGTGTGGCAAAACCTCCAACGAGAGACGAGAGTAATAGCGACGAAGCTAAAGCCATAAAGTCACATTTCTTGTGTGCGTCGATCATCATCAAGATCGCACTTGACTTGTCGACTCGACCTGCTGTGATAAAGCAAACTAACCAGATCACTATTATATATCACTATATACCTATATCTTTCCCTCTCACGCACATCGAGTTCGCTACTGTTCTCTTTCATTTGCATAAATCTGTTCGTTAATAAAGAAGAGCCTTAAGTGATACGAGGGAGTGTGTGTGGGTTTAATAATGAAAAACTTAACTTCGATTGGATGAAAACTGGTTCCAGTTCGTTAACTATGTGTCAGGCCGTTGCCGAGATTGCCGACTAACCGTCTGTTTGGACCGTTTAGTGCTGAGTGCATACAGGTAGATGTATGCACTTCTATTTATTACTCACTTATTATTTACTTGTTTATGGCTTCTTAACTGAGTAAAATCGATGAGTGAAATTCACATGGTGGTGGAATTGAAGTAAATTGAGTGGGATTGTCTGTTTAATGATGCATTAATGGCTGGATAATGTTTTAAGAGAAGATTATAACATAATGTGGTTTAAAAGGGGTGCAAAATGTCAAACCTAGTTATGTAGTATGTATCTTGAAATATGACATAATCGAAGGAAGCGAAGATCGTCTACACTCCAAGTGCAGCATCCTCGCAAACATTCTTCCAACAATCGGGGATGTTATTTGTACTCCACGTATCGCGTAGAATTGGGACTAATGCACGTGCAATACTGTCAGAACTGCATTTAAAAAGGTTTACTTGTTGCTGGCTGAGTCTGAGTTGTCTGAGCCCGGAGTTTTGTTGTTTTTAAATTCTCTATATTAACTTCACTTGCCCGTGGGTCGTCGGTCGGTCGGTCGTCTGTCGTGGATTCTTGCGATCAATTTTTAACCCACTTCCCATGGCCCGATTTTATTGAAATTTTGCACACATGCGTATTTCCGGAGACAACACTTTCTATTAAATTTTGAGGCCCCTCGGGCTGCGGGGTCGGGGGGCTCCCAAACAAAAATTTTAAAAAATTTACCCGATTTTCTTCAAATTTTACACACATGTGTATACCCAATAAACAATACTTTTTCGAAAATTTGGTAGTGATCGGGTCCCGGGTTCGGCCGCAAGGCCCTTATACATTTTTTAAATATCTGTACTGGCATCAGATATTCGTCGCCCTTTATGGACTTTGTGCGGTGTGTGCTGCGCAGTCGGCTGCGCTGCATGGTTTTGTTGGTGGTGGAGAGAGAGAGAGAAATCTTAGCGCACGCACAAATGAACCCAGCAAATGAAACGAGACATAAATGTTTTATGCTTACTTCAACTTACATTTTTATTATATACTGAATTGTATTTTTATTGATGTCGTTTTTTTTGTTGTCGATATCAACTTACAGATAGAACAACAAGTTTTCACAATATTCTGTCATTTGGCGTTTTCATAAATTAGTTCAGAGCAGTCAAAGAGTTCTCTAGATAAATGTTCGTGTTTCTTATTTGCTCAGAGTATGAGCGTGCTCTAAGTGCTCAGAATAAAATGATCTGAGCTTTTTCAATTTTAACATCTGATGTCAAATGTTTGTTTCGATGATTTTCTTCTACAATAAAAAAAAATGGCCCAGGATCGAGGGGCTCCCATATCAATTTCTGCGATTAGAGAATTTAGATGAAAAATTTTAATTTTTATGGGTTGTTTTTTTTAAAATTTTGATTGCAGCATAAATTTTGTTTTTCCCAAGTGGTGTGGTCGATATATTGCGGTTGGGACCAACTCTCTGCCTCTGTCCTGGCAGGATGTTTTCTTGCAAATTGGCAGCCATTGCGTCTGCGAAAAATTCACGCGTGAAAGCTGGCTGTTGTTGCTCAGCCACCGAGATGTTTCCTTTACTATTTACACTTCGCGCATATCATCTCGGTGTGCAGCGCTTTCTGCATCTGTGGCGATGTTATTTGTAAACTGCTTCCAATCGTGTCATATCATTTTCCGAATTTTGCGTTCCGTGAGATTATATTCCTTTTTCAGGTTTTTCACTTCTGTTTGCGAGCGACTCTTATTAAGCAATATTTTGAAATGATTTCGTTACATGAGATTATAAATTAAAACTGATAAGAGAAAAGAAACGATTAAAAATCTGTTTAAGAGAAATATTCATAAATATTTTTTAAAGAGAATTCCCCAATTGTATTCTATAACACACTCTAAGAACATTTATATTTTAAGGTTTTGGGACAAATAATTTCTCTTTAAATTTTGTATAATTAATAATATCTCTTATTAACTCTCTTTTAATATACAAAATTATAAGAGTGAGTTTAATGAGTTTTTTTACGGGAATGTTTGTTTATACTTCTTTGAGCAAAATTCCATTTAAATTTTTCTCTTACCTGCTAATTTTATAGAGCAAAATGGAGTGGTTGGTGTTGCTTTGCAGCAGTGCGTATCTATGACGAATTAATGACAACAAACAGATTTATCTGTTTTATTTAATTTACGTCATCCTGCATCTGTTTTTATGAGTTTATATGATGATGTCACACAGCTGTTTTCATACGATTTACAGTTAACAAGCTGTAAATACACCGGTTGATTTGCTAATTACAAAATATAAAGTAATCGATAGATACCTATAATAACGACGGGATTCCTATGAAGTCGATGAATCATATTTCTAATTGACGACTTACCTACCTCATTACCAGATAGCAGTCAACTTTATATATAGACCCAGGCAGATAGTGAGACACATTGCTCAGGAATTTCTGATAAACGAAAACCATTTGTGGTTATTGCAAAGTGTCAGTTAGTCTGATATCCGTCGTCCGACGGCGAAGGGATTTTTGGAATGTTGAACAACATTCTGTACTTGTCACAAACGGATCCGAGCGAACAATTGGTTTGTTAGCAGACGTACCGTTAGGTACGTACCTAAATGCCTAGTCACATATTTTTCCTACTTTGTCATTAATTTTTTTATGTTTTTTTTATGGAGAGGAAAAGATGAGATGTCTATGCATGCGTGTCTTAAATGACCGCAGATCATATAAATGCTAAAACACAGAATCGGGCAATTCATTCCACATAACTGTGGAGCGGCTAAAGAAGGAATCTCTGAATTATTGGTTAGTACGTCCGAAGATAGGCCTAATGATAGATTCGCGGGCTCGAGTTGTGGCACGGGTATTACGGATGGGTTCGAGAAGGGCATTGAAATAATGCATCTGGATATATCTTTTGAACCCCGCTTGTGGAAAAAGCGATAAAACAGTGACAAGAAGGAAACATTCCAACGATGTTTAAGCGATTCGATTGTTTTGCGATATTTACATCACCAATAAGTTTTATCGCGCGGTTCTGAACTCTGTCTAGTAGATGCAATGTGGTCTTGGGGGCACCTGCCCAGAAAATACAGTTGTATTCAAATTTAGAGTGAATATATGCCTTGTAAATAGTAGCAAGATCTGAAGTAGTGAAGTACATCGTGCACCGTTTTAGGAAACCTAAACATTTCGCAGCATTCTTAGCGATATCGATTATGCGGTCGCTCCAACGAAGCTTGTTGTTGACGCACATAATGAGAATTACGAGTTCAATGCAAGATACATTCATGGACAAAGGTTGGGGGTTTAAATTACGCTTGGACGACAGAAGACAGCATTGGGTTTTGGAATTATATAGTATTATGTGGTCCCCACCTTGTTATACTGTCAAGGTAAGAATTTAACATGCTTAACATCATACGTTGTTGTTCAAGTTCCACTTGTGATAAAGAGGGGCGTGCAGAAAGCGTGCAATCTAAACCAACTGAGCGATGGAATCACATCATCTCTTTTTGTATGAAAAAAACTCAATCATATGTAATGAGTATAAATTGAATGAAAAGCTAAGAGTGCTGTCGTCAGCGAAAGAATGGATTGGATTAGAATAGGATAGGAGATCATTAATGAAAATCAGAAAGAGTGTCGGAGACAAAACAGAGCCTTGGGGAACACCGGCGTTTATGCGGTGAACATTGGATTTAAATCCGTCCATACGACCTGAATTGAACTTCAGAAAGTAGTTACTAGTCCAGGGCATTATTAATTCCATAGGCATTCATTTTCGAAAAAAGAGCTTGATGCCAGACTCTTTCAAATGCCTTGGAAATATCGAGTACAACAACTTTGCTTTCAACAAATCTGTGGATAGACTGGCTCCACTTTTCAGTGAGATAAGCCATCAGGTCAACGGTAGAACGTTGCCTACGAAAACCGTATTGCTGGTCACTAAGGATTTCACGTGATTCAAGGTATTGCATTAGGGTTTCCATGAACTTGGAAAGGATAGATGTTAGCGCAATGGGTCGGTACGAGGAGAGATATGACGCTTCGCCGTTTTTAGGAACAGGCTGGATAAAGGCTTCTGGACGACTCCAGAAGAATAAGAAAAATAGAAAGTCTGTGCAGTGGTTATGCCAACGCTGAAGAACACCTCTTCAAGACTATAGCGGGAATGCCATCTGAACCTGCAGATTTATGAATGTTGAGATCATTTAATACTCTAGCCACTTGAAGAGTACGAAAGTAAATCTGTCCCATAGAGGACAGTGAGAGTAGAGGCGGCGACAGCGCGCTATCTGGTAGCGTAAAAGCAAGCTGTCTGTCTGTCTCATACCCTCGAGGATTATGTTAGTAATCGTATCAGAAGTGGAATCCACACCACTATTGGCGTTAGGTGGCCAGTTAATGCTTCTAAGGAAATTATTGAGGCCATCCCAGTCGGCTTTCTCGTGTAGCCATACTTTTCCATTTTGAGTTTTCTCTTTAACTGTGTGGTTTTACAACGATAAATTAGCTGATACTACACAATGGTCTGAAGAGCCTAGAGGTGATAATACACGGACGGTGTATTTGTTAGGAAGAGAAGTAAGAAACAAATCAAAGGTATTAGCGTTATGACCTACAATGTCTGGAATTCGAGTGGGCTCAATCACAAGCTGAGTGAGTTTGTTAAAATCAGCAAATAACTCATAACCCACCTGACCAACGCAAACTCCATAAGCTATTAGGTACGTATGTAGTTATTGCTGTTTTCAATGCAATGATGGAAAGTATTCTCTCTAATTCGGGGAATACCTAATACATATACCTATATACGTACTACAGATTAATTAATTGAGAGTGTTTGACACTTTTGTGTTCGGTCTGTTTTCTGGTAATTTTGATCTTCATCATTTGCAATAAAATTTATATTTAAAAATTTTCATTAAACTCTCTGCATATTTATTTCCCTTTGACTCTCTGGAATCCGAAACCACAATAACAATGCACCGTTGAAATGCCTTGCAGACAAGAAGACATCCATTGCCATAGCGAAACTACCATATACCATTGCTGCTGACAATGTCTATTTGCCGGACGATAAGAATGATGATGCCGTGATAATTGTTTGAATGCAGCGCAACGCGCAAGCGACTTGTGAATTGCGATTGCTTCTTGAGAGCGGTATTTCATTCAAGAAGACCGGTCGAGTCGGCCGCCGACAAAACAGATGTTCACATTTCGCAAACTCGTATGCGCATTGTGCTTCGTTGCATTGCTCACGCTGTTTACTATGTGATGCACATGCCATTGTTAATGCTCATCGGAAGACACGAAACAGGAAGGAAACGTAATGTAATGATAATGACTAAAGCCAGCACGAGGCATGGGCAGTGAATTCCAACATACTTCAAGAATACTAAGCGTAAGCGCAAGTCTAAAGAGAGAATTGCTACTGCTCAGTGCTCAGTGTCAGCAGCAATACACCGCAGCGAAATAAACGATTACCGTGTTACAAAATCAAGGTATGTTTTATTTAGTAAGAGAACTTCATTATTAACATTCAACGTTATAGCCTACACAGTGTAGCAGCAAATGGTATCACTTTTACTATTATCGAAGTGATTGCTTCCCTTTTGAAATTCTCTATATTAACTTCGCGTGCCCGTGGCTGGCTGGCTGGCTGGCTGGTGCGAAGAATCTTGTGATCAATTTTTAACACACTTCCTAAAGTCCGATTGTGTATTGAAATTTTGCACGCATGTATATTTCCGGTGACAATACTTTCTATTAATTTTGATTTGAGTTTGATTGGGCCGCGGGTCGGGGGACTCACATACCATTATTTTTCCCCAGCATCAGATCATTTCATACTATAATGACTGTAAGTTCTGTGTGCGTTGTGCATTGTGCGCTGTGCACTGTGAGCAGCGCTCCATGCTTTACGATTGAGGTTGTTTTGTTGTTGGGTTGCAGTGCTTCGTATGTGTTTTTATATTTCAACATTTATAGTGGAATTCAGTATACTTTTGGTTATTATAGAATTTACAAATTTTTATGGGTTGTTTTTTTTAAAAACCTAAATAATTTTAAACTTCTCGGAATGGTAAATAAAGCGTTATGCTAATCAGCTCAGTACAATTAGATATAAATTCAAAGTGACATAAAGTCTAATTGGCAAAGTTTTATCATGACAAATACTAGAATTTGGCCGTCCGACACATTTTGTATCACTTCATTGTTTCGGATTTTACTTCCTTTTCACTTCACTTTTCGAAAATGAACTGGCTTCACTGTTTATTCACAGCACAGTGGACAGACCATATATGCAGTCAATTCTCAACACCTTGTGTCATCAAAGTAGTGCTGCTCGAGTTCGACGGACATGTGTTACTGGTTTCTGTTCTGTATAGGTATGCATGCAGAATTCAGCCAGAGGCAACGAACTCAAAACAAAGTGAACTCTTCGTAATTTTATAGTTTCGTTGAACGTTGACTCCAATTGCAAAGAGGACAAACACAAATAACTCTTACTCTTAAAATATTTCCTTGTTTTTATAGGTTAAAAGAGAAACGGTGAACCTATTATATTACCAAGAGCAAAGTAGAATCAGCTCAACAACTTCTGTGTTCTGTCCTGTGCTGTCGCGCCGGTAAACGGTGAATATCGCTAGATTACGTAGAAAAACGCATAAGCAACCGGGTCCGTCTGGCTGGTGTATTCCTATTGCCCATGGCAATATGGCATTATGGTGTTGCGCTTGGTTGGCTGCTGGCTGTTTTGACAAATGCTGCAGAAGTGCTAAAGCTGATGGCTATGCCCGCTGCTCGCTTCGAGAGTAACAACAACGACGACGACAGCGATTGTGTTGTGACCTCACTCACCATTCACAATTCACCATACGAACACGATACACGGCTTGTCGGCAACGGCACACGAGACACAACCACACAACAACGACAGTTGCTTTCGTTTTCATCAGTTCTTCTTGGTTTGCTCGCTTGCACGATATAGGCGATCCGAGTTGTTCGTTTGCTCAATCGGCTTACGTTCTTCTGTTGTTGCAGAGCTGCAGTACAACACAAAATTCTATAAAGTTAGTTGCTGGTTGGCAAATCGAATTCAGTTGCGAACGGTCCGTCAAACAGGAAGGATATACACGGGGAAGTCGGCCACAGTAACGAAATAAATATTTTGTTTTCATATAGAGCATCAGTATCAAGGTGTATTTGAGATAAACACGCATTTCTGACACGCGCGCACGTTAATTGGATTATTGATATACGAATATAATTGCAGTTTGTGAATTAATCGTCAATTGTTTCCTGTTTGATAAAAATCCATTCCCACAAGAAGTAATTAGTGAAAAAGTAATTGACAAATTATATAGTCAAGCAAAATAATGCATTGCTTAGCAATTTTTTATAACAAGTGAAAATCAAACGAAATTTTGTGTGTTTGTTATATATGTGAGAAGAAAAATCAAATAAAAATACATGTGACAATAATTTGGCAAACAACAAAAATAATATTTTTGGATTTGGGATTACACACCGTGGTCGTCGTCGACTGTCATCATCACAGATCATCAGCAGCGGCCGAAATAATTGTTCCTGCGCTGCTGCACTCAAAATTGCTTCTACTCACAAGAAATAAGAAATTTATTTTAACGGATTTTTTACACATTCTACGAACATACATATCTTGAAATTCATTCAAGAGACCTACGCCGCTACACTCTTATAAGGTAAGTTGCATTCAATATTAAGTTCTTAGTATAGTATTTGCGAGTATAATGTTCATACAAAACAAGAATGATTTCTGTTGACACTCTCTGACTTAATTGGAATATGATGAATTGAATAATTGAATGAGCATGAGAATGACTTTCTGCTCTTTGATAAGTGGTATGTATGTTTCTGTGTGGTGTCAATGTGGGATCAGCTGTCTCACAATGATCCACTCAATTAAAATCACACATGTACGGCATGGAAGGCGGCATTCCGACTGCATTTGTAATTTTTCGATTTCGCCACTCGTTGCAACTCGTCACGAAGTGAAGTGTTGCGAATTGAAATAACGAACGACAACCAGTGCTGTCGAGAAAAATGATCGGAGTATTGTACTAATTCGATTAGCCTGTTTTTCTTTTTCTACTCCTCCATGATATTTTCAAATGTTCTTATCGTGCGTAAATGTTATAAAATATTTTATAAATATTTGATTATGTTTTGTTAGCAGAAACTGTAACTGAATTATAATTCAAGTCAGTGATTTGTTTTAAAATAAGTCCAAGCTCATAAAAATGTAAAATATTTGCATTTTCTTTATTATAATTACATAATATGATGTAAAAATGCTATGAAATTAATTTGGCTACAATGTGATATAGCTTCTACCTTAAAAACATAATTTGACGACTACATATAACCAAAAAATACAATGTAAAAATAAAAGTATTGCTATTATTCTTATTTATTTATTATTTATTACCCAGTTAATGAAGTTTTTATTCGCAGTTTTTATTACAGAATATAACTTTTTCTTTTATAAATCGTGCAACACAAAAGTGAAATGGCCGCACTAAAGTAGATTTCCTTTGCAAAAGAGGAAATATAAAAGTTATTTTATTAACAAAAAATAGAAAAACAATAAAGTTAACTGGATAACAAAAGTAGATATATTATTTTTACATCATATTATGTACTAATAATAAAGAAAATATAAATGTTTTACTTTTTATGAGGTAGGATCTATATCAAAACAAATCCGTTAGTTTTGTAATTTTTTGAATAAATAAACTTTTATGTTTCCTCTTTTATCAACGTTATTGGTGCCACTTCACTTTTGCGTTGCGTTTTTTAAAGGAAAATGTATAATCCATAAAATCGCGCATAGATAAAAACTTCATTAACGGGGCAATAATAATAATAACACTGCTTTTATTTTTGCATTGTAATTTTTTGTTATAATCGCCAAATTATCTGTTTTTGAGGTCGGGCCTGTTTCAAAGTTTAACCCAAGTCAGCATTCAGCAACTCACTTAATTGAACGTGACAATGGCAACTCATTTTTTCATTCATGTATAAGATATTAATAATAATAATATTCGACAGACCGTTACAGTCTAAGGTCTTCTAACGACTATTTGTGTTGTGCATAGCACGTTTTTCAGACATTTGTCATAGGTGGGACCGCGAAAAATACAATCAGAGCATATCACGGTAGCGCTTTCCATTAAACGTAAAGGATTGATTATTTTCTTTTAAAAAGAAAAGTAGACCAATGACGCCTCCAGAATGAAATCCACACCAAATAGTTAATATTTGCACATGTAATGGAGTTTCGTGAATGGCTTAAGGTTGCTGACTTGTCCAAATATGACAATTTCGCTTATCAACGAAGCTGTTTAGCCAGAAATGGAAATGTACGTACGTAAAGTTGTCGCAACCAAAAAATAATAAAAAATTTTGATTATTTGTAGACGTTCCCGAAGAGTGTATTGTTTTATGATTAAATGCTAGACACTGACGAGTTAAACCGTAAAAGTAAACTTCATGACATACCAAAAAAAATAGTATGTGCAAAAATACATCGCCATTATTGAAAAACTTGGTTTGGTTGGTCACAAAAGCTTCCTTCTTCCTTTTGAAGAACAATTCTTAATGTAGTTGAATGGAATAGTCGTCTGTATTTTATTTTGGCCATTGGGCATTTAAATTTTAAATTAAAAAGTAAAGGTAATGGTATGGTAATGGTAATAGTTAGTAAAAATTAATGCAATTTGTTAAACTTTAACATTTTCAAAGGATATTGCTATTAAACGGATAATGCTCTTAGTAAGTCAACGACCTTATAAAGCTCGCCTATATTAACAACCTCACCACCTACCAAAAAAAAATTCAGTCAGGCAGAGGAAGGTAGAATTATCTCATCTATATAAACGTAGCATAACATAATCTATATAAATAAAAATTAAACTGAGAACGGCTGGACCGATTTTGTATATTTTTTTTTTTTAAATGTTTATAACAGTCCGAATGAGAAAAGAAAAATTGGAAAAGTTGCCCAGAGTTAGTTAATAATAAAATATTATTTTTAATAACAGAATACTTAAAAAAACGTGTAACGTTTTGATTTTATATGTACTCCCTTTTGACTTGAAATACTCCCCTAAATTTGAATGGTGCCACCTTACCTTTTTTTTTTGGAACGACAGCACTGACGACAACGTGTTATGTGTGATCAACGGGGATTTTTTGTTATTGCATAGTTATTAAATTCTCTATATTATTTTTTGATACCGTTGTTGTGTGTAGCAGTGCTGACTATTTCAGTTTTCCAGTTCAGCACAGCTACTACTGAAGCGTGAGCCCATATTGGCAAAAATCTCACAAATTTCATTGAGAAAATTCAGGCAGCTATCTATTGGCTTTTGTACATAACAATAATTGTAAAATTTAACTCCTGCACACAGCATTCAATAAATTTGAATGAATTTTGTTATTAACTCTTTTCTTTTCCACTCATCACACCATCCACGCACTACCACCTATACAATTGAGATTATTATTAATGAATCACATCGTGGCTCGTGGGAGTAGAGCCGTAGTCAAATCACCCTTTCTCTGTTTGTTCGTTTGTTCATCGCTCTTTCTTTAGCTAATCTATGATTTTTTCCTCATCGATTGTGAGAGGTGATGATGATGGAGATGTCTATGTATATCTAGACATAGCTACATATTTATGTTGATCCCACTCAGTTTCTCGTTCATTTATTCTCAGGTGTGAGTGGTGACTGGTGAGTGTGCAATACAAAGTGACAACGCTCAGTGTTTATTGTTGTTGGTTCTTTTATTATGTTGTCTGCCAGCCGCCCACCAATTAATTTTGTCTAATTTTTGCTTTTCTGTTAGGCCAGTAATGACGTAGTAGAACACAAAAAAACAAAATCTAATTCAAACAGATTTTCAACATTTTACATTCCACCGATTGACGGTGGTAAGGGTGGGTGGCCACTTGATTAGATATGGATACATGGGAATTGAGTTATATGTTATTTTTTGATTGTTTCAAAGTAGTACGAAAAGGGGTCTTTTGAATTTCCCTTAAATTCATTCCAGTCCTTCTAATATTCTTCTACACTACTACCCCTTAGAGTTTGCAATCTCTGGATCCCATAATAGAAATCCAAAAAAACAATACCGGGATTGACATGACTCTAAGGAGATCGCGGTTAGATCTCTGGATATAAATTGATTTATGGAGTAAACGTTAAGAGAGTGGCGGCACAGAATTGATGTCCTTGGTCTTTCATTTTTCTTGTTCTAGATAAACTTTTCAATCTTTTCAATCTTTTTTTGGACCATGGCTCTTGAATGAGAACCAGGTCCCAGTTTTTGGCTGCCAAGAGGTGGCAGACATTGGCAGTGGCTGCCATGGACCTACGTAGGTTTATCTGTGCACACCCACCTCATCGCTCTTTGTGCTGATAATTGATCTGACCTGTGAGCCCTGGTTTTTTTCGTTCGCGGGAGGCTGTGTTGATTAAGCTACTGGTGAGCCAGGCTTTTTCATTATTTTGTCCTGGATAGGTTTGCTTGCCTTGTCGATACTGTGTCAATCGTTCGTTGGGCTTGGTTTTGGAAATTGTGGTGTCTTAATGGTGAACTAGTCTTTCAGTTATGGTGGCACATTACTGGGACCAGCTTTCGCAACCTCTTTGTTGCTTCTGTCTTGATTTTTTTTAAGTCTGAAATAAACAGACCCGAATAGCCAGATGATCTTGTAGTTGTAGCCCTTTAGATTATCTGCTAATTTAGGCGAGGCTGAAGCTGTTAATTGTAGATAGTCTTTGTCTTTCTCTGTCCTTTCGTGACAGGATTTCCAGTCTGCATTTCTTAATTCCTTGTCTTGGACCATTAAGCGCCAGCTTATTTTTTTTGGTGACGGGGAATTTCGTCCTCCTCGAAGATTTCTAAATAAGCGTTTTGCCATGGTCTTAGTATAGGAGCCGTCTTGGTTAGACATGCTGCCGTGTCTTCGTGTGCGTAGTTGACGGATAGCCACCCATTTTTTGACCTACATCCCTTCTGTAGGAAGCTGCGCCACCGCATCCCTGATATGGTCTTCGATCTTTTGCATTTGTGCTGTCTCCATTTTGACATTATGTCAGAAATGGAACTCTATGATTCTTCGGACTTGAAATTTTCGGATTAATTAAATGAAAACTATCCCGGAATTCCAGGATTAGAAAATATTAATACCGAAAGAAAATCGTCCAGTAAAGTACCAGAGCAGTACAGTGCCAGTACCATAGAATAAATGGTGATGACACCGAATAGAAAATTATTTTTGCCTCAACAGCGCTCTATGAGTAAGCCATACATTTAATGCAGGAAATTTGCATTCCAAACTTTGTATTTTTCATCTTAGCTGAGAGTTTTCTCCTTCTTCTAACTGAGTTTCTTTGTATTGAAATTTGCATTTTGTATATATTGTTCGGTTCTTTGAGAGTTTGACAGTTTTTTTTTATCTTTATCTATGCTACAATAAAACGAACCTATACCCATTGTCAATTATTTTTATATACTATTTGCATATAAAAAGCTTTATTATCACGCCACACAGTTAACAGGAGCGTTAAACAAAAAACAATTTGGTAGCGGTATCACGTCAACTAACTGATGAATAATAAAAAAGCAATTCATTAATTTTTGGTTTACTATTCCGGTAATTGGATAAAAACGAAAACGAATTAAAATCGATTTAGAGCAATAATTAAAAGCAATGCACGTAGTTATGGATATACATCTTTGTGTCGTTCGTCCGCCTTGTAGGTATAGATACATTTTATCTACACAAATATTGAAGTAATAGTGTAATAAAAAAAACCAACAAGAAGAAATTACGCGAATTACATATTTTCGCAAATCGAATGTAAGCTGCTCTCTGTGTTTACATCTTTTATTTCTTGTATCTTTCTTGGTTGTATCGTTCGGCTTAATACAGAACAAGAAAAAAAGTAACAAAAACAAAAAAGCATAAAAGACCAAACAAGATTATCACACGCTGCTCACATACCCAGATAGCCAGACAAGCCGGCAGCATCAGCAAACGCGGCTCAATATCTCGAAACAGAATTCAAAAATGCACTGCATCGCGGCCCCTCACCAGCTTCATCTGATCAGCATGGTCTCGGCTTGTAAGAGATAAAAATTTTCGCTTTGATGATGATGATCATTGCACCGTGCCGCGCACGCTCATTTCGCTTGCTTGTGCGCTTGCGCTTGTTAATTGAGTTAACTGTGAATTTTTTTTTATTGCAGTCAGATACATGGTTTATTAACTCGATTTATTGTGCTGGCTTAAAATTAGATTTCAATGAGAGCGAGTGCGCGCTCGTCTTCACGCCTCAAGATCGACTTTTTGCGATCAGCGAAGCGCAAAATTTTAGAAATTTCTTAATTTAGACTACAAACTGTAGTTGTTATCGCTGACACGTTGTTGCAAAATTATGATATCGTGCGTGCTATTTTAGGGCGAACAATATGTAGTTACTCATACTGTTGATATTCACCTGAGCTGTTGTGTGACTATGACTACCTGTACCTACCAAAACTGTACCCACCCCTAACACAAAGCATTAGTCGCTCGAATCATATTACTTGTACTCGTACCTACACGGATCAATGGAATCGTTATCCATGCAGTTGAGAGCCAGCCAGAACTGAAACAATACGTATACCTAACTATCATGTACCACCCTATGAGGTATGAGCGCACCTTATCGATAATTTACACACGTACGCGAAGTATGCCCTCTCGTCATAATAGAGCGTTGTACCTTTTGTAGCTAAAAGGGGAACACACAAAAAGCGGAAATTCACACGGATAGTATAACAACGAACGAGAAATGCATTTGAAGCAGTAGAAAAAAAAATGTATCTTTTTTTCGTTGTATCTTTGCGTTGCGTAGAGAATTTCGTCAGTATTTTCCTCGTCATTGTCGATTGCGGCGTGATATGACATACACAACCGGGGAAACCCAAAGTCTTTCTCACGTCGTTGAATATTTGCAAGAAATTTTGTTCCGCGTTATAAATTTAAAAAAAAATAAAACAGTCATGCAGGTGATGCCACTATCCACACACACAATGCAGAAACAACAACTCATAATAATTATTATAAATCCCGACTGAATTCATTCTTAAAAGCGTGGGCCCAATACATCGAGGTGTGGCTTATGGCTTTGATTTGGCACTGATTCTTTGCTCTGACTGTGCATATGAATAACTAATTCCCCCCTGACACTATACCATATTTGTATTTCCCATAACCTTTTGACACAAAACTGTGCAAGGCTCTGAAACAACAGTTCTTTTTTGTTCGTCTTCTGTCTCCTCTTCTTGGGTATTTTTTGTTCAAATCATGATCACGCACACAGAACTCATTCTACCTATGATCTTGATATCAGATCAACTATTGGCACGTAATCCAGATTCAATTATATTTATATATGGTGGAGCGTCCAATGCAGTTTAGTTCACTTTACTCAAGAAAACATAAAAGACCACATCAGAATTATTATTCTGAAGCGGTCATTACCATGTTAGCTGATGTGTAGATGCGTAATCATTCTTGCACATACGTCATACTGCCGGATACCGGTAAAAAGTGATGTTGTGTTAAACAATAAGTACAATGTCTTCTTTACTATCTAGCTGTAGCTACGAGTATCCAATAAAATGAACACAGCCATAGATCCCAGCTAAAATGATCTTGTTCTCAAGGTAAACCTTGTCACACTTTATTCAAAATAGAACACTTTACGGTATATTTTGCTGATCGATCAGGTTTTTTTGTTTGGTTGTTTTGCTGTTGCTGATCAAATTGACATTGGCATCCAATTGCAAATTGGTAATGATCGCTCGCACTATTCGATTACCCTTTGATCTGCCTTTTGCCTGTACATATAGTATTCAGCTTTTGTTTGTTGAACATTTATCGTTGTGCGCTACCTACCCTACACAGGACCACAGACAGACAATAGAATTGATGCGGATGCAAGCAATTTTTACAATAAATTTTGTTCCCATAACAGTGGCGATCGCCGCCGATTCCGCCGGGTAGAAAAAAGTCAGTCCAACCATTCATTGCGAGACGTGATCGAAAGGGCATCGTGGGGAATGCGTATTCATTTGTTGTTTTTGCTGTCGAATCAGCATTGTCTTTGCCAGTAATTAGGGGCAAGCAACCAAGTCTTTGTTGGTCTCCTCTCCTCGTGATGGGCAGAAACTTAATTGTAGGTCGCTGAATGCGCGATAATTAAACTACATTTGCATGTGATGGCCAACGACAGTAGCACGCACAAAAGTACGAACCTAAAGCAGAGATATAAAGCAAAACTTATTACAAATTCCGTTTTGTTGTGTTTGCTATTTTTGTGGGCGATCATAATTACAGATACATGAAGTTTGTAACTGACGGACGGTGGGATATAAGAGTTGAGATATTCCTCTAGAACAACCCACGATAACCAACAGCTCAATGTTAGGTGTTGTTCCTACTGTGCAACTACAATAACGATTCCCAAGGCTCACAGTTTAACATGAAATTGTGTTTTGTTCTCTCGAATGTGATACGATTCGTCAGTTGTGCAGCAACTGCAACTTCTTCTTGTGTGCCGCCGCCTCATCTTGTAATGTGCGTAATTGAATCGAATTAGATTTGTGCGTGGCCGGAGTTAATTTGTTTAATTCGCATCTCTTCCCCCTTCCCACTTCCGTAAACTACATATTCTCTGGCACAGCTGGCAGTAAAAATGTGTACAGTCTTGCTAGCGAAAGCGAAACAACAGCGTGAGAAAGCATGGAAATTTTCTTCTTCTTCTTGTATTTTTCCATTTTTTTTTTACAACACAATAATTATGTTAATAATAATAATAAAAAAGCAGCAAGTGCATTATGTTGCGTAGTAAAAAATACATAAAAAAATAACCAGGTGAAAATGGAAAGCTACAGCTACACAGAAATGCGCAAAAGTCCGTGTCAGTAGCACGCGCTTCCTATAAATTATTGTTTTTTTTTTTGGTTCTGTGTGTGCGGAAGACTGGTGAGTCTCCACAATTTCGTTAATATCTGAGATTCCCCCCCAAAATCATCAAACTTCAATCCCGCTCGAGTTTTTGCCGGTTTCATCATTTAAATAAACAACACAACACATATTGCACATAGTTCTTGGGTAGAATGTATAATCTATTTTTAAATTGAATTGAATTCATATGCATATATGTATGCGGTAAGGCTCACGTTAATATGTATGTTTCTTCTCCTCATTGTTGAGTGTTGACCCTAAGGAATGAAATTTTGTCGATCTGACGTAGGGGAAACTAATCGTGAAGTCATTTCGAAACTAGTTCACTTCATATGCATTTATATTTAGGATGACATTGAGAGTCTAGAATACATCGGTTTTAGACATTTCATGGGTAAAACTCCTCGGTTTTCTACGAATTTATTAGTACTTTGGTTAAATTATGATGCAATAATGTGGAACTGTCTTTTTGATACCAATTATCCAAAAGAGTCACGGAGAAATATATTTAGATATACAAAAATATATATTTTCTATATATTCAATGTTTTTTTTTTAAACCTAGATATATTTTTTCATCTAGATACTGTATTTTTTTTTTTATCAAGATACCTTTTCTTTAAATCTAGATACAGTTTTGATATCAATTATGTAAAGGAATAATGAAGAAACGTTAGATTTAGATACACAAAAATATATCTTTTCTGTATATTCAATGTTTTTTTTTATCTAGATACCGTATTTTTATTATAGATACTTTTTTTTTATTCTAGATAAAGTTTTGTATAATGGCTTTTGTGTATCTGTTATATTCAAATATAATTTTCTCTATATAGATATATTTTGATCTAGATACAATTCTGTATACTCAAATATATATACATATATAGATTTGTTATGTTTAAAAGTAAAATTTCTTCAGTTAAATACAAATGTTTATATTTAGTTATGTAGTTTCTTTAACAAAATACAATATACAATAATATTAAGTTATACATTTTCTTTATTAATTTTAAATTCAGACACAATTTATCTGTATCTAGATACAATTTTGTATACTCAAATGTACATTTTATTTATCTAGATAAATATCTGTTATATACAAATATACATTTTTACAATTTTCTATATTAAGATATAAATTTTCTTTATTCAGATACAATTTTTTTAATTCAGATGTGTTAGTTTTCTTTAATTAGATACGAATTTTTCAAAAAGATTGATAGAAGTTTTTATATTCAAATGCAAATAAGTATCTAGATAGATAGATTTGTATATTCCGATGCAAATGGGTATCTAGATAGATCGAAAATATATCTGGATAAAAAAATCTAGATTCAGATCCAAATTTTCTATATCTAAATAAAAATTGTATGTATCTAAAAGCAGGGTTTTCGTATTCAATGAACAATTTTCTATATCTAGACAAATCCAGAAAAAACCTTTCCCATTTTCCAATTGATAATTGTGAGCAAGTCGATAGTCGGTTATGTTTGGTAATCCTTTAGCTCGTCCTAGATCCACAGATTATCGGGATGCAAAGTATACAGATTGAAAAAAAAGAAATACTTTTTATATTCGTATTTAGATACAGGTTTTTCGAATGCAATGAAAAATGTTCTACATCTAGACAAATCCAGGAAAAAAAATCACTTTTCAATTGATGATTGTTAGAAATCCTTTATCTCGGCCTAGATCTACATCGGATTGCAAAGTATACAGATTGAAATAAAAGAAATACATTTTATCTTCGTATTGATCGTATTAATCCTGTTTTTGTGTCGTCTCCTTATCCATTTTGCAATTCCTATTAGCCCAATTCTACGTTCAATTGATAAGAAATTCGACTTGCTCCCTGACGAGGCGGTGCGCCTATTTTTTCCTATTCTTTGATTGCTTTAAATTCAAGCAGACAATATTCCTTGCGGGAAAAACAAGGGAACATCCAACGCCGAAGCAAAGGTTCCTTAAACAGGCGGTGCAAAAAACAAATCAAATTTAGATTTGCATAATTCCGTTTTATAGATTTCTGGCAACGACCCGGCCAACCTGTGCTTGCTGCCTTGTCCTTTCTTCCTTTCTTTTGTGTGCAAGAAAGAGAGTGAGCAAACAAACGAATTCCATTCAATTGCATAATCGATTTCGCGTGTAGGATGATGTCGTGGAGAGAGCTTGTCCGGCCGATATTCCGTCCAAAAACGGAAGAAATCACCCAACCATTACAGTGGCCGAGAAGTAAAAAATAAAGCGAGAAAAATTATCCCTTTTTCTTGTCTGGCCAGTTGGACACACGGTGCGATGGCGAGGTAAAAACCATACACCTGTCGGGGTTTCGTTTTTTTTTTTTAATTTGGTTTGGGTGTTTTTTTTTCCTTAGCCCTGAGTTTTATTTACCTTAAAGGTTGCTGTCTGTATGTGTTTTTTATGTCGTTGCTGCTTGGCTGGTATGGAAAGCATACGGATACGGATAGTAACCAAGTAGGAAACTACCACTACCGGTTTTTCACAACACGGCCATTTAGGGGAAGTCGTTGTCATTAGTGTGTTTCCGAGTCAGAGTCCTGTGTGCATGCAAAGGACGCGAATTATGTCTGTTTCGGTGAAGCAAACGTAGACGCTTGTAGCAATAATAATATCTGCAAGTGCATTGTTTTGTCGTCCCCATCATCATTACCAAGGACAACTAGCGACAACGACAACACAAATAGGTAAATAAATTAATTTCTGCGGTTGGTGTTAATTGCTGTTCTACCCTGTCTGCCGATGGTCTGTTGTGTTGTATTGCAGTTAGTTCATCATGAGTATCTTTTCGTTCGGTTTTTGTGGACTGAATTTTTGTTTTGTTTTTTTTTGTTGCTATGCTATGAAAAACATGAAAAACCAGTTTAGAATAAAATATTTAAAAAAACAAGAGGAAATAGCGTGTTTTTTGGCTCAAACAACACTTGCACTCACTCACACAAAAAAAGGAGGAAATTCCTTGCTCAATTATTCGTTTTCAGGGCAATAATATATCAGCAGCTAAAATGCCAAACAGTTATAACCCATTTCAATGGGAAAGGTACCTACTGCGGCAAATGCTTACATTTCGATTCATAAACTGAAGGTCTAGACACGAATATAGTTGCGGGGCATAAAAAAAACAGAAACAAAAGCCAAACTGGAAGGTAGCGCAGAATTTCTTTGAAAGCATAACAGTGTAGTGTCAGGTGCTTGGGGTTGGCTGCTGCAGTGAGTTGCAAGAGGAGCGGAAAGAAGGAAGTGTGTCAGAGTGTGGTGTGTATTCTCGTACTTCGCCGTTTATAGTCGACCGCCCTTGGACTACTCTCTCCACAGAAACATTACTTAGATATCATAAAAAGTGTTTACGATATAAAAACATTAATAATAGTTGTTGTAGTTATTGCTGTTTGCCAAAGGATATGGGTATACAAGGAAGTGTGGCGTTTATAAACGCCACCTCCTTTCTCCTGACCATTTGGCAAGTAGCTCTGTCGGTTTTATCTGAATGTGTTGTTGTATGCGGCTGCTCCTGCTGATTTCTATGCCAAGATGTCGTCGTCGTCATCGTCGTAGCGCTCCTCTATACCATTTTATGATAAAGTAAAGGAAAACGGAAAACTTCCTCTTCCCCCCCATTCATTCATTCATTCATTCATGCCAGAGTTGGCCGACAGTTCGCTGGGGCGGGACTGTTTTTCTTCCTCTTTTTGGTTTTTCCTTTTTTACCGAAGTTTTCCTTATAGAGTTTTTGTCTGCTCCCGATGGCGTCAAGTCTGCGGCGCACACATAAAAATAAAAACGTGCATTTCCAGACAATGTCTCCAGTCAGTGCCGGGTATACATATTACATACACACGGTGATGTGGTTTCCTTTGCAGTAGACCACTTTGCACTGAAGATCTGTAATAGCAGCAACAGTGCCTCCGGCTGATCGCGCAATCTATTTTGGGGTGACGAGCGTTTTAACTTTGACTTTTTTTTTGTTGACTTTTCCACGGTGACGGCCGACATTGGTGTCGTGCCGCCGTACCTCACTTGGCTGATGGCTGCAGAAAATTCCCCAAATTAACCTTGGACTTATTTCTATCTAATTTGGCTAAATTTGGTTAAAAAAATATCCTCTCCTTTTCTCTCTCATTGCAGATTCCATAGCGCCACACTCCACTTAGCCCAGTGACAGGCGACAACTGTTTGTGCCGCCGCTATACATTAACAATTGTCAACAAGGACGGACCAAAGTGTCTATCACGCACGATCCAGTGGTGTCTCGTCTCGAAAGAATTTTGCTCTTTGTGCAAATCGCGCGTCGTTCGCCCTTCGCACTTGCACTTAAATGTTGTGTCGTCGGATTCGCCGCCGCCATCGAATCGTATCGTCAACGTCGACGACGAGTAGTTGTAGTAGAAGAAGCGTCCTTCACGTCAGCAGCAGTACGCCGACATTGTAATATATATACATAATTCCAAAAAGTCTGCGGTCTACTTGCATCCGGTGGAGGAAGAAAGTGAATTTTTTTTTTTAGAAAACAAAACGCGAATCCATCAAAATGTCTTCGTCGTTGTGCAATGCCACGTTATCATCGACATCGCCATCGCCATCAACTGTAATTGACATTCCATCAGAATCGGTCACACCGGCACCAACCTCTTCATGCTCCTCCGCGCAATCTTCCTGTGATGATAGGATAAACACCACCAGCACCACCACCACTGCAGTGAGAAGCTGTACACATCCCGAGCACATTTACATTGAAAATCCGGCAGGCTCTGTCGCCGGTGTTCTAACCTACAGTTCCGGTGAGGTGTTGGATATTGGCAGCGACGACAAAAAATACACAGCTGACTATGAGAGGTGTTGTCCGCCGCCACTGTTTGTGATAATGATATCATTGCTTGAGGTAAGTTGAATTTGATTTTATTTAGGCTTTAACATTTTTTTAATTGGAAGTGGGAGATCGGGTTTGAGAAACAGATAGAGATAGAGAGAAAGAGATAGCTAGATAAAGATATAGAAAGAGGTAGAGAGTGAGAGCGAGAGAAAGAGAGATAGAGAGAGAGAGAGAGAGAGAAATGGAGATACAGAGAAGGAGAAAATGATTGATAGATTGTGGGAAAGAGAGTAAGATAGAGAGATAGAAATAGAGATATAGAGGGATAGGGAGATAAAAGCATTGGGATTTGGGAGTTTGACTTTGAGAGAAAGAGACCGAGATATAGAGATAGGATGAGAGTGAGAGAGATTGAAAGATTAAGAAGATTAAGAGGGCGAGAGATTGAAAGATTAAGAGGTTAAAGGAATAAGAGCGAGATAGAGAGATTAAAATATGAAGAGGTTGATAGAATAAAGCGAGATAGATAGATAGAAAGAGAGATAGAGGGATAGAGAGATATGGAGTTTGAAAGATAGAGATATTCATAACTTAACAGATTAAGAGATTGTGATAAATATGGAGATTTATATATAGATAGGATAGGGATCTAGAGATTGAAATCTGAGTAATTTTTTTTGTTAAAATAATGACGCATCTCTATGCCATGGACATAAATCAGACGAGCTTGCCCTTGAATGGTTCTAGTTAGTGCGACTCTACTGTATTATTAATATCGATAAACATTCCTTGTATTTAGAGAAAATTTGTAATTTTCTTTCCACACCAATAACATGTCAGAGTTTCTCTTTCATTATTTTGTCCTCCTAACGAAAAAAATACAAAAACGATCTGCCAAAACTCTGTGTATCTTAATGGTTGTTTCTTACTTGCTGTTTGTTAAGGGGATTTTGCACAATTTCTTTGAATCCGATTATGGGGTCATTTTCGTGCGTTCATCGTGACGTGCACAATGAAATCCAAAGTGAAATTAAAGCGTCGTCCGACTCACACACACAAATGCACACAAATAAGTGCGAGTGCGAGGCGAGTCATCGAGTCAACCACTCAGCCAGCCGTCTGGCACTTCCTAGTGCAACTATACAGTCATCTATCTATCTATCTATCAATCAACAACCCCTCATCACTCCTCTCGTAAACGCACAATGAAAGTTCGACACTGTCACCCTCACTCACTAATCTAAGTGGACATTACCCCCACGTAACAAGGAGAATTCTCATTATATTCTAATCGTTATCAATCTATGTAGAGCGGTAAAAGAAGGGCGGCAATTGTTGTTTAAGTGGGTAACTTGACTTGGTTGTTGGTGTGGTGGTATGGGTGCTGCTATAGCTGCTAGTGCTTACAATCAATATACGCTACAACCCCCGGAAAATAAGACTACTAACATATGCAGTGTCGTGCTTTGTCAATACTTGGACTGAAAATTCAACTGAGCGAACTTTTTCCGATGGCTGGCTAGCTGGCTGAGTTCGTGGTTAGAAAGATTTGTGGTGCGTTAAGATGCACAACTTTTCTTCTACTTCTACTTCTATATGTGCTTTACTCTGTTGTCTACAGCTTAAGAACTATTCCACTACTATAGAAGTGGGCGAAAAAGTGATAGGAATAAGGAAGAGACAAACAACCAAATGCAATTATCATCAATATAAAGGGGTTGTTGTTTTCCGGTTTTGATTCCGCTGTGTGGGACTGTCTGTGTTTGCCACTTCTGTCCAACTATGAGTAAAGTATCTTTCCCCCCACCCCATCTCATCGTAGAAGCAGACAGACCACAGACCCCCATTCGAGAAGTGCCAAACTACCCTCCGCCATGTGCTGTGCTGTGCTGTGCTGCTCTGCGCCATCAGGGCGAAGACCGACGAAGCCGCTGACTCTTGTGTTGTACCACCCAAGTGATGATGATTTTTTGTTTGTCGTCGCTTGGATTTTTGCTCGCTTTCCATCTGCCCTTTGTTGGATTTTATTTATTCTCCTTTACTTTTATCTCGTTCGCTGGACATTTATTAATATGTGAGTATGTGCGTTTACCTCACACTTGGTCATCGTCATTGCAAAAGGTTCACCAGATATGTATATGAAAAAGATGTTGAAGAAACGGACCTACCCGTTAACAACTCTGTCGTCTCAGATAATTTGTTTATAGTGCGTTTCTCTCTCTCTCTCTCTCTTATATGCTTTTTTTTATTAGATTATTAATTAAATTAATTTTAATTAATTAATTAATTAAATTATGAAATTTGTTTAAAAAACATTTAACTAATCCGTCCTCCCCCTTCTATTTTTCCAAACAGATCGGTGTCTTTGTATACGACTACATGACAGTGGACAGCAATAACACACAACCGGACTTCAGCAATCCGATACCGGTCGATTCGGTGCTCATTTATCGGCCGGATCGACGGCAGGAGATTTGGCGTTTTATCTCGTACATGGTGCTGCATGCGAATTGGTTCCATTTGGGATTCAATGTTGTCGTCCAGATGCTGTTCGGCCTGCCGCTTGAGATGGTGCACGGTTCGGCGCGTGTTGCCATCATTTATCTGGCTGGAGTGTTTGCCGGGTCGCTGGGTACGAGTGTGGTCGACTCGGAGGTGTATCTGGTGGGTGCCAGTGGCGGTGTTTACGCTTTGCTCGCTGCGCATTTGGCCAATATTATGCTGAATTTTGGGGCAATGAAGTATGGCATCTCGAAGCTGGCATCGGTGCTGATATTTGGTAGGTTTTTACTCCTTATTTTGTTGCTCTAAATTTTTTTTTTTTGCTTAATTTTTATTTGTTTGTTTATTTTTATTGTTTGCGTTTTTTTTTATTTGTTTAATTTGTTTTGTTTTTTTTAATTTTTTTTGTTAGTTTAGCTTTTTTGTTTGTTTAATATTTTTAATTTTTTTTATTGTTTTGTTTAATTTATTTTATAAATTTTTAATTATTTTATAATTTTTAATTTTTTTTTGTTTTGTAAAATTTTTTTATATTTTTTTTCCTTATTATTTTGTATATATTTTTTTTATTATTTGTTTTAAATGTACCTACAGTTGTTTTTTTTGTTACCAACGACCCAAAATGTCAGTTTAACTAATGTCTTTTCAATTTCTCTCTTAATTTTTCTCATTGCAGTATCATGTGACCTTGGTTACGCCCTCTACACACAATACTATCTGTCATCGAGCGAACTCCGCTCGGCACCGTCAGTATCGTATATTGCACATTTGACCGGGGCATTAGCCGGTCTGACAATAGGTCTTTTAGTTTTGAAAAATTTCGAACACAAAACGCACGAGAATCTGGTGTGGTGGTTAGCGCTGGGCGTCTACACGGCATTTACAATATTCGCGATCGTTTTCAATTTGATCAACACAGTGACGGCGCAAATGCTCGAAGAGGAGGGTGAAGTAATGAAACAACATTTGCTTCATGATTTGGGTGTTTCGTAAGCAAACAAAAAAAAAAAAAAAAAACAAAGACAACAAAAAATTAACAAAAATATTTTTTCCCTTTATTTTCTCTTCCTCTCTCCCTTTCTGAATCTATCTCACCTGTTAATTTATTTACCTTGTGTTATACATATACATATTTAAAACAAAAATGAAGACTCTTTTAACTCGCAAAGCTCTCAGAAGCATTTCTCCTCTCCAAACTCTATTTTTTTGTTTGTTTATTTAAATTATTTAATTATTATTGTTTTTCCTGTTTTGTATATATCATATATATATATATATATTTGTTTTTTTTTTAATTAAGTCTAACTTATAATTAATTAATTAATTCATCACTATAATAATAATTTAAAAAAAAAATATGAAATTGATCCCAAAACGTGAAACAAACTGTTGTGATATTGCCAAAGACTGATTTGTATAAATTAAAAACTAACAGCTAAAACAAAATACATATATAAATAAAAATGTAATTGCAAAGTGCTACAAAAAAAATTACAATTAAGAATAAAAAATAAAATATAATTAAAAAAATATATATTATAAATCGTAATATAAACTTAAAGTATAAATATGTTACTCGATGAACAAATAAAAATTTTGTTTTTGTATGAAAACGAAAGATTTGAACAAAAAAAATTCTCCTGACGAATGTACTCGTATCTGTAAGATATCTTCCTTCGTCCTTTGCTACACCACATTTCCCCAACCGAGCCGTTTGTTGTTTTGCCCTTCTTTCCTGATAAACTTCTCGCAAGAACTGTGTAGAATTGAGTTTTACACATAACTCTTGCGATAATGTTTATAACAAATTGTGTTTCTTCCCTCCTCCTTCTATTGCCACCGCTCCACAGTAGCTATCGTCACGAAAATTGTCAACAAAAAAAAAAGTATAACTTAACTCTATAAAACTAGTCGAACAATTCAATGTTATTAGTGGATTAGAATCACTTAATAACGGTACATCATTAAAATAAAAATTAATTGTGAATAAAAAAAAAACGTAAAATCCTCCAAATAGAAAAGAACACAGAATGCGTAAAGCAACATCAAAGTATAGCAAAGAACCGAAAATATTTCCATGATGACTATTAACACTAAGGTTGTTGATATAATAATAATGATAATAGCTAACTATAATAATTGTATAGCATTAAATCGTAACTCGGAAAAAGCCGCCAAATTTCCAGTAAAAATGATGTTATTGTGTTTTGTTTGTTTATTTGTTTATTACTCACTGTAAAATATAAAAAAAAGGCGAAAATAAATAAATCAACGAAAGACGACGAAGAAGAAGACGAAAAAAAGAGTATTACTATTTTATATTGACCATAAATTATTATATTTATTTATTATTCTAATATATTTATAAAGTCTATATGCTATTATGTATATTTTTGTTAACTCAATGAATACAACGAATTTTATTTGATTTCCTTTCTTATCTCCTCTCTTTCTTACTATAAAAAATTGATTACCATCATTCTCTCTTTCTACAGAACCTAATTTTACTCTTATCGTTCTCTTAATCGCACTATAAAATATTGATTTCCTTTTTTATCATGCTCTCGCTTAAAAAAAAATTGTTTCCATCCTTATTCTCCTTTTTTCTCGCTATAAAAAATAAGTCTCTCCCCGCTATAAAAAATTGATTTTCCTCCTTAAAAGTGAATTTAGACTATAGCGGTGCTAGAACAAAAGAGCGGGTCGACTATAGTTAAATTTAGCCAGAAGAGATTAACACTACGCGAATGTTTTAGTTATTTTATGGTATCATGGAAAATGTTATCTACAGCATTATGGTAACATTAAAAAATATACTACATTTTTCTATCGTCTGGCTAACTACAATTTCAATTAAACAGCCGTCCTGCTCATTTCTTCAGGCACGCTACAAATGTAAATCAAGCGTTATCACTTTCTCTCACCGCTACAAAAAATTATTCTCTTTTTCGCTATAAAAATATTGATTTTCTTTTATATCATCGCGCTCTCGCTATAAAGATTTGTTTCCATCCTTATCATTATCTTATTTTCTCGCTGTAAAGAAATCATTCTCTCCTCGCTATAAACAATTTATTTCCATCCTTATCCTTTTAAAATTCTATCTTTATCACTATAAAAATATTGATTTCCTTTTATATCATTCTCTCTTTATCGCTATAAAAATTCATTCTCTCTCCTTCTCACTATTAAAAAAAGCATTCTCTTTTATGCTATAACATTGATTTCCATCCGAATCAATTGGTTTCCCCGCTATAAACAATTATTCTCTCATTTTTGCTATACAAATATTGATTTCCTTTTATATGATTATCATTTTATATCATTTTATATCTGTTTATCGCTGTAAACATATTGATTTCCTTATTTTTCTCGCTATAAAAATTACTTTCCTTCCTCATCTTGCTCTCGATCTTTCTCTTTTTTCTCCTTTTCTGTTAATCAATAATTTATATTTCCCTCTGTACATTTTAAATTAAAGAAAATAGCAAAAAACCAAAGAAAATAAATGCAAGTTTATATTGTATATTAGCAATAAATAAACCATTATACACACAATAGAAAAAAAATCCAAAATTACAATAATTCGAAGCTAAAAATCTTCATTGATTGAGTGGAGGAAAATGGGTGTTAGTGATGGGTAAGTCAGTCAAGTTGCTTGGGATATCTTATGTATATATGAAAGTGTGTATATGTTAGTGGCTTTCACTTGCACAATACTGACATTCATTTACATATATGCAGATATTACCAAAAAAATAATAATATCAAATCTTATCCCAGCTACTCCGCTCAGCTCTGCACAATTTTGTAACTTCAATAATAAATTACATAATTTTAACAAAAACAAAAAAGACACACTGCCAAAAATATCCATAAATGTAAACTAATATAAACTATACAATATACTCGTATGTACATGAATGTATTGTGTTGAACAGACAGCGGAAAAAAGTTGAGAAAAAAAATGAAAACAAAAGAAAGTCAAAGTCAAAATTCCAAAGGAAAGGAACAAAAAATTTAAAATTCTCCAATAAAAATATCAAAACACTTGAAAAAAAAACACTTATATCGTTTTATTTGTTTTTACTGTTGGTTTTGTTCAGATGGTGCGGGGGGGGGGGGTAGATGTCATGTCCATCTTCAGATTTTGATTTAGTTCTCCTGGATCTTAGAGTCATGTATCTATCGCTTTTTGAACTGTCAGTATGTTGTCTCCGGTTATAAATAGGACCCCCTTTTAATTGGTTGGAAACAATTGGAATACGAGAAGACACATAACCATTCACATGTGATGTTTTTTTCCTCTTCTAGGAAGTGATGACACTCTAATGTAGACTCACTGTAGACGGGTTCAGCTCATTGAGATTGTAGCTCAGACGTCGATGGCTTACTATGCATTCCGAGGTGGTTAATATGAGGACCATTTTTCTTATTACGGAAGCTAGAAGTAGACTGCATTCCTGATAACATTGCGATGAAAATCGGGATCGTTTCCTCACATTTTGGGGTCATATAAAGTTACTTATGAGTGATTCCTCCTCAAGACGAGTGTCTGTGACCGCAATTAAGAATTGTCCCCAAGAAGGGGTTCTTTCTCCCCTTCTGTGGTCACTAGTCATCGACAATCTTCAAGTCAATCTACATCGGTTATGCGGATGATTTGATGATTTCTAGTTTATACAAGGTGCTTTACTACACGTTTTAGATTGGTGCAGCAGAGAAGGACTATCCATTAATCCTTGCAAAACCGATCTAGTGCCCTTCACAAGAAGAAGACCGGTCAATCTAGGACGTAGGAATCCATCGATCATGTGGGCCAGTGGATGCCTTTATGGCAATACTTGGGGTCTAAATTCAAAAATGATACACTGGATGTATACAAAGATGTCGAGGCCCACTATCACGTACCCGGCCATTGTTTGGTGGCCGACATTTTTTTGAACGAACAACGGCCACTAAGCTTCAGAAACTCAAAAAAATTGCCTATCCCGGAATCACGGATGCCACGCTTAACTACACTAGAAGCTGTCGTAGGGCGTTCACCCCTACAAATCTTCATATGGAAGATGCGCTATTAAGCTGCAGCTAGAATACAGTTATAAGCCTGACACCTGAAAATAATTGCCTCGATTCTTGAAAGAGACATGTTTTGCACTATCCCCGACAATATGGTCAGGAAGTACTGTTTCCGCAGCTTATTTGAGGTAGAAATATTGGATTGTGCAAACTGGTGGTACAATGGTGTCCCGGGACTGGACGCTAAAGGTCTGGTCTGGTTTACAAATTAAAATTTGAGCTGGAGTCTTTGGACCCGACACTAAAGTCTTAATACTTATAATAAATGTTTCCACGGTTTTCCAGGCGGAACTCCATGCCATTGAGATGTGCGTTAGGATCAACCTTAGTAAAGGTATTAAGTTAAAAGTAATTATAGTCTGTCAAGACTCTTCAAATCCAGTAACTTAACCATAACATCCAAGCTGCTGGTATGGACAATGGTCATACCAGTACTTACATATGGATCCGATGGATTGGGTGCTTAGCAAAAAGCATTCTGACCTCTTAGCCGCGTTCGAGAGAAAAGTCTTACAGAGAATTGTTGGCCCCGTATGTGATGAAGGACGATCACGGAGACTCTATAATGATGAGATCTACGAGTGTTACCGCGCGATGCCGACATCGTGAAGAGAATTAAGCTCGGTAGGCTCCGATGGGCAGGACACCTAGCTCGCATGAGCGAAGAGGTCCTGCTTGGAAAGTCCTTTGCGGTAGGATTTATGGAACACGACAGCGAGGCCGGCCAAGCCTACGCTGGAAGGATGGCGTAGATGAGGACGCCCAGAGTTCAGGGATGCCAAACTGAATGACTTCGGCTCGAAATCGGGACCGGTGGAGATACTTTTTGTAGGAGGCCAGGACCGGACTCCGGTTGTAGAGCCTAATATGATGATGATGAATATATATATCTTTTCAGATAGCCAGGTAGCATTGTCGTCCAACTTAATGGACTCTCTATAAGTTAAATGCAGTTACGATGCACTGCGATCACTCGGAAAAGTTGGGCGTAAGAGTTATACGGTAGAAGAAGGTGACGACAGCTCGTATTTAAGGTAGAGGCTGGATAGAGGCTGTTATCAAACTTCTATCGAAGATCTCCGGCAAAACCGAAATTAAAAGCAGATTATAACGAATAAGGACTAAAGAGCTCAACCCATGGACTCCGTTGCGTCTATTGCGGTGGCGAAATAGTTGACGTAACCCAATTAATACGTTGTCGCCGTACAGTCGGAACACATACAAAGGCCAAAATAAACCTAAAACTGCTGTGAGAGAACTGTCAAAGCATTTGCCGGAAATTGTCGCTTTGCCGTCCCATATTGTATTTAATCGATCTGTTTGTTGCATACGTCACCGCAATGGACGCAACGTTTTTATAGGCTGGGTCGGCGATTAGGTTAGATAAAAGTTTAAAATCTCGCCCCTTAACCGACAAAAGAAGCGCTCACACTTACTTATGAACTTGTGATGATGTCAGGCGAATCTGTCAAAATCAATATCTGAAATAAAGGCGAACGTGTGCAAGGGCAGCCAAATGCTCTTCTGTGGCAATTTACTTTAATTGGGCTTCTGCGTGCGGTATCCGAATAATGTGCTTTACAAAGTCAGTCGCCTAAGGGCTTTGTCCATCAGTGGTCAGCACAATCATCATCATCATCATCATCATGATCACGAACGAACAGCAGCAGCTGAAAGTCAACTATTCGCTCAGCTTCACTTACGCAATCATTTTTAGCCTTAAGTTTGGCAGGCGTCTGAACGCATCAGTCGTAAAGTATGGAACTCATGCGTTCAGCACGCCGACCATCAAACATCTCAATTCAGAGAGATCTTTAACCTTTTGAATTTAGCTTGCAGCTTGCCGTTTTTTTTTGCGCATTATCTCATGCCCTGCTGCTTCCTAAGTATCCCCTTTCCGACTACTGTTCTTCGTCTTCTACATCGTCTTCCGAAGCGCACACGCAAAAAGTGTCTGGACCAAATGGATCATCATCTCCATCAGCCGCATCCAAACGAAATCAATGAGGAGGGAGAGGGAAGAAGAGTAGAGAACAGCAGGACCAAAGGGAGAATTATTTTTATGCGCAATCGATGGAGAAGCGCACCTGTACCTACTACTCTGAGGATGAGGACAAACCACACCTGGTTGCATGCTTGCATCATGCATCATTGTGTGAATGTTAATTCGCATCAATCGTCGTATCAAGTCAAGCACATATCCTTATTTTCGATTTTGTGTTTTTGTTGCTGTTGTTTACTTGAAGTTCGCTTGAAGCTATCTCCGCCGCTCTATAAATGGCATGTGTTGGCTCAACTTAGCATCAATCGCAGGAGCGGCTGCTCAACTCAAGGATGCATAGCAATAATAATACCCTTTCTTATGCAGTTTTGTTGTTGTTGTTGTTGTTGTTGGTGAATTTGTCCAGGAAAAAATTGTTTCACCATCCGGAGTCAGGACATGCATTCGGATCTCATCCAGCCAGCACTGCATTTCTAATCATTGTCATTTGACCTGAACAGGCCGGCAAGAGATTAGTTTTCTGCACTGTGCTGTGCTGTGTGCCTTCCAAATTATTCCAATGAATGTCCGAAAGTAAGAGCACAATTATTCCGTAAAAAAAAACACTAATTGATGGTTTGGATCTCTGCTGATCTTTTCTTGTTCTCAATCGGATCAATGGACGCAACTGATAGGAATATTGGCAAAAAATACCTCTCCAGGGATTACGTGTGATTAGTCCTATGTGGATTTTTGTCTCAACTGGGATAACTTAGGTTCCATGCGGAAACAGTGGGGCCAAAATTTAATCTTTCCCACATTTCTTAAAGAATTGCAGAAGATTAAAAACAAAAACATGAATAGAACAAAATCAATTCAAAATTCCTTGACATCCATAACAGAATGAGTTAAAAAATTGGAAGATAGTAATAAAAGAAGTAATAAAAAAACCAGCTTCAAAGCAAAACCGAAGAAAAATGATTAAGTCACTCATAATATTGTCATATAATGCGAATGGACTGCTCCAACATCAGCAAGAGTTGCCAGCAGTCCTAGACATAAATAAAAAAGATGCTTGTCTTGTATCAGAGACACGTTTCACCAAACAGTCCTTTATTAAGTTCAGAGGGTACACAGTTTACCACACCATTCAATAAAAGAAAACATTGATCACATAATGAAGAGTTACTTTTTCAAACAAAAGAAATACAGAAATAAAGAACAAGAACTACATCAACCAGAAGTAAGCTTGTATAGATCGCCAAAATATGCAATTAAACAAGTAAATGTAATAAAAACTTGGTTTTTCAGGTACAAACTTTTATATATACATCGCAACACGCCACACAGTCATTTATTATTTGGTAATAATCATTTTGGTGATTATCTTTTTTTTATTATTAATATTTCAAATAATTTTTGTCCCGCTTCACACGTGCCACACGCGACTCGCGACACACGTCAAACGCGGGATATCAAAATGGGCCTCTGACATTGAGCTGCTCACAAAATTTCAGCCCTGTAGGTCGAACAAAATGTGGTTAAAAAAATGAGAAAATGTCGCAATTTCAAACCATCACACGTGCCACACGCGAAATGTGTCATACTCATACTTACACATACTTAGGTACTCACAAAATTTCAACTGTCGTGTGGAAGGTGGTTAAAAAGGACATCAAAGAATCCGAAAAAAAATGTCAACCCATCACACGCGACACTCGCGAAAAGCAAAGCGCGTCATACTCGGAATATAAAAAATACTATTTTGGAATTAGGTATTGAAGGGTCAACTATAGCAGCCGATAACAGCTTGGAACCAGAAATACGCGCACGGTTGCTTAAAGCCAACAAAGCCTACTATAGTCTGTCAAGACTCTTCAAATCCAGTAACTTAACTATAACATACAAGCTGCTGATATATAAGACAATGGTCATACCAGTACTTACATATGGATCCGAGACTTGGGTGCTTAACAAAAAGCATTCTGACCTCTTAGCCGCGTTCGAGAGCAAAGTCTTACGGAGAATTGTTGGCCCCGTATGTGAGGAAGGACGATTCCGGAGACTCTATAAAAATGAGATCTACGAGAGTTACCGCGATGTCGACATCGTAAAGAAAAATTAAGCTCGGTAGGCTCTGGTGGGCAGGACACCTAGCTCGCATGAGCGAAGAGGATCCTGTTCGGAAAGTCCTTTGCGGTAGGATTTATGGAACACGACAGCGAGGCCGGCCAAGCCTACGCTGGAAGGATGGCGTAGACACTCACAAAATTTCAGCTCTATAGATCGTGTGGAAGTTGGTTAAAAAGGACCTCAAAAAGTCGAAAAAAAAAATTCAATTCATTGTAGTATATTGTAGCTTCATCTATATGCGTTAGGACTTAATATTATCTTTCCGCAACAGGATAACATTGCCATATCGTTTCTTAAATCGCTTAACATAAAGTCTAGTTAAGGCACTTTTGCAGTTTCATCTACATTTTCAGCGTCCTTATCATCACAAATTTACTGTTTCCAAATAAATAAGATCTTCGACCGACAATTCTTCATCATGTGAGATGACTAGTTCCTCTATGTCAGCAGCCCCTAAGTTTTTAAAGGCTAAGCCGACAATTTTATTTTGAATCTGTAGAGCTGTAGGCTCTTGAAGCCCGCTGGTGTTGGGACAAACTTCTGGCCACAGTTTTTTTCCATACATTTGGTTAATACTTTTTTACAAGCCTTATTATCTATCAACTGAATGCCATGCAAAATGTAGAACTCTTTCCAAAAAATTTTAAGCTTCTATCGTCACCTTTTGTTTCATATAATGGTTTTTGAAAATGCAAGTTTTGCATCTTTATGCTTAAAATTAGCATATAAGTTCATTGGTTGCAAAAGTGAAGTCGTATTAGGTGGTAGAATAAAAACCTTAGCAATTCCACCCGACAGAACAGTAGGATGTCTAGGGGGCATTATCTAAGAGCAGCATTGTTTTATTCCTTTTTTACAGCTGGATAAATAGAGAGAATTCCAAGCCTTTTTCGTTGCCTTTAAAATTTTAGGTAATTTCTCTTTTACGCTTTACCTTTCAAAGTTCTGGCATTATGTGATTGGTAAACTAACACGGGTCTGATTTTAAAAGATGGGTTTCTACCTAATAATAATGCTGTTCAGTCTGTTACAGCCTCGTGTCCAGACGTTGAATTTTTTTTCTGGTTGGCATTATTATTCTCAAAATAGTGCCTGCGCTGACAATTTGTGCAGAGCTGTAGCAGCAAATTCTTACACTATCTTTAAAGTTATCTTGATTTTTTTTAACAGATTCCATGTTAGCACTAGCTCCCTCTCCCAATAGCTTCACATTGTGGATGCCAAATCTTTTTATGAACCTATCAGACCAAGCAAGACTTGAACCAAAATTTTTATTAGTTGAGGACTCATCTATTTTCTCCTTTAAATTGTCAAACTGTTTAAGCCCTTTCTATTGTATTTGTCATTGGCTTAGTGGAATATTTCGATGAGTTTGATCCTCGATCCATATCGGTAATAGTTTTCTTATTCCAATCAAACTCTGGAGAAAATGAATATACATATAATAATCCTTGGAACTACCTACAACAGAGAGAAAATCATCTACATATCCCCAGACGAAGTGAAGAAAGAGATAAAAACAGTATAACTAAAAAAAAAAGCTCCGGGATTTGACTTAATAACTGATCAAATTTCAATAGAACTACAAAGAAAAGCGATAGTAAAGTTAACTTATTTGATTAACGTCTCATTTCGACTAAAATATGTACCCTTATTGTGGAAGGTGGCTGAAGTCATCATGGAAAACCAACCCACGAGACAACGTCATATCGACCAATATCTCTTCTACCGATAGTATCCAAAATCTTGTATCTTGTATCTTGTATCTTGTATCTTGTATCTTGTATCTTGTATCTTGTATCTTGTATCTTGTATCTTGTATCTTGTATCTTGTATCTTGTATCTTGTATCTTGTATCTTGTATCTTGTATCTTGTATCTTGTATCTTGTATCTTGTATCTTGTATCTTGTATCCTGTATCTTGTATCTTGTATCTTGTATCATGTATCTTGTATCTTGTATCATGTATCTTGTATCATGTATCATGTATCATGTATCTTGTATCTTGTATCTTGTATCTTGTATCTCTGATTCTTTTATATTTAACCCACCGTGCAACAACTGTGAGTATCTATCAATGCGAATATCCATCAATACAACAAATACTTCTGATTGGACACTTTGCACGCGATGCGTTGTCGACCTCGTTGTAAGAGGATTTTCGGCATTTTGAGGGATAGCGTTTTTTGTGTGCCCTCCAAACGCGCCACTACCGACAATAATTTCATCGATAGCTGCTATGCTATCCACGCAGTCAATAGATATAAGCTTGGCCGCCGACATTACTCACTCCATTGAACTGAGGCCGAACTTTCGTCATGTAATTTGGATTAATTCGTGGTTTTTTCTTGCCTAACATACTGACTGCTGGTCATGCGTACTTCAGCCTTGTGCTCATATCAGCAGCACCAGCGTATAGACATCAAAAGGATTCAGATAAGATGCAGGAGCAAACGTTAATAGAAGGAAAATGCACATATATTGCCACATATAATAACCCAATGTATACTCCTTACAAACAACCATTGTCTAATTAAACTGCCGCACCGCAGAGCGAGTCCATAATTTCGACAAAACTCAGATCACTTAAATCGCCGATAATGGTCAAGAGCAGTAGAGTTTTTATTTTGCCATGACGTCTGCAGGTATCTTTTTTGTGTTCTCGCTGAACTGAAGAACTACGGCGGCGATAAAATGCCATCATCGCTGACGGAATGTCTGCGCATAAATGCGATCCGATCCACCGCACCAGAATCTCTTTTCATCTTCCAAAAGGTCTTCATTAAGTGGCTGAATCTGTGCAAAGGATGATTGATTTCGCAGTCGGCATACAGCTTGGCTCGGTGATTGGGAAACGTCATCTGCCACTGAGTGCAATCGGATCGCTAACCCAGCCATCAGTTATAAGCCACACACATGTAAGCATCAACTATATACGTTAAATTGGTCACCAAACAACGCCAAATCCGTTGATGACTTCCACGAGTGTTTAGAAGAACTCAATCAGCGTATAGAGTTCATGGATTCCATCGTCCGCACTCATTGAGTTCTCAAGGAAGACACTTGACAACCAACCATCCGTCCGTGTTTGTCTGATCAAAGTCATAAAATCCCATCAGAGTACCAGAGAAGAGACAATAATCCGACTTAATCCGTGAGTCCAATCGAAGGACAACATGTGATAGGTTTCGCGGTTGGTTGTTCTTTTATTGTCCATTGATTGACGCAGATTATTTAGTTTTCTGCGTCGCAACCCGAATTTGATTAAATTCCAGACGCGAAAAGGTGGTCTGCCGGGCTTTTTTTTTGTTTGTTTTTGTGTCGCTTCTTGGTTTTATCTTCGTCTTTGGAGGCCGATGACATGTCGTGAAGAATGTGCTGGAATTTCCTTGGGGAGCAAGGCATTTAATAATGTTGCCAGAAATTCAATTCCCTGCGGGACAATCTTTTGGCACAATTTGACGATTGTCCGGGGAATCAGTCAGACTTCATAGGGGGGTGGTTTTTCTGTAGGACTTTTCCTTTTCTTTCTTGCATTCATGTATTCCGTAGGTAAGTCTCAGTGCATCTTCCAGGTTTAAAAAACTGACGGTCTTACTGAAACAACCGAACGATCGTATTTTTAGGCATAAAAAAATACTCATAAAGTGATGACCTCATGACGCTGGAGTCGGCTTTTAAATCGATTGATCTGTGTATGTCGATCGGCCGGATTAGTGGAATTAACAATTCACCTCTGCTCGTTGGTCGATTTATGAACGTAACTTTTAAATTTAATTTGGAATAATACCACATCGTCTAACTTGACATTTTGCTTGCCATGTTCCAACAAAATGTTCCGGAAATTTATAATTGGATCCTTCAATTCGTTACAGACAAAATGTATATTAGATGCAGCAGACGAACGTCTACGCAAAGTGTATAGCTGCTGGCTCCGGCGGACCTTGCTTGTAAACGCTTTAATGATTGATCTTGGCCTGCAGTTCAAGTCCAATTAATGCAGAAATCAATCGGCACAGGTCGGTGAGGGAGGTACTTATATAGGTGCCCGTCGCAAAAAAAAACAACAACAACACTCACACTCAATTAAGGATCTTTCAGTTTCATTTGTTTGTCATCTTACCTGGCTGCTGGCAGTCAGCCGGCAAGCCTACTGACGAAGCGTCGGGCGGCGCGTCGGACACAAAATAAACATCAGCTAATCCGTCGCACGGCACCAACCAACCAACCTATCTGAGCTGGCTGGCCCAACCCATCAACTCAAGACTCTGATCCAATCGCACCTTATAACCTAAATGCTGCGCTGTACGCATGTTCACAGCATGTACATACGAGTATAAGCGAAGGAGTGCGCAACTAATGCGCATCAAGTGCAGTAGTGCGTCAGCAGTGCAAGTTCCTATTAATTAGACCCCTACCGCTGTGCTCGGCGACCAATTAACCCAAAGCAATCTGAGGCTCATTGTCAGCTCAGTTCTTCATGCCCGTGGCTAACTAGACTGTTTTCATTTGGAAGCAATGCGATAACGATCTCGATAGCACCATCAGAGTCAAAATAACCAAAGCAACCAATCCAACAGCAGTAGCAACATCAGCAGACAACAAAGGATCCACAGGATGAGACACAAACAGACATAACATTAAGCGAATTGGCATCATGGGACATCATCTTCTTTTGTGTCATTTATGACGATGACTTCGGCCGCCTCGGGGACCGCTCTGGTATAACATAGAAGTGATACAAAAAGTCCACGACCAACTGTGAAAATCTATAATAATTAATGTTGTGACCAAACGCAGCTAGTGAATGATCTAGCCGGCAGCAATGATGATTATTTATGAGCAGTTGGACTTATTTTTCGTTAGCGCTTCGGCGTTGCCAGGCGTTCTTAGGAAATGTTTTAAAAACTGTAAGCTATTCGTAGAGAGAAGAACTTAAAAATGTTAAACTTCAAATGAAACAGCTGCAAGAAGCATCAATGAAATGCTAAAAAAATTGTAGATACGCTCGAAGGCTTGAAGGCTGGTAAGGTAGATTGTAAAGAAGCATTACCAATTACATTTTATAAAGTTGAAGTAGTAGCTAGCTAGCTGCCTAGCTATGAGAAGTCTTATAAGCTCGTCGGCTCGATTTGCAGCGGAATCAGGATCTCAATAACCAATAACCACTGACTAAGGATATGGAACTATCAAGCTTGTTTCTGGCACTAACTGTCAATGGAAAATGAAAGAAGAGTGAAGAAGTACAGAAGTACAGAAGTAAAGAAGTAAAGAAGTACAGAAGTAAAGAAGTAAAGAAGTAAAGAAGTAAAGTAGTAAAGAAGTAAAGAAGTAAAGAAGTAAAGAAGTAAAGAAGTAAAGAAGTAAAGAAGTAAAGAAGTAAAGAAGTGAAGAAGTAAAGAAGTAAAGAAGTAAAGAAGTAAAGAAGTAAAGAAGTAAAGAAGTAAAGAAGTAAAGAAGTTAAGAAGTTAAGAAGTTAAGAAGTAAAGAAGTAAAGAAGTAAAGAAGTAAAGAAGTAAAGAAGTAAAGAAGTAAAGAAGTAAAGAAGTAAAGATGTAAAGAAGTAAAGAAGTAAAGAAGTAAAGAAGTAAAGAAGTAAAGAAGTAAAGATGTAAAGATGTAAAGATGTAAAGAAGTAAAGAAGTAAAGAAGTAAAGAAGTAAAGAAGTAAAGAAGTAAAGAAGTAAAGACGTAAAGAAGTAAAGAAGTAAAGAAGTAAAGAAGTAAAGAAGTAAAGAAGTAAAGAAGTAAAGAAGTAAAGAAGTAAAGAAGTAAAGAAGTAAAGAAGTAAAGAAGTAAAGAAGTAAAGAAGTAAAGAAGTAAAGAAGTAAAGAAGTAATGAAGTAAAGAAGTAAAGAAGTTAAAGAAGCTTCTAACTCGCAAGATAACCTCCACTTTTCAAGCTCGTTATGTAATATATTATAACAACAACTGTGAAAGGTCTAAATGGTTCCCTACCGACTTCAGATGAGTATCAGGTTAGGAGATGAAAGAAATATTTCCCTGTTAAGTAACTTAAAAAGTAAGACATAAATGCAGTTTTCAGGAACTTGAAATAGCGGGTTGGCTATCAATTCCCGAATACGAAAGCATTCCTGAGATCAAAGCCGCAATTAAAGCACTCAAGAAAAATAGAGTTGTGCTTCTTGAAGGCATTTCTCATGAATTTTTCAAAGCAGCCCCAGACACATCAACATCAACCCTCCACATCCACCAAAAACAGGCATAGAAAATTTAAAGTTTCCTGGGGCTTGGAGGAGGATTATTAAGAGTATGGTAAGTAAGGAAAAGGATCAAAGGTCATCTTGATTTCACTCTCGATACCGAACAAGCAGACTTGCGCGCATCCAGTACTGATCTTAGAAACACATTGCGGATCGTTATTGAACAAAGCGGCGTATTCAGAACACTGCTTCATCACAAAAACACAGTCGATAAAATTAATTGTAGTATGGCGTGATCTGATGCCGCTATATGACCCGACTCTGGCCCCGATCACTTCCAAATTTTAATAGAGAGTGTTGTCATCAAAAATACACACGTATATTAAATTTTAAGAAAATCGAGCTTTGAGAAGTGGGTTAAAAATTTATCGCAAGATTCCAGGAACGAACGACTGACAGACTGAACGACAGACAGAACCATGCTGATGCGAAGTTAATATGGAGAATTTTAATAGCGCAGATTTCAGAAAACTTTGCAGTTCATAGTGAGGTTCCACAAGGCTGCATACTTTCACCACTAGTATTTTTGGTGATAATCATTGATGCCTTAACAACAGATACCCGTGAAATGCATTGGACGATGACATCCTACCGAGAGCACTAGGACTACACTGACGATATCTGATTTCTTTCGCACCAAGTTATTGACCTACAACAATGGCTTAAAATTTTGAGGCTAAAGCAAGTACAGTCGGACTGAGGATATACGCGGCAGAACAAAAACCCTCAGCATTTCAAATTTCGCACCATTCAAGTTATCAATTGCTGGACAGCAGGTCGAGAGAGTCGACCGTTTTCTGTATATTTAAGAAGAATGGTTTCGGCCGACTGTGGCGAAACTGTAAAGTAAGAATAAACGCTATATACTGGCAACACTACACATTATTGTTTACATTTTCTGACGCCTATTATGCTGTTGCTATTGCTCATCGCATCACAGTTCAAAGTCCAACCTTTTAGCTGTATCGAGGTGCAATCATATCACTAAAGAGATGCGAGGACTCATGATGTTAACAAGGCATCTAGCACTTCTAGCATCATGTGAGAGAGGTTCTCGACTCGACTCGATTCGCGGCATTAAAATCAATGTTAAGCGTCTACGGCAGCGTAAGAAGGTGTGTTGCCTTCTTCAGGTAAGCACATCACAGTTCGTTCAGTTCAGGTACCTATCTACCTACTGGCGAGTCTGTATCTAGATAGATAGATAGATAGATAGATAGAGTTCCTTTACACCTACATAAAGTACTCATTGTGGTGTGCGCGGTGCTTAGGATCGCTGTAGTGAGCAGACACGATATCATGGGAAAACGAGTAGGTGTTACCACTGACTGCTTTTGCCAACTAATGGCAAATTTTTTGGCGCCATCAAGAAGTTCTTTTTGTTGTTGTTTTCTTCTGGGGAATTTAATTCTCTTTAGTCTTCTGGCGCAAGCCACAACCAAGAGGAGAACACTTTCCATTGATGATGCGGTCCAGCATAAGAGTTGCAATGCGCGGTTTGATGCCAAAGTCAGATCATCGATAGAGTACACAGGAGAGTCAAGAGACAAGGAGGGACTATACGACTATTTAACACCACATCATGCAACAGAACTCTCATTTGTCCCGAATAAATGGATGAATCTGAACAGAGAAAAGCCCACGCGCATCTATTTTTGCCAGTTTTGTGAACGCGCGATTTATCCGTGCGTTTGTGCGTTGTTGGCCATGGCCATGACCGTGACCATTGCGCACCGTTCAACCGGCTGACTGCAGTAAAGTTGGCATCTTACCCAAGAAGTACCACGATTTGAAAATCTTGATTTTAGCCTACATTCCTGTGCGGCGACGTCTGTGAGAAAGCGAATCGTGTTAAGGTCGATTCGATCAGAGAAGGATCGATGGAGGTTTTTCTTTGGCTGTATGTTGGCGGCTAGGATTGCCGGGCGATCATTGCAGTGTGCTAAACGAACGTTTCATCATCCCATCCTCGTAATTGGTAATGCACCAATGAAACGAAGGACGTCATCATAGGTGGGTTACATACTCGTGAATGGCCGTTGTTCCGTCGGGATTCGTGCGTCTGCGTCTGATTTCGGTTGATGTCGTACGGTGTAATAAGTTAGTCAGTCAGTTAGTCAGTTAGTCAGTTAGTCAGTTAGTCAGTTAGTCAATCAGCCAACCCAGCCAACCATACCATCCAACAGAGTCAGAGTTAAACGCTCTATTTGATGTCATGATGTTGATGACTTCAAGAAGTTCAGTTTGGTTCAAGTTTTGATTCATGATTGGGAAGTCTAGCTGCAAGCAATATGCACCAAGTAATACTACACTATCCTCTGGTACATCAAGTGACGTATTTAATTGGGCACGGCCGAGATAGAGGCCGCACTGTGAACCCTGCTGCAGCGTCGTCAGTTGGCTTCTTCAATGTTGCCATCGGAAGGACATGAAAAGGAATGCCTAATGTGTTCTTTAGTACTTAATGGATTTGCATGTCATGCCGTTTTGAAGGTTCACCATGAAACGCAAATAAATAACAAAATGACTGATGTTGCTGTTTACCTGACGGACATCACAAGAAGAACAGATGGTGAGGGCGATTTTGATGCTGATGCATTCTGTTTGCTGGGACATTTATGACAGATTTATGAGCTGCACACAATATCTAGCTTGCATTTTACAATAAATGATAAAGTGCAATGCATACTATTGACGCAAAGTTGCATGTTTCATGCATGTGATAAAGTGAAAGCGCTTATTAGGAGTTGTGGGAGCGGTCGTTATTGTATTGGTTTCAATCAAACGAAAGTGCGGATCGAAGATGTTTATCACGCGTTGCAGGCAGTATAAGCTATATCTTTAATACATACATACCTTATCTATGTTTTTTTATAATTAGCGCACGTTTCAAGGGATTAATAAAATTAATAAAATTAAAGCGAAACACATTTAATAACAATAATTATAATAGTTGGTTTGATGGCCGTTAATGCAGGGAGTTAAGAAAAAAAAAAGCAATGTTATGCTACCGATGACTCAAAAGATACCTACTACTACTCTTTTGTGTTTGTTTATTCGTTAATTAGTTATCTTTCATTCGTTTTCGTTCCTTCATTTTCGTTCGTTCATTCTCGCTCGTTCATTTTCGTTCGCTAATTTTCGTATATTCGTTCATTAGTTATCTTTCATTCGTTTTCATTCCTTCATTATAGTTCTTTCGTTCTCGTTCCTTCATTTTCGTTCGTTCATTCTCGCTCGTTCATTTTCGTTCGCTAATTTTCGTTTATTCATTTGCGTTCGCACATTCTCTATCGTTCATTCGCATTCATTCATTATCGTTCGTTCATTCTCGTTAGTCGTTCTCTCTTGTTGATTCTCGTTCGTTAATCCTCGTCCCTTTATTCTCGTTAGTTCATTCTGGTTTCTTCATATTCGTTCCCTTATTCTCGTTCGTTCATTCTGGTTTCTTCATTTTCGTTCCCTTATTCTCGTTCGTTCATTCTGGTTTCTTCATTTTCGTTCCCTTATTATCGTTCGTTCATTATCCTTCCTTTATTATCGCTCGTTCATTTTCGTTTGTTCATTCTTGTTCTTTCATTCTGGTTTCTTCATTCTTGTTCCTTTTATATCTTTCATTCATCCTCATTCCTTCATACTGGTTTAAATATTTTCGTTCGTTCATTCTCATTTATTCATTCTTGTTCGTTCATTCCCGCTTGTTCATTCTCTTTTGCTGATTATCGTTCTTTAATCCTCGTCCCTTTATTCCTGCTCGTTCATTCTCTTTCGTTTATTCTTGTTTGTTCATTCTCGTTCCTTCATTATCACTTGTTCATTCTCGTTCGTTCACTCTCGTTCAAACTTTTTCGTTCGTTCATTCTCATTTGTCCATTCGTTCATTAATTCATTATCGCTCGTTCATTTTCTTTTGCTTACACTTTCGTTCATTGTTGCTCATCCATTCTCGCTCGTTTATCTTGTTCGTTGATTCTAGTTTGTTCATTCTGGTTTGTTAGCTCGTTCATTCATTCTCGTTTATATATTCTCCTTCGTTCATTCTCGTTCGTTATTTAGGTCTTTGCTGCTGCTTTGGTTGGTTTGAATGATTTATTCATAATTTATTAAAGTTCGCCTTCTATTTTACGGCAGCACTATAGGAAGATTCCTAGAAGAAACTTGGCGGTATTTTTACTCGGCCTATTTACTAAAAACAGTTAGCCACTTTCCAAGTACAAATTAGGTACATACATCTATATATAATACACACACAGTTACACAAAAAATTAAAAGCTCATGGTGAATGACACAGCGTGGGCACGTATGTATCAAGGAGGGGATGTATTTTAAATGCCTGCGGATCATAGTGCTGAGGAAACACAAAGCTCGTTCATGGATTGTTCCGCACATCCGTGTTTTCTGAATATGAGCTTAAGGGTAGACTGATGAGCAATTAAAACGCTGTGAGTATTAGAAATTTGGCTTGCCTTTGTAGCTGACAGTTGGAATGTCAATATCAATGAGCGTTGGAATTGATGTCATAGCGGAATTTTAATTCTTTCCACGAATAACCAAAAAAGGTTACTTTTTTCCGATTCGCTTTATCGGTATTCCGCTGTGGTATTTGCTTTGTAAAACATTTATAATGATGGTAAGATTATTTTACTTAGGGAATAGGGAATAGGGTAAAGATTGGATCAATTGTTGTCTTAACTGGGATGGAGCCAAACTGCTAGATTGTTGGATTGCTCTGTATGCAACATCCTTACATACAGTCGCAAGCTTATATTCATCCTCAAATTAATGAGTTTCCTCCTTACAAGTGACAGGAGAAACGACAGAATAAAAATTTTAACGCGTTTGAAGTTTTCCACAAAATAACAAAATTAACAGAATGTTATAAGTATTCAGCCGGATTCGGATTCATTGTAATTTTGAATTAAGAGGTTCACTGTAATGACGATTAGCCAGCTCATAGTAATGTTACCTATACTCAAGTCTGAGGATTGACCTATCAAATAGTAAATGTGGAATTCCATCAAGGAAAGAAACAAGCTTTGTGTGCTGTTGTGAACATTTGCCAATTTTCCTGATATTTTTAATGTGGAGGTTCACTGTAAAGAAGATAGGCCACCTCCCGGAGACGTCTTATTGATGCGACCTATACCGAAGTGTTCCTAAATTAATGATTTATCAACATCTCTCTAATGAGGCCTTTGCCCATGTCTTCCTTAACGAATTATCTATCAAATAATAAATGTGGGATTACATTTTTTTAAATACTCTTTCTCTCTACATTATAATCCCATATTTATTTTTTGATGGATTGTTCCTTTAGGGCTTAGGTAAATTTAGTGGAACATCTCTGTGAACTGGCCAAATTTCGACATAGTGCACCACCAAAATAAAAATTTCATGAAAATGGCAAATGTTCACACCCAGCACTTTCTCTCCGTACGGCTAGCCAACATGTTTTATTTCATAAAGCATTCCTTAAGGAAGACTTGGCTACAAGTCACATCGCTGGAACATAGCTGTGAGCTGCCTAATATTTATGACAGTGAATTTGTAGTTGACTTACAAAATGTTTGCTTTGTGTTAATTTATATTACACATACAAATATTTGGTTATTTGTTAAAAACTTCACATGCGTAGATTTTAAGAAGCATTCTATTTGATCCCATTTTAATCAGCACATTTGGTTAAAGCTGTGTCAAGGTCCAAGTGCAGGATACATAAAAGTAAAGCTGATACTTAGATCTTCAGCAAAAGAATGTATAGGAATAGATGTAGCAAACAAGAAAACCGCCATGTTAAGAAGAAAAAGTATCGGAGAGAGAACAGAGCCCTGTGGGACACCAGCATTTAAGCGTAAATCCGTAAATCCGAAATATTGCTACGAGCCAACGAGTACCAATAAGACGATTATTCAGCGTTTCAGTGACCTTAGGGGAAGAAACATTAGATGTTGGTAAGAAAAAAGAGATGCCATAAACCAACACCATCAACCATTCAACATAATGGAAATTTGGAGAAAATCACTAAATTGTTTAAACTCCTGCATTAATACAAGTTAAGAAAACTTTATCGTGATCGTATGAGCTATGAATTGCTCCTTTAAAGTTTTGCAATTCTTTGCGAAATTAATTTCCATCTTTACGTGATATACGTCACAGGAGCAACCAGGACTAGCACAAGTACGCGTATTATTACATTTTCAATTTCTTTTCATATTCGTCGCTCCGTTTGCATTGTCTATTTGCTTTCTACGAGTATAATACGCTTTCTCATTGCCAACTACAAGGACTGACTGCCTTGAATGACGGAAAAGAAAGTTGTACGCTTTGTACATTGTACTGGATCGATGTATGACTATGCTTTCCCATAAGCAGGAACATTTACTATTAAATGGTATAACGAGGCGACGGCTGATGGGCAAGTGTCTGGTCTAGCCTTGTCGTTGTATTCAAGAGTAATGCGGTGCAGTGCAGTATTTGCCGGTAGGTAGGTACGTGCCGTGGAACAATTCCTATCATCCCTCACAACAGCAAAGCCGCCAATTTTGTGTCGTTGGCAGACAACCAAACTTTTTATTACCAAACTTTTTCCTCCACTCAACTCCAGCAATTGAATTGTAGAACTTAGGACACTGTGTCTTCGTGATACATATACGGAAAGCGAGTAAGTACGTTGAGTAATGTTGTGGCTAAGAGTGCGGAGCAGAGGAGGTGCTTTCGAGAAATATTTCTTCCTATATCTGGTTTTTATCACATTTTTAAGTTAAACTTTTCTAGTTTTTTGAGTAGCAGTAGTTGTTTGAGTATTGTAGAGGGGCAGAAGAAGAACACACACAAATCACAATCCACAGCATCGTAGACTTTCCATTTGATATCTATTTGCATCCCGCTGGATGGAAGTTTTGATTTAAAAAAAAAATGGGATGAAGCCACAGGATGTCAAAAACCCGAGAGTAAAAACTATCATGGAAAGCTTCTCAATAACCTCATATACAGGATATCCGTTGTATCTGAAGAGCATTTTTTATGCTCTTATACAATTTGAACGCCAAAATTGCCAATGCTACGTTAACACGAATTTATTTTACAATAAAAGGCAGTCAGGTGCAGTTGATGTGCGACTGATGACAATTAATGTCTCTGAAGAATACATAAAGGGTGTTTTTTTAGGAGGTTTGTTTTTCCGATAGATGTCGTTTTATTTTATGACAGTTGTTTTGACAGCTCAAAGTGGCATTTCTACTCAGTATTGTTTGGCAAATCATTATGAATAGGTTAACTCCAGAACAACGTTTTCAAATCGTGGAAATTTATTTTCAAAATCAGTGTTCAATTAAAAATGTTTATAGAGCACTTCGTGAATTTTATGGTGCACATAATCGTCCGTCAGAGACCACCATAAAGAACGTAATTACCAAATTTCGGTCTACATTCACTCTTTTGGATGCCAAGCCACCGACAAGAATGAAAAGAGTTCGTACAGAAGAAAATATTGCTGTCGTTGAGGCCAGTGTCGAAGAAAACGACAATTTATCGATTCGTCGTCGTGCTCAGCAAATTGGACTTTGTCCATCGACTTTATGGAAAATTTTACGTAAAGATTTGGGTTTGGTGCCATACAAAATTCAATTGGTGCAAGAATTAAAGCCACACGACCATCGTTTGCGCCGTGAATTCAGTGATTGGTCGTTAAATCAATTGAACGAAGATCCATTTTTTTACCGTAAAATTCTCTTCAGTGGTGAGGCGCATTTTTTGTTAAATGGATACGTCAACAAACAAAATTGTCGCATTTGGAGCAAAGATAATCCACACGCCGTTCAAGAATTACCAATGCATCCTGATAAATGACCTGTTTGGTGCGGTCTATGGGCTGGTGGGATCATCGGTCCATATTTCTTTAAAAATGAGGAAGGACGACGCGTTACCGTGAATGGAAATCGATACAGAACCATGTTAAATGAGTTTTTGTTGTCAAATCTTGAAGATATGGATATGGATGAAATGTGGTTTCAACAAGATGGTGCCACTTGCCATACAGCACGTGAAACAATCGACTTATTGAAAGAAACTTTCAACGACAACATTATTTCGAGAAATGGTCCGGTGAATTGGCCTCCGCGTTCGTGCGATTTGACGCCACTCGATTACTTTTTGTGGGGATACGTGAAGTCATTGGTTTATGTGGATAAACCTCAATCGATTGACGCTTTGGAAACCAATATTCAACGTGTCATTGCTGACATACGCCCTCAAATGCTTGAAAAAGTGCTGGAAAATTGGACCTCCAGAATGACATTTGTGAAAAATAGTCGTGGTAGCCATATGCCAGAAATTGTGTTTAAATGTTAAATGCCAAAAAATTATCTACCAAATAAAAAAAAATTTTGGTCATTTCATAATTTTATATGTGTTTTATTCAAAAAAAAAATCGGCAACCTCTTAAAAAAACACCCGTTATAAGGTAGTCGTTTATGGATAGGAAATATTTCTTCCTATCGTAAGCAAAAAGGATTTCCGGTACAACTCCCGAAATGGCATATGTCCCCCAAAAAATATCCCCCGTTGATTAAATGACACCTTGACTTTGCATAGACAATCATCGTGATAATAAACAATAAATTAAAATAAATAAACAAAAAAACAAAACAGTTACAGAATGAACACCTGATCGACAACAACAGCAACACGAAAATAATAAATATATCATCGCGTACGTTACATCGGAAACAATTATGCATTTAAAAAAAATGAAAATACTACGAGTATCACAGCCGCAAGCCGTACGTAAAAGGCCTCTCTTCCTAAGTCCTCTGATGAATATTAAATCATAATCCATTGAACACAACATAGTCTGACTATGACGAGGGTGAGCACCTCCAGCCACCAATGAATGAATGAATAATTGAATGGATGAATTGAATTGCATCGAGTATACGAGTAGGTGCTGCAATGCTTACAGCAAGGCCAACAAAACGATATGTTGACAGACAAAGAAGGCCATGGGAATACGCAAGAACCGGCTCTCATGTGCCCAACACATTGATAGGAGACAAACGATATTCACTGTGCAGAAGATCCTGTGCGGTGCATATCGGAAGTGACCAGCTATGCGGGTGGAATTTGTAATATGTTCGATTAGGAGTTTGTTCGTTTCGAAGATGATGAGCACCAGGCGGGATGAATAACAAAAAAAAACATGGCAATTTAGTGAAATGAAACGGAATGGAATAAAATGAAATGAAATGAAATGAAATGAAATGAAATGAAATGAAATGAAATGAAATGAAATGAAATGAAATGAAATGAAATGAAATGAAATGAAATGAAATGAAATGAAATGAAATGAAATGAAATGAAATGAAATGAAATGAAATGAAATGAAATGAAATGAAATGAAATGAAATGAAATGAAATGAAATGAAATGAAATGAAATGAAATGAAATGAAATGAAATGAAATAAAATGACTGGATGAAAAAATCATGTGATCAATTTTTAACCCACTTCCTATAGCCCGATATTATTCAAACTTTACACACATGTGTATTTCCCATGACAATACTTTCTATTAAAATTTTAGACTGATGTGGCTGCGGACTCAGGGGGCTCCCATACAAATATTTTTTCCATATACGGCATCAAATCATGTCATACTACATAATAATGACTGTGTTCTGTGTACGTTAGAGCTCTGTGAGCAGCGCTGTTTGGCTTTATTGTTTTGTTGTTGGATTGCAGCGCTTCGCATGTGTTTTTAATTTTTAGCATTTATAGTGGAATTCAGTATACTTTTGATTATTGGAGGATTTACATTCAAAATCGTAATTTTTATGGGTTGTTTTTATCACAACTAAGGTGGAATGGTCTGTCGAATTGCGCCATGTCAAGAATGTTATGGCTTTTATACAAAAAAAAAAGGGAAACTACCCAGTTTATATCAAGAACCCGGTGGGATATAACAAGAGTGGTGGCTATCAACACGGGTCACTGGCCAATGGGCAGCGATACTGCAATGCTGAGTATACTGCACAAGAACTTCTACAGAATTTGTAAGGAAACTCTCATATATTTTCTATTCTAGCAGGACCAAGACTCCGTTCTTTAGGTAAACTACTTTTGGCCGAGCTTGAAACTCTCGTATCTGAACGTTACAGGCTGGATCTAAACCACTCAAATATTAACGTTAAGTCCTAGAGCTTTGTGGTATTAAAATGGCGCTCTCTAGCGCTACTTAAGGACCTCTCTACCTACTCTACCTGCTCACCTACTTAGAGGGGCACATACAATGTACGAATCTCCCGGATTATTAAGTTCCAAAGTTAAATATAAAATATCTGCCAGGCATAACAATGCGCTTCAGTTATTTCAACTCTGTGGAAATTTGTCAACACGCGCAACCGTTGCTTGACCATGACCTAGATTAGGTTAATGGTCAAAGTTTAAGTCGCTACCCACCTGAGTGTCCGCTCTTGTCTAACCCAACACTACACCAACCGCCAAAGTAAACTCTACAAAAGCAATTTTTATTTTTATTTTTAGTCTTTTGACGTTGACCTTTTTCCTCTGCGTCACTTGTAGTTCCATGCAAGAGGGAGCTTTCGACCACCGCACTTGAATATTCATTCGAAGGAAACAAAAAACAACAACAAAATAAAATACGAAAATTATAAAACGAAAATATCCTCGTCCACAAAGAACACAAAACGTCTTCTGAATAAAGTCAAATGCAAAGTGGGAATATTCAGCGCAGTCCTGTGTGAAGAAAGGCCTCCTTCTACACGACACAGACAACTTGACATTATATTATGCCGACCACAGCACCAACTTCAAAAAGGAAAGAATTAAATGTCGCCAAGTGAAGAAGGACACTTTTGATCTAACCCAGTGTGATGGACGTCACGTTCACTTATAGATTGCGCTATTGCATAATGCAAATAGTAAGAAAGGACATATGACTTTACGTGTCACACCATCTCTAGCTGTCAGACTGTCTGTCTGTCTGTCTGTCTGTCTATTTTCTATGACAATTGTTATCATAAGTTATGGATTACTAGTACAACCGAGCGGTATTTCAAAAAAGGACAAAGCTTAAGCTAACAGAGTAAAAAATTGCATAAACTTTTTCACTGGGGGGTTGCCTTAGAAATTGTGCCACACGCCAATCAAATGCAACGCCAACGAAAGAAATAAATTCGGATTTTCCTTTCGGCCACGAAAGATGGCGAAGGCGAACTTTGGCAATAATTTATGTATGTATTGGTGTACTTGTAAAATATTTTGTTGTCCTTTTTTTCTCCTTCATCTTCTTCTTTCGAGTTGGAGCAAAAAACGTAATAAAAAGGACTGCAAGGTGCTTCTCAACGTTAGGGTTTTTGCCAAAAGGTGAAATGCTTGTTGCAGATGTAGGACATGCGATAATTTTGTAGTTTATTGGTGTACATAATCGATGGGAATCCTTGTGCTGTGAATTTCAGTTAGCAACAACAACAACAAGAACAGCAACAACAAAACTGGCAACAAGACACAGTCAGAGAGAAAGGCTTGGCAATTGTTGTTTCTTTTTTTGAATTCATTTCGAGTACTTTTTACAACTTTAACAAATGAAGTATTTAAGTTCCACATGCAAGGGTAATCCATTAAAGCCATTGTTGTTTCTGTTCTTGATTTGGAAAAAATTTGAAGCACCATATGAAAGTAGGGTGAAAGTTAATCGGGCTAGACAAGAAAACAACATACCATTTTACACAACTTGATTTATTTCCCAACATAGTCTAGAAGGAGGAGGAGGTGGATACACTTTGTCAAACAATATTCCAATATTTTGATGCCTTCCGAATAATACGATATGTCGAGGTCTTTTAAAGTAGGCCCCCATTTCATTGATGACCTCCTCATTCGACACACATGTTGGAACACTTCAATGGTACATTAACACCGCATTGCCATCGGGACTTCATGTTTATGCAAAAATTCAACTAAATTGGACAACGTGATGTTGATGAAAATCAAGTTGCAAGATTTGCAAGATGCTGGTATTTTCCGAGCTCATCATTGGACCTCCTCAATGAAATCATAGCATTGTATTGTAATCAGGAATGTACATCTGTGTGAAATTTCAATTCAATTGCATGAAAATAGGCTTGCAAAATTTTAGACCGTAAAATTTATGAAGCTTCTAAATGCCAAGTCCATTGTTGGAAGAGTTTACTTGTACCATAACATTGCATTGTCACGGGGACTACATGTGTGTGCAAAATTTCAACTCAATTGCACAACGGAAAGTTGATGAAAATCGACTTCCAAGATTTGCGGTAAACGGACAAAGCAAGTTAAATAGAAAATAAATAAAAAGAATAGGATGACGTGGGGCCATGATGGCACCCCATTCAGGGTTACGATACCGTCGGTGGGTCCAGCTGCATCATTTTATCTGGAATGGTGCGGGGCTTTACCACGGAAGATAAATATAGGGCCGCGGGTACTTAGAGCACGCTTTTCGTACTTAGCAATCCAGAAAGGGCTACTGGTACTTAGAAATCTTTACATTTGGGCAACCTCTTCGTATTTAAGTAGTTAAGTAGTAAGTGCCAGGATCTGCTCTGCAATCGCCAAGGCACTCATACCGGAAACAACTGACGCCATTGATGTCAGACCTCATCCAAGGTTGAATTGGTACCACGGGAGTTGTCTTGCCCAACGGATAAGGTTGAGCTTCGGGTAAACCGAGTCTGAGAAACCAGGCTGACCTCTTCGGAGAACTGCTTGGACTGGAACAACTATGGTGCGGACCCAGTTACGTTCTGTGGATGTATCGTGGGGCTCTAAGGTTTACTCTCGTAAGAGGGCAACGCTAGATGGGAGCATAGTTACGAGCATGCCTAATAGCGAAAGCGTGGGTTCGTCCCACTTAACCTACTACTGTACCTCCGAGTATTGAACACTTCATGTGACAGATTTATATTCGTACTTGTGCAGTTTGTAGAGTTTTAAACTTGAGATCTCACAAATCCGCTGGGACAGATGGTATTTCCCTATCAGTTCTGAAGAGATGTTCTTCCAAGCTGACATTACCATTGCTTAGACTTTTGACTTTTCCATCTATCCTCTTCTTTTGAACTCTTCCCGAGAGGTTGGAAAACACTCTTTGTCCAGCCTATACTCAGAAAATGCGAGCCGTCGTCCTCTTCTTCCCGCGAGGTTGGAAAGCAGCCTTTGTTCAGCCTATACTCAAGAAAGGCAAGCCATCGTCTACTTCTTCGTACCGACTCATAGCACATGCATTAATTCTTTCCATGGTCTTGGAAACGCTAATCAATTATTAGCTCATGAAATATCTTGAAACTAACGAAATCCTTAGTGAGACTGGATTTCGTGGGTAACGTTCCACTGGTTATCTTACCGAACAGTGAAACCGGTCTTTGCATCAATTCGGTAAAGGCGATATTTCCAACGCATTTGACAGAGTTTGGCATCAAGTCGATGGCATGGAGTCCACGAAAAACTGCTTCATTCGATTATAAGCTTTCTTTAAGATCGCTCACTGCAAGTGGTTTTGTTTTGATTCCAATCTGAATGTTATCACATAAATGTCGGCGTACCCCAGGGCTCTGTTCTGTCTCCGACACTCTTTCTCGTTTTTGTTAATGATCCCTTATCTATTACGTCTTATCCAACATACTCGTTCGCTGACGAGAGCTCTTTCAGCTTCACATATAAGTTTGAGGAATGTCTCTCCCCTTCTTATGTGGAACTTAAATTCAACTGCAATACTTGTGGCGCTCTAGGTACTCATCAGTTTACCCTCAAGCCCATATTCGGAAGCACAGTAAAGTTCAAAGATTCATTCTTCAGCCGAAGAACACGCATGTGGAATGCTCTGCCATGTTCTGTTTTCGCTGCACATGCTCATAGACATCTCCTCTTTTCTCCTCCTTTTCCTTAACGCCCCCGATGTTCCAAGCATATAACTGAGTATTATAAGGGTGCGAACCCCTCTACGGGTGCGTAATTTTTTTCTTAAAAAAAAACGAAATATGGATGATGAGGAACGCCGCAATTCATACAATCTTCACCAATGACCGACGACTAGACTGTGCTCCCACCACCAAGCATAGACAAAGTCTGCAGATAAAGCGGCTCAAAAACAAGAAGGACTCGGCATCAGAGGGGATTTCAGTGAAGCTCATTAAATATGGAAGACCCGCACCACACCAAACAATGTATTAACTAATAGTACAAAGTATGGGGGTAGATGAGAGGATGCCAGAAGATTCGAGAGTAGCCATCTTGTGTTTGTGTTTGCAAATATTGTTTTTTAGTGGCCCAATAACCAGATAGCGCAGATCCGAGATTATCGAGTCATGGCCAGAGGCTAAGTCTTGGCGCAAGATATCAAGCAGCTGACAAAATTTGAGTAAGTTCGATTCCGATATGTGCTCTTAAATGGAGCAATATTCATTGTGCATTCATTCAATTCATTCATTCAATTAAGGAGGCCAGAACCGCACTCTCGTTAAAAAGTTAAATATAAACATGATCTCATTTAATTAAAATAACCAGCATATATAATGATAGCTGGCCAAACTGAAACCTTCAAAGCAAGGATGAAAATTTGACAGCTACTTCCTCCTATTGTGATAAATATGGAGTACCACAAGGTAGTCAACTCGTACACTTGATATTTGATTTATTGATATGACATGTTCATGGACGTTTTGTATTAGGTGATGAAAAACGACCCACAGTGGTTTTTCACTGTCTTCAGTTAATATAAATTTTTACTCCAGTCTGGCCAATACAAAATATTTCGTTGAATATTGTCCCGCAAAATATAGAAAACGATCACGTCAGTGCGATGACGAGAACAAACAAAGTAAGATTGAGCGGGACATTGAATTGAAAATTTTATTGGAAAACTAAGCATCCAGAGGGTGACGTGAATGACAGGAGTCCTCAGCCGACACAGCATGCTTGACATTTCAAATGACCAACTCGCCTCTCAGAAAATTCCCGACTCAAATCAAGTTTAGTCCAAAAAAAATCAAATTCCAACTCTTTCCCCTGTAACCAGAGCTGCGTTGTTGAACTTTTTTTCGTGTCGTCGCAGACGTTTCGACGGGGCATTCGATTTCTTGAAAAAGAAGCAAGCATTTCTGTCCCCATTGTTTTCATCTGCGTTGTCATCATCCTCAAAGCCAGATGCTTTTGATCTTGTAGCACGATCCCATGGAATAGGTCACAATATGTAAGAAAAACTGTAGTAGGTAGCTTCCGACAGTCAAACTGTGCTGAATTTTAAATATGGGTGGCATATGGGCACTTGATTGATTTCGCAAAATTTTAAAAATACTAGCCAGTCCTTTAGTCTTGGGCAGTTTAATCAGAATTTGTTCTTAAAAAAGTGACTGTGGCAATAATAAGACTTCTTTTTTATATACTTGTAGCCATTTTTTTAGGCCACATATTAATTTCCTCAATTACGTAGGCGTCATTTACGTTTGGCTTAGCCAAAGACTCAATAGACAGATAAAGACCTTGGATATGCCTTAATAGCACCATGACAAACGTTGTTACAAATCACATGATAGCTCTAAGAAGTGGACGCTTCAAAAAGCCGACATTGATGCGAAAGTGAACGCGCCTTTCTCCGCAGATCAACGGCAAGCGCCATGCAGCAACACCGGTAGTTGACCACCAACATCAACATCACCACCACCACCACCATCACCATCAACGCCACCATTAAAAGCGCGTCTTGAGCGAAATTCCGCAAAGTTCAATTATTCACAGAAGGACAGGTGTAAGTCGGCGCTTATATCGAATGCTGATGGAGATGGTTGATGGCGCGCCGGCCTCCACCGCCGGCAAAAGTCTGGCATTGAGTCAAACTGTTGGACGATCGTTTCTTTGTGTAGCGTTTTGGGTTTTTGGGTTTTGTTTTGATTTTCGCTTCGTTTTTTCTCCTTTTATTGTCATTGTCGTCTTCGGCACATATAGACAAAGACGCAGACACATTTCATTTGGATCGCCGCTCCCTCTTGTTGATCGTCGATCGCTGACGCCGTGGCCGGTGCCTTCTCGATGCTGAATGCTGATGAGATCGTGCTTTGATCGATTGATCTGTCGTTTTGTTTTCGAATACTGGCCGCGCGTCTAAGGCCGCGATCAAATTGGGATCTTCGGTTTGGGCCCATTGTAGATCGGTAGATTTTGGTTTCTAGTATATTTTTGTATGCGTTTCGCGGTATTTCACTGCCCATTCCACCACATCATTTCTTTTTGTTCTTTTTTTCATATGTGTGTATGTGTTTGTTTGTTTGTTTGTTTGGTTATTTGCTCGACGCCCGCTACTCGATTGAGTGCATTGCATTTCGTGGCAATCCTTCTTGATCGTCGTCTGTTATTCGAGTCAATGAAATTTTGTGAAAAATAGCAAAGTCGCGATTCACGCATGCCTTTGACGTCTTACGCTCATATTTATTTATAAAGTGACTAGATGTTCGCGGGCGTTTTGTTCGCATGTATTTTTGTATCTTCTTATCTCTAATGCATTTCTTCATATTTTGTGTACTACCCGCACACATGAATATCCACCTTACCCTCACTACTACTTGAGGAGTGCACTATTGCCTAAACCTAAGCAAAGAGCCGCCAATCGGATCGTATTCGCACTATGTGATTTACCGAGATTTTTTTAGGATGAAAGTTTGAGCTCAATTGGCCGTCTAGTTTTTGAGTTTTAGTGTCGTATTACAAACCAACAGACATTCTTTATATATATATATATATGATAGTACGTACAAAACGCAGCACAGAAAGCAGCGCAGCACAAAACACATTGTGATTATGATGCTGCTACATGGTGTGATGTTCGTACAAAATGCAGCACAGAAAGCAGCGCAGCACAAAACACATTGTGATTATGATGCTGCTACATGGTGTGATGTTCGTACAAAACGCAGCACAGAAAGCAGCGCAGCACATAACACATATTAATTATGATGCCGCTACATGGCGTGATGTTCGTACGAAACACAGCACAGAAAGAAGCGCAGCAAAGAGTGTAGCACACAGCACACAGTCAACGTATTCGCTCGACCGTTTTTTCGTCGACTTTAGTTATTGAGTCACAAAATTGGTCGCCACGAAAGGCTCTTTTATTTAAACGGGATTATATATAGCCTTTGTGTGGGCGCCGTGGCTCAATGGAAATGGTTCGTGGTTCGGTTTTAAACACATTTACATTTAAAATTGATTACGCTTAACCACCATGGACCAAAAAGAATTCGCACAGATTGGGTGTTAGAGCAGCAGGAAAATGATGCTGATTTTTTAAAGAATATCTTGTTTTCTGATGAACATTTCCACATCTCTGACTATGTAAATAAGCTCTCTAACAACAATGATAATTGCAAATTGCGAAATCCTCCACCATTCTCCTTTATACAACAAAGCGTACTAAAAATAATAGATCAGACGATCAGCTCATCAGACATATCGCAAAGGTGACACTGACTTTCGCACAATAGTTCTCGGCCAATGTCGTTGTCGCCGCCGCTGCCGACAAGTATCTCGCTCATGCACGAATGTCCAGTGCTCGCTCGTCTAGCCGCTTAAGAACAAATTCATAATAAATCCAAGACGCGGATTGAAATATGTGTTTGCAGTTTGCTTGTTCAAGCCAAAAAGACCCAAACAAAAAGAAGAAATAAATTTGAACTTATTCTTAAAATTTTAATGAAAATCTCAGCGATCCTCCTACACAGACTGCGGCGCGTTCCCGCCTCATCCAGTCTGCGCTGGATCAACGATGATGTGTCATCTCTTGCCAGACAAGTCTGCTGCTCGCCAGATTCACTTTGAATTAAATAAATAGCAAGAACAATAATAAAGTAATTAATTTATTATGCTCTATGAATTAGTCTGGCTGACAGTTATTGTTGTATTAATTCTAGATAATATGTGCTGTGTCTTTTCTGTCCAACAACAATAGTATAGGTAGATTCTAATGGCATATACTGTACATGAGAAGGCGAGCAGATGTATGACGAGGACCGCCCGGAATAAAATCGAATGATTTTTCTAAACTTTCGACGCACGCGCGTGTGTGTGTGTGTGTATTTTTGAAATTAGCTACAAAATGTTGTTCCTTTTTTTTGGTGGATATATTTTTTTTTTAAGTCAGATCATCCGATTCGGCCAATTTAGACAGAGCGGAGTCATACGATTTGATCATTTGGGTGGTTGTTTCTATAATCTGTATGCCTGCATATGCACAAATGTTAGCCAGCGGTGGTAAACAGACAAAGAGGGTAATCTGATCGTCCATCTCAAAGGCATCTTGGAGCAATGAGAAAAGCACATTCATAAGTTGCTAAATGCCTGCAAATAGATGGTCACTTGCTGGTATCAGGAATATAGTGAAACAAATTAGGTAGATTCAATCATACAGATTTGCAATGAAATTCCAGATGACATTCTCTTAACCGAAAACACCACGGGACAGAGAGAGGTACTTACTCAATCAGGACTACTAGAAAAATATCAAAGAATTTGACAGAACTGTAATGAAACTGTCTAAACTTGTCCTAAGGACACTCTTGTGTGTTCATTATAGTTATGTTATGTTAGGTTTCAGCGGCTGCTTGGGTGACGGTCCGTTGTAATACCACAGGATATTAAGATTTTCATTCATTTAAAGAAATTCATCATTTTCATCTTTTTATGAATAGAGAAATGTCCCTCACTTTACTGCTTTCTAAATCGGTAAGATTGTCCATTCTGTATTTACCGACATATGTTTATCATACTTTATATTACATAACTAAGATGCAGAATAAGATCCGCTCTGTTTCTACACATTGCAGAATCTTCTACCTCTGGATCTGGTTATGCTGATAGAAGAAGGGCAGGATATTTGTGATGGAATTCGGTCACTGACTTAGAGAATGCAAATAAGCCTCCAACAAGAAGTGTATCAACCGGATCATCACACAGCTCCTGCACCTCGTATATTAAGGCTTGTTAGTCAAGCAAGCTCATCTGTGGATATTTAAAAATTTATGGATACCAAAAATATAATGCCCTAACCACTTAAATAGCTTTAATAAAAACTTTACAGTTCGACCGTACATATCGAACGTAAAACTTGCCTGGAAGACCAACAGTCACCTCGTAGCTAGAAGCGCTAAAGAGTTGAAGGGTGTGAAGTGATGCCGGGTCTAGAGTCCGTTGCTTCGCATTTAAACACTAAGCACACCGCAGAGGGTAAAAATAGACCCCTCACATACGACTTTTTTCTCGTAATTATTGAAGGAATAACTCCTTTAAGTAAATATTTGCGAACTAAACTGATATACCATGTATACAAAAATAGAACATAACTGTGTTGAAAAGCACTTTTATAACTGTTCCTTATGAACAGAAGGTAACCGAGCGCTGCTGATTAAATCTGGAGGGTCTGCATTACACCAAACAATTCAAGAACTGTCATGGCGTTTGAGAAAGTGATCCCATAATCTAATGTAACGACGAGTGACCTTTCGGAGACTCTACAATGATGAGATTTACGAGCGTCACCGCGATTTTGACATCATAAAGATAATGAAGCTTGCTTGGCTCCGGTGGATAGGAAATTTAGCTAGCATGAGTGAAGAGGATTCTACTCGGAAAGTCATCTTAGAGTCCCCGCACACTAGAGACTTTCTGTCGGCCGATAGTTTAGTCGCGCTCTTAATCAGTATGATGTATGAACATGTATGCAAGTGCGTAGACTACAACGATTTGGTATCGGCCGATAAATAAGTTGAATGTGCGACACGATTGCGTCTCAACTTTGTCAAACTAAAGTATCGGCAAACTATCGCAAACTGCTTAATCAGTATGGCGCTCTTCCATGCGCGCACTTTTACGATTTTTTAGTCGGCCGACTCAATAATTTAGTAATGCCTGAAACACAAACACGCTTCAGCTTCGTCTTCGCTATGTTACGATGCATGGAATATCGACAAACGAAGGTAACCTGAAAGAGGATGATTCTCAAGAAAATGATGAAGAAGATGACGAAGCTGGTCCTTGTACTTCCACACCTATTCGTCAGCGGAATAAGAGGACTATGGTACCGAAGCAAACGAATTTGGATGAAGCATTAATAGAAGCATTGAAAGGGGCTAATACGGATGAAGACGCAAACTTTGCCTTATCTCTTGTCCCTTCACTCCATAGCTTAACCGCTGACGAAAAATTCGATGCTAAAATTGATATCCTCAACATTTTTAAGCAAATAAGGCTACGCAGACCTGTTCAGACTACTCAATCAACATCTAGCTACATAAAAAAAAAAATTAAAAGAAAAGAATCAAATTAAAAATCTTCATGAAAGGCCTAAATTGGGGGAAGTTACGAGGAACCGCAGATCATCTTCAAGAGCTCCATTTGAGTCCAGCTTTTTCGCTCATCCTTGGTGTAATGTTTGGCGTTGGAGCTTATCGGCTCGATAGTTGTGCGTGCCTTTTTCGTTTGTTAGGCCTGGTACTACAAACGAATCCGGTACAATTAACTGTCGAGTTGTGGGCATTCAAGTAAGAAGTCAGCTAGTTCCTGATAGACCGAATTTTTCAATAGAGGCTGCGAGAATTTTCAAGGCTCACGTATGTAATTTTTTTTGTAATATTTTCTTGGTCAAGGTTTTTTGTAGTTTTCCTTGACCATGATCCATTCATCAAAGCATTTGGACTCGTGTCGTTTTAGTTTCGTGAACGTTTTTTTGTAACCGGCCGATTCCACTAGCACAATTCCACTAGACACAATTCAACTGGACACAATTCCACTGGCACAATTCAACTTGGCACAATTCCACTGGGGAACAATTTAACTTGCACAATTCCACTGGGAATTGTTGCACGACGACTTGTAAAACAATTTAATTTATTCTAAAACAAAACGACATAAATAGCAAACCGTTTGAGATTAGTCGACCGACTGTTGTCTTAGTCTGCGCACTCACCACCAACCCGACTGTGCTAATCGGCACAGTGTGCGCACTAGGAGCCCAACACGACCAAACTATCGGCCGATAAAAAAGTCTCTAGTGTGCGGGGACTCTTAATTTTGTGCTGCGCATGTTAATTTTTGGACACAAATGGAAGAGACCTACAATTTGAGGCCGGATCCGAACGGCGAATTGAAAAGCTTTCCGTGACAAGGTATTTTACTCTCGGAACGTTTGTCACCCATTCGCGAGAAGTGGGACACCGTGAAAAATACTTTTGATGTTGCTGGGATTCGAACCTGAACCTCCTGCTCAGCAGCCATGTGCACTTCCACTGAAAGTCCTCTTAAGGAAGGATATATGGGACACGACAAAAAATACGCTGAAAGTTTAGCGTATACTAGGATGCCCAACATATTTTTACGTCATTCCTTCATAAATTTCATCCTGGAGATGATTATGGTGTTTTACAGCATCCAATTCATCTTAGTGACCCCGAATACTAAGGATTCAACACTAATATCGGTCATTTTGGATTATTTGTACATTTCATCCACTGCCAAAGTCCACCCTAGAAATGGCAGAGGTGACTTACCATCCCCAATCCATCTCTACGACCCTGAAAGCTATTGATTCAATACTAATATCGGTCGTTTTAGATATTTTTCTTAAGTCATTCCCTTCCAAACCACACCCCTAGAAATAACAAGGATATCTTACAGTCTCAACTCGTCTAAGCGACCAAGAAAGCTATTGATGCAAACACGAATATCGGTTGTTTTAGATAATTTTTACTTGTCACCCTCTTAGAAATCCCACCTCTAGAAATGGCAGGAGATTCTTACTATTCCGAATTCATCTCAGCAATCCCGAAAACTATGGATTCAACTGTAATATGGGTCGTTTTAGATTATTTTTACATCTCATCCGCTGTCCACCCACCCTCTAGAAAAAACAGGAGTGTCTTACTGAGCCAATTCATCTCAGCAACTACGGTAAATATGGATTCAACTTTAACATCGGTCGTTTTAGATTAATTTTCCATGTCATTCCCTTTCAAATCGCACCTCTAGAAATGACAAGGGTGCCTTACAGCCCCAATTCATCTTAGCGTTCCCGAAAGCTATTGATTCAACACTAATATCGGTCGTTTTAGATTATTTTTGAATGGCATCACCTTACCAACCCTTACCACTGGAGATGTTAGTGGTGTCGTACCATTTCAATTCATTTCAATGACCCTATAGCAAGTAGAAAGATTGAATGCTGGAACAAATTAATATACATACATACATCCATAGATACATAGATATATAGATTGCTGCCCTTTTGGGATAAAATACTACAAGAAACTTAATTTAAACTTCTCGAAAGTAGCAAACAACGGCTGCCTAAGCATAAAAGTGGACCGAGTAAAAAGGAGACAATATCCGCGTATTGGGGTGAAGGTATTTCTGTATTTCTGGTAATAATTTCTTGGAGATGAGTGAAAATTCAGTGTCTCCGCAGATCTTAATTATTCCGAAAATTCACCTTGGCTAGTGGTAAAGGGACAGGCAACAAGCGATTTCTCTATTTAGTCGACCATTTGGCATGAGTACAAAACTGCACACGAAGCTGGATCTGCATCAACAAAAACAAAATCTCTGCTGGGTGCTGTAGCTCTTCCGTACGCTCGGACGACGCTTGCTGGCCAAAAAGCAACAGTGAAATCAAATGTGTTCCATGGACGAAAGAATCAACAACGCACAAGCCGTTCGTGCGTTGTCGTTTTGTGTTTAAGCTGATGCCTCCTGCTGTTGGTCCTGGTCCCAAAAACCACCACACACATACACACACAAACACACACAAACACACACACGAGGTAACAACAACAATAGCAGCATTGCTATTCGATCGATTTAAAGACCTTTGTGCCATCGATTTTCGACTGCATTCCCTCTCCATCGAATGGCAATAGCGGTCGGTCCGTGGCTGATAATTTCAATGAGGATGATGATGATATGCACGAGGATGAGGATGAGGATAATGTTGATACAAAATCGATCGGTTTATTTTTTTATTGCATGAGTTGTGCGAGCGGCGGCAACCGTGCTGGCAAGCGACTGCGGCGGCAACAAACAGTTTCCATCGATAATAAACATTAATTATGCCACATACGGTGGTGTGTTATGATGCGGCGATGTCAGTTTTGTGTCTGTCCGTCCGGCCGGGGTGATTTTATGTTCCTCCAGGAGTAAGTCATCGATACATTGGCTTATACTCGTACGTTTGTTTCTAATTTAGGATGCCATGCACTGCACTGAAACGTGCTGGCTTTTATTACGCTTGGAAGTGAATTTCTTTTGCAGGCATTGGTGCGTGCATGCATGCAACACTTTTTTGACCGATGGGTGATGAGAGTTCATTAGATTTTATGTTGCCGTAATTATATTGGAACATTATCAGAAGGAACCAAATACTCGTTGGTAGTAATTTATTAGGGAAGCGTAAGGTGATGGATAAGTTGTTGAGTTTGGCCAGGAGGGATAAATGTTACCAAAATTGACGTCACTTGGAGGTCCAGGTAAGATCATTGATCTTGCAAAGCGATGCCGTATCGTTTAAAGTATTGATGAAGGTTATTATAAGTTAAACCAATCTAGAGGAATCAACCACATGTAAGCCAAGTGACGTACCGAGAACTGATCGGTCAATTGTTAGTTGTTGTTTTTTTGGATCGGTAGCTATTTAATTCTATCTCTCTTTACGTCCCATTTTCGCGACATAAAACCTCATCTACATCTCGTCCTGGGTTTAATCGAAAACTGCGCTCCTTACGAAATAAGAGAAACAAGTTATTGGCGGCTTACACTCGTAGTTATTCTTTTTCTGACTATCTCGGTACTTACTTGAAATTCACCCAGCGTTATAACTCTCTCTACTTGCGATATCTTCTAATGCGCAAGCAGAACTCATAAACGACCCTAAGTCTTTTTTTCAATTCGTCAACTATAAAAGGAAGTCTGACGGCTACCATTTATCGCTCTCTTACAAAAATACATCATCAACCGATCCACATACCACTGCCAACTTTTTTGCTACCTTTTGCAAACAATCATTCGCCGACAACTCCTTCGTACCGGACCCCTCTTAATTTAATTACCAACTTAAGTTCTCCAATGGACCCTTTATCTCTAAAACTGTTGACCTTACTGTTATCGAAAATAAGTTACAAAAACTTAATGATGAATTCTCACCCGGCCCAGATGGCCTTCCCGCCATATTTATTAAAAAATGTTCTTCCAGCCTCTCGCTTCCCATTTCTTTCCTCTTTTGCCTATCCATGTTACATGGATAATTTCATCAGATTTGGAAGACCTCGCTAATACACAAATAAGGATCAAAGAATGATGGAACTAATTATCGCTCCTTTGCTAAACTTTCCCACATAACCAATCCTATCGAGCGTATTTAATACGAAACCTTAAGCTTCCACTGCAAGAATCGGATTTCTCCCAGCCAACATGTCTTTCTGAAAGGTAGATCAACCGCCACTAATCTTTTTGAATTCATTTCCTTCGCCATTTCAGCCTTAGAGAGTGCCAACGAAGTCGACGTTGTTGCAACTGATTTCAGTAAAGCTTTTGAAAAGATATCTCATCAACTAATCCTCTTCAAATTGTCTGCCCTCGGCTTTGAACCAATACTTTTAAAACGATTATCTTCTTATTTGGAAAACCGTCTTTATAGTGTTCGCTTCAGGTCCGTCCTATCGTCCATATTCTTGGCATCTTCTGGTGTCCCACAAGGCAGCCATCTAGGTCCCCTTCTTTTCATCCCAACTATAAATGATCTTGAAAGGGTTTTTTCCCACAAGACTCCTATCTCCTTCAACAGTTTTTCGACCAGGTGCCTCAAAAATTGCTCAGATCGCAATATCTCCAAATGCCAATTACCCTATCACGTAAGTGCAACAAGCACCCTCCTAGACATTACCTTCTCCATAGTCAACCCATATCCCGCGTGCAATCTTTTCGTGACCTCAGCATATTGTGCGATTCAGAACTAAACTACCGTTCTCATATTGATGAAATAATTCTTAAAGATCCATTCTATCGTCCATATTCTTGGCAACCCACATTGGAGTCCCACAATGCAGACATCTAGGCCCTCTTCTCTTCATCCTTATTATAAATGATTTTGATAGAGTCATCAAAGATTCCATCCTCTCATTTTACGCTGACAATACCAAATTTTTCAAACCCATTTCTTCCCCACAAGACTCCTATCTCCTTCAAGACCCAGACAGTTTTTTTTATCACGTAAGCGCAAGAGGCCACCTCCCAGACATAACCTTATCCACGGTCAACATAAGACATAGGTGACATTCTTTTCATACGTCATCTCCTCTTAGGCTCCGTTGATGGCTCGCCTCTATACAACCTCTGGAGTCCCACAAGGCAGCCATCTAGACCCCATTCTCTTCATCCCAACTTTAGACTGACGATACCAAATTTTTTAAACCCATTTTTTCCCAACAAGACTCCTATCTCCTTCAACAAGATCTAGACAGTTTTTCTATCACGTAAGTGCAACTGGCCAGACATTACCAAAATAAGAATTAAATAAAATCACTGTCCAGAAGCTTCAAGGAATTTCTAATAACCAACAAATTATTAATTATTTCCAACTATTTCTAACTATATTTTCAATTTTCCTTTGCCGTAAAGGTTTAAGAAACATTTTGCCATACAGTCGAAGCGCTTAGACGTCGTCGTGAGGCATCACCACCACCACACTCACCTGATAGAGATCAGCATCAGCACTTACGAGACTTTTACATATGTCACCCACAAGACGAAAAACTCCAGACAAACACTTGGGTTTTCCTTAGAGATAAACGCCCGCGCACATCGGCCAGTCGTCAATGTCCATCAGCAGAGCGCTTTAAACGCAGCCCCAAATATCATCGAACGATAGAGCCAATAATAGCAGCCACTGTCGCTCGCTGTCGTTGGGTGGTGTGCGAGTGGCGCGGCGCGCCCCATTGGATCCATCAACACAGCTCCTCATCAGATCTACCAGATTTTCCCTTTGTTGAACGAGCAGACATTTTTGACAACGAAAATTAAATTTATCACCGCCGAGGTAAAAGTTTAAGCCGCCATAAATTTCGGTTGGAAATGATGCGCGACGCTTTTCTTGGTCGCCGCCGCGCATACGAGTACCTACCACTGATGACAACTGACGTACGCCTACGCGGCAACCAGAGCACACCGCACCGCATCATCGTTGATTGTGTTTTACCGTGTGCGTGGACACAGTCACACTCACATCAACAAACAAACAAACAAACAAACAAACAGACAACCAAACACAAATTGAAGCGCATAATTAATTTATTGTTCGTCGACGGGACGGCCTGGAGCATGAAAGAATGATGCGAATTGATCGGTTGTCCTATTGGGAATCACTTGCATTTGTTGTTCTTCTTCTCCTCCTCCTCCACAAATATCAAATTGTCTCACACTGACATCTTTTTCAGAGTTTAGAACGAACGCGATCGCGCCAACGATGTAATTTTCAAAAGCGCTTCTCTTGCTTGGTGTTGTGATCGACGCGAAAGACGACGCGCCGACACTGGAAAGAAATCGAGAATGAACTTCCGTTTCGACCTTCTTGAGGAGTGGAATTCGAAACCAAAGGGATGTGCTCCCTATTGCCTAGCGGTCGTTTTATTAATAAATATTTTTTATGCATCGCCATGATGGATCGATCATGTTTGTTGTTGTGTTTCGTTGAATTCGTATCTTCAAATTCCGCCCAAACTTGTGCCGTCAGTGGAGCAACCATCACACCCACACAGCAGCTCACTGTACATGCTAACCGTAGATTTCTACAACTAGTCAGAGCGTGATTGAGTTATATGGTACGATCGTATGCTCTGCCTCGGCTTAAATTAAAAATTCCCACCAAACGACGGGTTTTATTAATGGAACTAATACCACCCGGTGCGGTAGGTAGACAAGACCAGGAATAGGCTTAGTACGGGCTCAACATGGAATTATTTATGATAACCAGAATAATGCGACTGGTTGGAACATGACACAATTACGACACACATCTCTTGATTCGTTCAGTTCTTGATGAATTCCCGGACAGATAAACCGATGGCAAAGTTTGTACCCAATGGTCTTGTGGGTCATGTGGGTGGGCGCAGGTCTTTAAAAATAGATTTCTGTAGGCCTCTAGGTGTTGGTAAATTAATGAAGAAAGCTGAGCATTAGAAGATTTTATTCTATGGATCAAAGGTGAACTCGGCGATACCAATCCTCCAACAGCGCCCCAGAACAGCTCCTTGCCAGAGATTCATACAACAGCTGAAGTTTTCAATTCATTTGGTGTAAGCCTAAAAATATAAAATCGGTTTTCTAATTCAGGCTGGGATTCATCAGACTCCTCAGGATCAGGCAACGATAACGCGCAATATATAGCCTCTCTCGCTGGAAGACCGGTGAACGGAACCGTTGGCAGAATTTAACGGATCTAGAGGAGATAACCTCTATAAATATTCCTCAATCCAGCCGAGTGATGAATGTCCATGAGGAATTTGGTCGCTAGCACGGAACTCCGACTACCTGGCACACTCTGGTTTAAAGTTGCCTTACCACAGCAAGGGCCTCTGCGGTGGTGGATCTTTCCTTTCCTCAAAAGATGAAACATACGGATGGTTTTTATAAATAACCCCTCAGGGCTGTGCTCCTCCAAACGCACCAATCTTGGAAGCCATGGACCCCCAAGACCCTACTTCCGAGAGTGAACACACATAAACTGACTACCAGCATAGACGCGTCTAGTACCATTACCGTGAACTATGTCAGACTTAAGGGACGGACTCATGAGACTAGACCTTGAAGATAGGAGGACAACGAGACCACACATAAACGGAGCTGCAAGTAAAGGTCTAAATTTTCTCAAAATTATGGGACTTTCCAATAACGAGGCACTAGCCCAGTGCCGGACGAAAATAAAAGACAGCACGGCCACAACCGCAATAAAACGAGTTCGATTAAACGGCTTCAGTCCTAAAAATCCGCCTCGCAAGCCTCCCCCACCGCCAAAGTAGGCGACAAACAAGCAATCGCATAAAAAACTGGTCCGTTCAAGGCTTTCCTGATGACAAACTGGAGGCGACGCAAATGGCAACGATCCATGACATCATTATGGACGCGGTGGCAGAGTTTCCAGCTGATGGTATTATAGTCCTGAACAAGAAGTTACGCAACGCAGATTGTTAAATCCTATAACGCAAGGACAGGGAAAACGACCATCTGAGTTAACCGTCTCAGTCTTACCGAAAATAGCGGAGAACCTCAAGAGCTCCAATTTTAAAGCCAACTGGCTCTTCGGGTCTGTCTACTTCGGGCTTAAAAAAGAAAAAGACTCAAAAATGAGGTACCTAACCCAATTGAACCCAGTGGCAACCCAGTCCAGTTGAAAGACCAGTACACCGCTCCAGTACTAAAAACAAACCCAATGACAGAACACCGAAACCAGGTCACTTGGTATGCAATATTTACAAAAAAGGTAAAAAACATGGGTTAGCAGCAGCAACTTCATCAAAGCCGCGTGTCCACGTTCTATGAGATTGTTGCATTGCTCGTATGCAACATTCTTACGTTCAGTCGCTAGCTTACATTCGTCATCGAACCAGTCGTTCCGATCTCTATGACTACTGCCAAAGATGGAGTCAGAGTACTAATGACAGTCCATTGACAGGCGTGTCCATTTCTCTTCTACGCCCGACATCTCCGCACCAGAGTCATCAGAGTTGTGGCGGCGGTCTATCAACGCGTGGTCTATGTGGTTGCGATTGGCTCCATTAGGATACCCAGGTGGCTTTGCGGATTTTTATACGAGCGAACCTTGTACTCACAAAGACCAAATTATTGCTTGCTTCCATCTCTATGACTCGTTGTTCATTGTCATTAGTGTTTTCCTGTTAGCTATGGATGCCAATGTACTGCTCAAATACTGGCTCCCTACCTATTTTGGGATTCATATCCCCCAGAATGACTTTTACGTTTTACTGAGGACAGGCATGGAGTTTCCGTTCGACTGATTTAAAGAACTCTTCTTTTTCATCATCTGGGGAATCCTCTGTAGGTGCGTAAACGTTTATAAGGCTTATGTTTTTAAATCTGCCCCGCACGCGAAGGGTGCATAGCCGTTCATTTACTGCTTTAAAGCCGATAACGGTGGGTTTCATTCTTTTGTTTTCTAGAAACCTCACCCCGAGCACATGATGTCTTGAATGACAACTGTAATTCTGATTTTTGTATGACACCATTCCCCGTCCACCGCATCTCTTGGATTGCAACGGTACTCTGGTTCGACAAAATTTCAAATGCAAATTCAAAAATTAATAAGAAACGTTAAAGGGAAGGTACACTAAATGCATGAAAAATGAAATTTTGTTGTTTTTCCATACTAGCGTATAGCGTACCCAACAGCATTTCCAAAGGCAACAAATTAATTTCATAATTTATTACGGTCTCATGCCAAATTTCGTTTCCGGTCAATAGAGAGGAAAGACAAAAACAAAACCCAAATCAAAATTGATACATCTATAGAGCGACAATTCAATTAGATCATCACCTCATAAAGAACGGCTTAAATATGAGCAGCCAGCCAGCATCACATCTAAATCAGCCATTAGACTCGCATCAAATTGCCCCCCAAAATAGGCGAAATGTCAAACACACAAAAGAACCGTTTGTGATCGTCCGCCGTACGCTAATTCATGAATCAAAAGTTAAAAATCACTTTAGGTGTCTTACCACATAAGCTGCGGCGGCGACAACTCAATAAATTGTGAGTTCCCCAGTTCCTAATTTGTGAGAAAATATGCAAAACGCCTGCGACAGTTAAGGTCTGGCATGTCGCATGTGTTCCACATTAGTTTGTTAAGCAGTTGGGCGGCCAGCCAGCCAGACTGTTGAGGTGGAGGCTTATCACCTCCAGCAACACCTTATTTTCTGAAATGAGGTGCAAATTTGCGTGGGAGGTCGGGTCACTCGATCGCCAAACAGTCAGGAACAGTCAAAGAGATCCAAGCCGCCAGTCGACCAGTAGATAGCGCAATTAATCGAACGCCTCTACACACGCGCAGATCTGCCGACAACGCATTCGCCTCAGCGCTAAATGTGAACGCAGGCAAATGCTCAATGCCACTTTCATTGCCAAAGTGGGACCGAACGACCGATCGACTGACCGGTGGCGATCGAACGCAACGTTCCACCAACCACAACAACAAAAAACAAGTCTTTCCGCTGGCCTGGCTGTTTGCCCGATGTCTCTCCGATGGTCTGTTAGTTGGTGGTTGGTGAGAGGCGCAGCACTATTCGCTGGTGTGCAGCTGATGCCGAGATTCGCATGAATCTGCGGAATGCAACCAAACCACCACCTAAGCTCGCGCGAAGAAAATTTCTTAGTTGGCCAGCGCAAGTCTCACCGTAACACCGTGCAACGGGCTACTTCATTTAGTCCACATGGGCGGTCGCGGCTAGCTGGAATATATGCTATAAAGTTTATAGCATCTCCGGTATTTGCATTGCTTCACATGTGTTGGCGGATCGCGGATGACTCGGAATCGGCACTTAAAGGGATTTGTTTACATTTGAAGGAATCCTCCAAACGGTCTTCGATTAATCGTTGCACAGATTTTAATTACTTGACGGGCGCAACACAGCAGAGAGGTCGAGACGGTTCAGTCATTCAGTCGATTAATTACTCCGCGTTTATTATCTGCGCGCGCACGCGTTACATTGCGCCATAAAAGAGAGGTAATAGAAGTTACTTACCGCACTGCGCTTGTGGTTGCCGCTCTGTGTACATCGAATACCAGAGGGCTTGCTGTTCATCAATTCGGCTTCACTTCACTTCAGGAAAAAAGCATGGAGTTGTAAATTTATTTCTAAAGTAAGACAGCGGTTTACGATTTGTTTGTGATTAACAATTTATGACTCCTGAGGCGTCTTATTTGCTAGCAATTGGTATACAAATATTGGCATGTGTGAGATGTTAGAACGAGGTAATACACACACTGCAGTGGAATGAGGAACGTGGAAAGAGGAAAGAGGAAAGAGGAAAGAGGAAAGAAGAAAGAGGAAAGAGGAAAGAGGAAAGAGGAAAGAGGAAAGAGGAAAGAGGAAAGAGGAAAGAGGAAAGAGGAAAGAGGAAAGAGGAAAGAGGAAAGAGGAAAGAGGAAAGAGGAAAGAGGAAAGAGGAAAGAGGAAAGAGGAAAGAGGAAAGAGGAAAGAGGAAAGAGGAAAGAGGAAAGAGGAAAGAGGAAAGAGGAAAGAGGAAAGAGGAAAGAGGAAAGAGGAAAGAGGAAAGAGGAAAGAGGAAAGAGGAAAGAGGAAAGAGGAAGGAGGAAAGAGGAAGGAGGAAAGAGGAAAGAGGAAAGAGGAAAGAGGAAAGAGGAAAGAGGAAAGAGGAAAGAGGAAAGAGGAAAGAGGAAAGAGGAAAGAGGAAAGAGGAAAGAGGAAAGAGGAAAGAGGAAAGAGGAAAGAGGAAAGAGGAAAGAGGAAAGAGGAAAGAGGAAAGAGGAAAGAGGAAAGAGGAAAGAGGAAAGAGGAAAGAGGAAAGAGGAAAGAGGAAAGAGGAAAGAGGAAAGAGGAAAGAGTAAAGAGGAAAGAGTAAAGAGGAAAGAGGAAAGAGGAAAGAGGAAAGAGGAAAGAGGAAAGAGGAGAGAGGAAAGAGGAAAGAGGAAAGAGGAAAGAGGAAAGAGGAAAGAGGAAAGAGGAAAAGAGAAAGAAGAAAGAGGAAACGAGAAAGAAGAAAAAACCAATTATCACGTACGCTGTTATCATATGGTGGCCGAAAGTCCTTGAATGGACAACGGTAATTAAGCTTCAGTAGCTACAAAGAATTGCCTGTCTAGATGTAACGGGTGCCATGCGCACCTGTCCTACGACTGAATTAAAAGCTGTTGTAGGGCTTTCACCCCTGCCAATCTTCATTAGGAAGACAGCCGCTAGTTGCGCTATTAAGCTGCAACTAGAATATGGTCAGGGAGTACTGTTTCGGTAGGTTATTTGAGGTAAAACTATTGAACCGAGCAATCTGATCTAATGGTGCTCCAGTCTGGTACACAGACGGATCGAAGATGGATTCTGGAGTGGGAGCTGGGGTATTTGGAACCAATACCATAGTCTCAATACCAATGGGTATGAGTCCCACTGTTTTCCAAGCGGAACTCCATGCCATTGAGGTCTGCGCTAGGATAAACCTTAGTACGGGTATTATAGGTACTACGATTTATATCTTTTCAGATAGTCAGGCAAACACTTAAAGCGCTATCGTCCAACATAATGGACTCTAAATCAGTTAAATGCCGCTGTGATGCACTGCAATCCCTGGCAGGGCTTAAAACTCGGTTGGGTCTCTCAATTACTGGCAACGAATATGCAGATGAACTAGTCAGGGCTGTTTCAGAATCTGCGTTCTTAGGACCGAAACCATACTGTGGTCTCAACTGGGCTGCCACCACAGCGATGAATAATAGATGAGAATGTAGGCTTCGTCTGGCCCAATTGGATAACATTCCAGTGCTTAGACAATCCAAACGGTTAATCAGGCCCCTTTCCTATAAGGATAGCACCAGAATGCTAGTGAGCTTTCTCACAGTGGCTTGCGACATTAGCAACATTAATCTGGGCTCAAACACGGAATGTAGGTTCTGCTTGGAGGAGGATGAAACATCCGGGCACATTCTCTGTGCCTGTCCAGGTTTGATCTGGTCGTATTTTCCACAAGGCAATATGTTCGTCGGTAGATCTGCGAAAATCTGCCACTACGGACATACTATCCTTCATCTGGAAGGTAGTAAGTCTCTTAGATTAGTTACACCCTACGATACAATAGATATTTTTAGGTCGCAGTATCAGCCAATTGGGCTTGTCTTCAAAAAAAAAAAAGCATTATAAGTGGCTAGTTTAATAGGCCATAATAGAGTCTCTTTAGCTGGATATAGCAAGACTGATCCTTGGTCTAATCTCTACCTCTAGCTCTAGTGCTCTAGATGCACAATTTTCTAAAAATTGTAGTTGCCAGCAACATGTTGGAACTCTTTGTTTCTCTTTGCTACGTTTTCCATGTTCTTGGTTTTCCAAATTATGAAATACCATATAGAAAGATGATTACTTTTTTTCAGGCATATTCCAACTCCTAAAAATATCCCTCATCTAACTAATGTTCCTCAAATTTGGCAGCTTAATTAGTAATAAGTTTTGGTAATAAAAAAAACGAGCTTGCCTGCAAAAGAGGTCCGAAGAGGTTTGGCTAGAGGAAGTGAGGTCTAATCTTACGTCTCTCTACACAGGTCCATTAGAATGTATGTGATTACTTTTCTTTTGCAAATTCCTTTATCTCGCCCGCTCAAAAAAACCTTTTCACTAATCACTGTGTCCGCATTCGCAGCCTACAGAAACACAGAAACTCTAAGAGACAGCAAAGTTCCAAACGAACAACCAACCACTCGTTTGGAAACAAATCCGAGGATATCTGAAACTAACTATTTTTGGATGTCCTTGTGGTTACGTAGTCGCAGTAGTTTAATGTTTGGAAGATGTCCCTCCCAAAGTTAGACATAATCAAACAAAGGTAATATCCACAATCGCACGAATAAAATGCAGGTCCTTTGGCACATCGTAGCATTTTTTTCTACAATACGAGTATATGCGAATTGAATCGAATAAATTTATATTTCTTGGCTCTGATTGTTATCCTTGCAAAAGTGATAAACATTGAAAGAGATAAACTTTCTGCACGCCCCTATCAAACACGCAATCAGGAAATATTTCCCGATTGCAATGTTGTTCCCGAAAAACGCATATACCCTAGTGCCTAGTTAATGGGAAAACTTTGAATTGACTTTCGCACAAGACGACTCATAAATTTTTTGAAAAAAAGAATAAAAGTTTGTACAAGGAAACGATGTGATTGTAATGATGGGTTGTAATTGAATGTTTATTCCAGCTGTTGTTTGTGCACAGGATGAAACACACCATGTCAGCGAAAAAGATCCACTCGCAGCTTGCAAATCGCATATCCTTGCCTAGTGATTTTATTTTTATCCTCTTCTTCTTCTTCTTCTTCTTCTTCTTTATATTTAAATAATGGTATGGGCGGAGGAAATGCACATTCTCTATTATTATCGAATCTTCAAGGGAATCTATTTCGCCAAAGTAACATGTCGCGTAGTAGAAAAAGGACTCGCCCGCAATTGTGTTGCATATCATCGGTTCAGTGATTTCGTTCACATACGAATCAGTACTCCGCGTAGAGTAAGGTCCTTTGTGTGCCATTGTTAGACATTCAACGAGATTGTCGATGACATAACGAGAAAGAGAAAGAGAGCTTTTCGATATTATTCAATTTATGACAACTGAAAGGATATGTTCACAGAGGGTAATGGTGGTGAAATGATGTTCACCAAATTTGAACGCCGGCAAGTAACTTTTCCTTATTATCCTCCAGTTCTCGTTATGTATAAGTTCTTATTATTCGCTTCAAGTAACGAGTTAAGGCTTCCTTTTAAAATTAAAATTCCTATTCTTTCATTTCTTAAAAAGAAGGAGGTTTCATTTCCAATCGTCTTATTGCTTAACAAAGTATGAATTTTAAACAAAATTAAAAAAATTATTACTGCAAGGCCTTCGCTTACCTCTGAAACGCCCCGGTTCATTCAGCTACAAGGATATTTGATTGCTTTTTGTAACCGAAGATATGCGATTCATTTTTAAAAATTCAAAGTGAGTTTCTTCTTATGTCCTTCGTCCTTCCATGCAACCCGCATGATATATGTATTTATATAGTATACGAGTATTTTCAGAGATTTCTCTGCAATTTACTGCAAACTGCAAGTTCGATTAAGTGAACTTTGTGATTGTAGAAAATGAAAAGTGGGATTTGATGTTTCTCATTCAGGGGGCAGGGTGAGGTTGGTTCGCTCGTAGCGCCATCATCAGCTGCATTGACAAGTCAATATTTGAATAAAAATTTTTTTTATTCATTTGCTGAGCTGTATTTTTTCCCATCAAATGGCAATAATAAGAAATATTATTTTAATAATAAAATATGGTAAGTGGTTTTTCGAACTATTCCAACTCGAAAAGCCATCCGTCGAGCTGTGGATAGATTTCGTACTAAATACTCTCTAAATTGGAGCATATGGATTACCAGACGAAGTTTGTGTTCCCAACAATATATCAGCGCTGTGGCGGCAACCCAGTTGACACCACAGTAAGGTTCAGATTCCAAGCCAGCCTTTGACTAGTGCTAGTTCATCCGTAGATTAGTTGCCTGCAATTCCTTGATGACCAGGGACCCAACCGAGTTTCACTTTGTTGTGTCTGGCAAGAGAGGCAATGCACCGTAACAGTTTTTGACTTATATCGAGTCCATTAAATTGAACGATAGAGCTTTAAGTGCTGCCTGGCTCTCTGAAAGATATATATCTTTTATCCATCTGCGAGCGAGACCAGACGTCCATTGCCGGAACACCATTGCATCAGCTCACCCGGTTCAATATTTCTACCTCAAATTTCCTTCCGAAACAGTGCTCCCTGTGACCCATATAATCACGCGGTTTATACCCGTATTCTAGCAGCTACTGGTGCTGTTCTAGGGAAGGTGCGTAAGGCACCTCTTATACCTAGACAGGCATTTCTTTGCTTATCAAGGATGACGCCGAGATATTTGATCTCACTGGAATAATCTAACGTATTGCCTTTGATGATGATAGATTCCAAATCGACCCGTGTTCTTTTTGTGAAAGGCACTAATACGGTTTTGCAAGGATTGATGGATAGTCTTTCTCTGCTGCACCATTCTAAAACGTGTAGAAAAGTACCTTGCAAGACACTAAAGATAGTCATGCTTACCTATAATAAAAAAAATCGACAAATCGTCCGCATAACCAATGGCGATGTAGCCTCATCTGTGAAGATCGACTAGTAGATTGTCAATGACTAGTGACCAGAAAGCACTACTACTTGGGGACATCCCTTAACTGCGGTCGCCGACGCAGACACTCCTCCCGAGGAGGAAATAATAACTTGACTTTCAAGTACGGCCCTTATCCAATGATTGGTCGAGTCTTCGATACTTCTGCTACTAATTGGCCTTGCAATAGAGTCATAGCCAGTCTTACTGAAAGCACCCTCAATATCGAGGAAGGGCCACTTCCTTGGAACGAAATATTTCTTCTATCTTCTTTAAAATATAGTAAAGGTCACCTTCTGTGCTTTTGCCATTTTTGTACGCAAACTGGCTTGAAGGGTAGACAATTCTACCCGGCCTCTTATATGAATATCAATAAGTCTCTCCAAGCTTTTGAGGACATATATTATAGTTCTGTATGATTTAGGCAGCTCACTAGGCCTATTGCCTGGTTTTGGGATAATTATCACATTTACCTGTCTCCAGATAGTAAGAATGTACCCCCAGTTGTCACTGGCTCTATATAAAGCAATCATACCCGGTAGGATGTAATCGATTGCCTTCTGTAGAAGCGCTGGAAAGATTCCATCAACGCCGGGAGCTCTCAAAGGCTTCAAAGAGGCTAAGACCCATTTAACCTTACCCGGACTGACGATTTTGCCGGATAAACTATTTACCCTACTAGTAATAGAGAGCATTGCGTTCGGGTACGTGTATGGTACATGAATAGACGAACGTGGGAAATGAACCTGGAGTAGGTTTCTGATTGTATACTCACGGGCCGACGTGTAGGTGCCATAGGACTTTTTTAATAAACCTACAGAGTTTGTCTGATCCGATGAACATATGGATCAAAATCGGTCCAATAGTTTTCAATATTAATTAAACAAAATAACAGGCGTTGCCCGACTGCACCCAACCGCACTGAGTTCCACCCAACTAATCTCCATCTGCACTCTAACCACCCCACTGGCCCTACACCCAACTAACCCCGTCCCTCAACTACACACCACTCACCAGTGAGGTTTAGCTTTTAACTTCCGTAGACAAAAACCCTGCACAACTGTGAAAACCTGATTAAAATCAGTCCAGTCCATACAGTCCAGGAGCGGATGTCTGTCTTGCAGCAAGCGGCACGCTATAGAAATGTGTACATCGGCAGGACTGGAGGCCCGAAGATATTATTTCATCGCCAGTATCAACAAACGTAAAAGGAAGGTTGCACAGGGTTAGTAGCCCAGTCGTAAAACAAATTTACTCTAGAAACAGAAACTAGCCGAGGACAATATTCGACTTTTGGCTTTCGTACAAAGACAAGGATCGGGGCGTGGAACGTTTGCTCGCTCACAAAGTCGTCTAAACTAGCGCAAGTATGACCCAAAATGAACAACTACAACCTACTAATACTCGGCCTCAGCGAAATAAGAAAAATAAGGAACGGACAAACTGGGCCAATAACAATAAAAATTGAAAGAATGGTGTCATCGTGACGATCCCAAAAAAGGTGACCTGGCTTTGTAAAAAATGGCGAAGGATAACATTGCTAAACACAATAAAAAAAATTGAGTTTAAATTCTCATTGCGAACGGAACTGGCGGGATTTAGACCCAATCGATCATGTGATGACCATAAAAAACCCTCAGAATCTTATCATTGAGTAGTTGAGTGCAGATCACTACTTTTCCTACCATCCATCGACTTCGAGAGAGTTTTCGACACCAACCCAAGACCAGCCATTTGGAAGGCGCTACAAAATTGTGGAGTACCACAAACGATTACAGCTCTGATGTAAGAGCTTTATAGAGACGCCAAATGCAGTATGTCAGGTACAAAGGCAAAGACGATCAACAGAAGAATGCGACAATGGTGCGTTGTAGTTATTACAAATACTCTTTGTAATTGTCTTAGAGGATGTTATCAAATAAACGAATAGCGATGCGCCGAATGTAATTCAATGGCACCCTTTCCTAAAGTAAAACGACCTCGATTACGCTAACGACATCTGTATGATTGACCCAACCTTTACTGACATAAAATTGAAGCTGGAGTCACTGATCGTTATTGCACAGAAAGTCGGAGTAAAGGTTAATCTGAGTAAAACAATATTATTACGAACAGGAACCCCAGTCCAGCCGAGTCATAACAAGAACAAATAGGATGTGTGTTATATAAAAACGGGGGCACTAAAGCTGATATAGCATCACGAATCAACAAAGCCAGACATGCGTTCTTCAGACTAAACAAAATATAGCGCTCGCGAATAGTATCAAGACGCACCAAACTTAACGTCTTCAATTATTCAAGCGTATAATATGTCCTCCTCTATGGATGCCAAATTTAGAGAGTAACACAATCATCATCAAAGAGACTCCGAGTGTTCATCAATAAATGTCTAGTGTTTGTCCCAAATCGTTCTCAAACGTTGATCTACTGTTACTAGTATCTCAAAGACCAGCAAAATTCGAAATACGGCAATGGATTGGAGATACATTGCGAAAACCGGCATGTGACATTATCAACATTTGAATAGGACCCGCAAGGATCCCGAAGACGTGGGCCAATAGAATGACATGGATGTGATCCATAGAAGCAAATCAAGCGGATTGTGCAGGACCGACGACAATGGAGAGAGCTTGTTTCTGCCATTTGCTCCGAATAGGAGCAATATTTATGTTTTTTTTAATAAAAGTAATATGTATATTAAAATTATTTATATCAAGGAAAGAAAAAAAGAAGAAAAAATTCTTATGGAAGGATCAATAAGGTTTTTACACTTGTACAGTAAAGACATTTAAGCAATTTTAAAATTGAAGACAACTTAAAGTCTGACTTTATATTTTAAGAAGAACTGCTCAAGACTGCACTTTATTAATAATGAATTACAGAGCCTTATGCCCTCTTCGATTTTCTGACTAGGTTAGGTTAGGTTAGGTTGCGGTGGCAGCTAATGCTCACATAGACCATACGCGGTCCTTTGTCTTACCACAGGATCTTACACCTTTCCCCTTTTCAGAGGATCCATTCAGTGCTCTTAATGAATCGGAGTATATCTCGCACTTTACCGTTTTCGAGATCTGATAGGTTATTCATTAACCGCTTACCCAAGTGTTTGTGTCTTCTGTGCATTAGTGCCGGACATGAGCAGAGAAGATGCTCTATTGTCTCTTCCTCCTCCTCGTCCAAACAACCTCTGCAGAAGTCATTATATTCGACACCCATCCTTCTCGCGTGTTTCCCTAGAAGGCAGTGTCCTGTCATTATCCCTACAACCGTTCTTAATTCACGTCTTTGTAAGGAGATAAGCGCAGTTGAGCGCTTCAAGTCCAGCTTCGGCCAGACTTGTCTTGAAATATTACAAGTGTCGGTGTTTTCCCACCTTACATTTGTTATTGTTTCTGTCTTCTTCCGAAGCTCACGTTTCAGTGTCGCGATAGGACTCCCCACCTCCGCCCTTTCCGGTAGCAGCTGGAGAGTCGTACCACGTCTAGCTAACTCGTCCGCCCTGCAGTTCCCCTCGACATCCGCGTGACCCGGGACCCATATGATCCTTATATTGAACTGTTCACTCATCTCGTTAAGAGAGGAATGACAGCTCAACGCCACCTTAGATTTGAGTGAGACCGCTTCCAACGATTTTATGGCCGCTTGACTGTCCACATAAATGTTAATCTTTTTCGAGGATAATACATTATGCTTCAACCAGCTCATTACCTCTTCAATCGCTATCACCTCAGCCTGGTATACGCTGCAGCGATCAGGTAGACGGACTGAGATGCTTACTTTCAGCTTGTCACAGAAGACTCCTACTCCTACTTTACCGTCTAGTTTAGAGCCATCCGTGAAAAACTGTATTGTTTCGTTATCGGTTACCGATCCACTCTTCCAGTCTTCTCTGGTGGGTATTGTTGTCCGAAAACCTTTTTGAAAGCATAACATTGGTGTTATGTAATCTAGTTTCGTCAGCTCCTGTTTTAGCGATTTAGTTATGGTGGAGTGTCCTTTCTGAAGACTTCTCCACTGATTGACAGCTAACAGTCGCGTAGCCGTAATTGCCGCTTTCTGTTTGCCAAAGATGTCTAGTGGGATCAGGTGGAGCATAACCTCTAGAGCGCGAGTTGGTGTAGATCTCAGCGCCCCGCTTATAAGCATGCAGGCCGCTCTTTGTACCTTCCCCAATATACTTGTATACGTGGTTTTTTCCATAGTAGATTTTCTGATTTTCTGATTACCAAAACAAAAAGTTCTGTAGTGCTATGGAACTCGAGAGTGAAAAAACTAGCGCCAGGAATTCTATATGCGACTTGGTCGTCGTCTTAGAAATAGAGAGTAAAACCTATTAAGAAGTTGAAGAAGTTGGAACTTTAACTCAGTAAGATGATGGCATTACGTGACCATAATCATCCGACACATTGTCCGTCCGGTTAAAAAGGGATTCAAAACGACCCTTGCTTCTTGAGGAAATTCTTGTCTTCTTCGATCCATTCTCTCTGCATCGACGGGAATTAGTATTCTGGTTATATGGGTTGTTGGGAAGCAGCAGATGCGTACTCTTTCTCTGTTCACGAAAAGAAATTCGAAATTTTCTTCACAATCTTTCCAAGAAACTAGGTACATGCAATTGGAAGGCGGTGGCGGCGACTTCGTATAAAACACATTCCACTCCGTTCGTCGTCTCGCTGTTGCATTGTATTGCATCCCGAATTTTTTCAAAGTATTGGCTAAATGCTTTGAATAATTAATAAATTACTTAGTAGTGCGATGCATGAATGATGTTGCTGGTTGCTGTAGGGCGAAACACCGCAGCTGGATGGTGTAACTCATGTCGGATTGTCGGTGCATGGTTAAGTTAACCAGAAACACCTGTAATTGCGTGTAGCAATTGTAAATCAGCGAACTGCAGTGCGGTGGATTTCGATTGCGATGTGTGGTGCATGAGTGCATCGGGCCTGGACGGACGGCGATGGGCAAAATAAGCAAACGAACCGAATCCAATGAGGAATGTGCCAATGCGGTAAGAGCGCATTGTGCGGTTGGCCAATTGTATCGTATACATACCGTACCTATGCCGAGTTACTTGGTGTTAGGGACTGTGCGGTATTAATGCGCAGGCAGAATTTAATTGCAATTGCAATTGCTGTCAACCCGCCCGCGCTCACCCTTTCCACCACCGAATTGTTTTCGAATTTATATCTATCTATCTAGCTATCTGGCAAGGAGCGCCATTGTGTTAATTGCGTGAGCTCATTTTGCAATGTTTCTAGCAGCGAATCCGAATACTGTTCCCAGTCACATAGTCCACACAGACGAAGAAGAAGAAGAAGAAGTGCAGTGTTCCGCTCAATGGTTCGATAATGATGGTGATGGTGGTTGGCCGCGAAGCTAATGCACGCAAGCTAATGCGCTGCTTGTCGTCTCGTGGATTGCTGACTACCTGGCTCTGGTTCATTGGAATTCAGCCTTATCACTGGCAATACCTGTGGCAAGAACTGTTTCCCCTACCTGTCCCTTTTCCATAATTAAATTATTGCGATTCGTCGTCATAATACGCCTTCAACGCAGAAGTGTCATCTTCGTGTCTCCGATGAGTTGCGTCACCTCACTAATGGGATTAACTGGGATAATAATTAACACTGTTCACTATGGACAAAATGAAACTCCTTGAAGGATCCTAATTGGATGGCAATACGATAGAGTTGCACAATCGTGTCGTCATCTCCGTTAATTGGCACGGTAATGTGCTGGGTTGAATCTGTCTCTCAGAGATTTGATTTTAATTCGTGACCCATTGTGGGGGATCACATTGCCGTTATTGTCTTATCCAATTCGCAATTAATTATGGGTTCATTATAGCATTTATACGGGATAATTAGAAGTTAAATTACCGGATGATGTAACTTTTGGCTGCAAGTGGATATACGATTAGTATTTGGCAGAAGGACACTTCAGAGTGAACTCTCGAAAGCCTTGAGAGAATATGGGATCCATAATAATACTGAGGATTTCGGAGCACTGTCAATCAGCATATACAAGGATTCTACAGTAGGAAGCGCTGACATTTCTACTCCTAAATCTGCATTGGGTAAAGTGATCCGAGATCCGAGACTCTGGGTTAATATCACTAGAAACAAGCCCATATTTCTGACAATTCCATTCAGAGACTGGTTGATACCGATTGTTTGAGTATAAATGTTATCCTCAGAACTGAAGGACTGTACTGTATGCTTTCCTAACACTAACCCTCAGATTAATGTTGAGGGTAGAGCGGCACGACAGCAAGAATCAGAAATATGACAGAGGGTATAATATGGGTACTATAGTTTGTCCTTTTATATTCTCTGCTTAACATCGAAGGTGCTGCGTTATAAGACAATGGCCATAACCTAGTATGTGCTTTGTAACAGAACTAAGACTTAAATTCATTCGACTTGCGCTCTTAAATCTTAACACATCATTCAAGCCCACGCACCGTGATCTACCTAATACGCTTCACTCAACTTACTTGATTTTTCATATAAATTCATTGAAAAAGTGGGTTTGTAGAGAAAATTAAGGCTTAAGGTAAGGCTAAGCTTAAGGCTAAGGCCAGTCATTGGTCGCCGAGCAACTTAGCGAGTGGCCTTTAACTGAGGGTCAGCGCTTGAACGATTAGTTGTGAAATGCCATTATCAATTGATGTTTGTCGTAGTCCGTTGCTTGAAAGTCGAGTTCATATTTATAGATTTACTAGCTGTTTGCGGGCAGCCTATAATATTTCCCCAACTGCTAATAATATACGTTGGAAACTTCATAAAAATCGGTTTGTAAATGAGATTGATTCTAACATTTTTCCCCAAGCAGTTGGAATGGAAGATGTACTATAGGCTATAACCTTCCCCCACCTGCCAATAATATACATTGAAAACTTCATAAAAATCAATTTGTAAATGTGACTGATATAAAAATTATACATTTATCCGCCACTTGAAAGGAGAAAGAGGCGGGGAGACTTCCTATAGCTTATAACCTTTCTCCACCTGCTAGTAATATAGTTACATTGAAAGTTTCATAAAAATCAGTTAGTAAATGTGAGTTTCCATAAATAACAACTGCAATTCTAAATTCAATTTTAAATTCTCTATATTAACTTCGTATGGCCGTGTGTTTGTGGCAGGCTTGTGGAATTTTGTGATCAATCTTAAAACCACTTCCTAAAGCTCGATTTGATTCAAACTTTGCACACGTGTTTGTTTCAGATGACAACACTTTCTATTAAAATTTGGAAGTGATCGAGCCCCAGTGCCGGGAGCTTACTTATAACGTTTTTTTTTTTTTTTTAATTTACCCGTTTTATTCAAATTTTGTAAAAATTTAGAAGTGATCGGCCACCAAGGCAGAGGGGCTCCCATATAAATATTTTTAAAAAGTAACCCGATTCAAAATTGGCACACATGTGTACGAGTATCTCCGATTAGAGAATTTGCCTTTTGATAGCTGAAATCAATCATTCAGAGCTTATTTTTAACATCACCTCAGTTATTCGCTCAGAGATGAACTAAAAAGTTAAAACAGAATTGAATGTAGAGCGACGTCGCTCTGTAACTAACAAAAATCGCTCATCGTTCAGCAACTAGGGGGCACAACCATACGATTTCATATGTTTTAAATTTTTTGCGTCGCTCAGTGCGTTGTCCTAGCCTAAAGCGGTTAGGCTGACACGGGGATCAGGAAAATAGACCAACCCCTTCCCCACCATCATACAATAAGACATTTTTTTCATTTAGATAACACAGGGAACATCTCTTTAAGTAACTTAGATACACCCTCTACATTTTTTGGTGTATCAAAATTGTTACAGTGGATATAATTTTGAGTGCTGTCGTCAGCGAAAGAGTGAAGAGCTCGATCTACGCTTCGGTAGAATTCTCTGCCATGTATGCGATGTTTCTGAAGACCATCATTCAACGACATCAACAAGGTATAAAGAGCCAGCTTGGAAAGTCCCTTGGGTTAATTTTTGCGTAGCATTAAATAGAATTTTTTTTATAATTTTCGGACCTTTATAACGCCCGGCTATATGCTTGGCACAGCTGGGCGTTAAGGAAAAGGAGGAGAAAAGAGAAGATTTCTATGAGCTTGTGTTTTGAATGCCTGTCGATCATAGTGATGTGATAATACAGAGCTTGGCAGAGCATTTCACATACGTGTTGTACGACTAAAGAACGAATCTCTGAACTTGACTATACGTCCGAAGATAGGCTCGAGGGTAAACTGATGACGGCGCCTCGAGTATTGCGGTTGAATTCAAGGATAGGTGGCATGCCACTGGCTATTTCTCTTTAGCACCGCTGGTGGAAGAAGCGATAAAAGAGTGACAAGCCGGAAACATACCTGTAGTATTCAAGCGAATCTATTGACTCGCAATGTTTTCGCCAACGATAAGTTTTTTATTCTATCTAGCAGATGCGAGGTAGTCTTAGGGGCACCTGACCAGTTATGACAGGTGTACTGAAGTTTGGGGCGAATAAACACCTTGTATGTAGAAGCCATATCAGAGGAAGTGAAATATTTCTTGCATCGGGTTAGAAAAGCAAAACATTTCGCGGAACTTTTAACGACGGTGTATATGTGGTCATTCCAACGAAGCTTGTCATTAACGCACATACCGAGAATTGCGAGTTTTTTGGTTTCCTCGATGCAAGTTCCATTCATGTATAATTTAAGAGTGCTGTCGTCAGCGAAAGAGTGAATTGGATTAGAAGTCACAGATAGGAGAAAATAATAAAAATGAGAATAGGGCGCCGTGGCAATTGAATAGCGCATGGCTACAAAGCAGGGGTTCGTGGCTCAAATCCCAGTAACACCAAACGTATTTTTTACGGTGTCCCACCTATCGCGAATGGGCGACAAACGTTCCGAGAGTAATAACTTGTCGCGGAAAGCTTCTCAATTTGCCGTTCGGAGCCGGCCTTAATGTGTAGGTCCCTTCCATGTCCAAAACTATATATGCACAACACGAATGGTCGCGGAAAGCTAGGTCTTGGGCGCAACGGTCTGTCGCGCCGAATATTGTTATTATTAATAAAAATGAGAAAGAGTGTCAGGGACAAATCAGAGTCCTGGGGAATGCCAGCATTTATGTGATGTGTTTTAGACTTTAAATCGCCCAAGACAACTTGAATTGAGCGGATCAATAGAATAGAGAATAGATTCAACAGATCTTATCCAATGGAGCAGTTTTTCATCGACTTCATAACCATATATATTTAAAGAGCTTAATGCCAAATTAAATGCCTTGGAAATATCGAGTGCAACAGCTTTGCTTTCGCCAATTTGATGCAAAGACCGGCTCCTCTGTTCGGTGAGATATGTCATGCAATCACCCGTAGAACGGCCGTTGCACGCAAAAGCTGTACTGTCGGTTACTAAGGATTACTTAGTTAGTTTCAAGATCTTTCATGAGCTGAAAATGGATCACCGTTTCCATGACATTGTAAGGAATGGATGTAAGTGCTATGGGTCGGTATGAAGATGACTAGGAATATATGTATGTTAGTGAGAAGCTACAGGCAAAACCAACGTTCAATACACATTTTTTATATGTCCACAGACAGGTTATAAAAATCCTATTAATCCTGATTATTCCTAAGATTATTCTTGAAACAAGTCCTGGCATTAGTCGCAGCTAAGCCAATTTTAGTTCCATAAAGGAAACGAATTTTCCATCTGCCATCAACAGCGCGAAATGCGTGGAATAATTAAGAGAAATAAAAAATTTAATCGCAATTAATTATTGAAAAAATCTTGAAAAAAATGTAAAACTCCATTTTCATTTTCCACAAATCCACTGGAAAATTTGTTCGGATCATCAGGAAGAAGGTTCGTATTATGTACATATCTCACGACGTGTTGTTCGCGTTCGATCCTACAGATACGCGCGCCAACTGAATATCTTAATTACATTTTCGCTTGCGGTATAGCGGTATAGGAGGCGTTCGATGGAGCATTTCTGTTGCATAAATTATTAATGCTCAACGCGTAGATAAAGTTCGACTCCTGTTCGCAGTGTGGAAGTCACAGCGACGACCTGGCATAACTTTATCAGCAGACACTGCAGATACGCTCGTAAACAATAAATAAAATTGAAATTAACCGATAAATTTTTCCCCTTAAGTAAAAGTGTATGCGTGATGGGCATTTTTCATTATAAAGCAAAATGAAAAGTTCTTGTTATTCAATTAAAACTTGTTTTCCAAGGTTCGTCCTTATCCGCGCAGTAATTTCCTTCTCAAGATTAAATGACCAGGAAAGAAAAATGATAAATTGAACGTTCATAAGTAATGTAACAAAAGACAGCAGTAGCTATGGTATATGTGGTGAGATGGAATCCATCGAAAACAGATAAATATTTCAGGGAATTTCTCTCCTCGTCAGATTGTGGTTCGCAAACTGATGTCCTGATTTACAGAAATTCAGTTTTTGATTGGACTAAGGAGACTATGGTATTGTTTGGTTTTGTGTTTTGCAAAAGGATAACAATAATTTATCTGAGAATTCCCGGAACACTGAAAGTAAGAGGTAAGGTGAACTAAAAGTCTGCAGTGGTCGACGGTAGTTTCCGATTGTTCAATGGATTGTAATAAATTTAATCGTTTTATACTGCTTGCTCGACTCCAGGATCGTTTGGGTAAAGTCTAAAGACATTTCAGGTTTATTAATGAAGGCCAAATTGGCTCGGAATCCGCGCCGTAGCGGCAGAAAAATGGCTCGTGAGGCCAACATTTCACTCGAACGGGTAGAAAAGCTTACAAGTACAATTATTAATGAATTTAATTTGAGCTTAACGCTTTAATTCACTCCTTTAGGGCTAGTATGCGCTCACGTTAGTGAACTCTCCCCTAACAAACCTGTTGGGATGCTAAGATCGGTTACCGGTTGCAGAGAATACTAACGACGATGATGAGACTTAGAATCTGTGCAACGATATAGACATGGCCATGTTCAAAAATAACTAGAGATTTTTTTTTTGCTAGGATAGGTCGCAAGATATGTAGACCTTATATTAATCGGAAGCAATGAGCTATGTAGAAGATGCCGGCACTTTCAACTTCGACTGGGAATATTTACTCTATATGACCAAAATCAAGCCGGAGTAGTAATTGCCACGTAGATAAGTGAGACGGTACCAAAACATAGATTGAGAATAAAGTCATCATACAGCTTAATCATCATTGTACTTATTAAAGACACATCCAGATTGACATTGGATAAAATTATCTGCAAATTTCCAAGGAATAAGCTTTCTATTATAATGAGAAATTAATTAACCATAAAAAGGAAAGGTCTCAAATGACTAACTTGTGGTACACAGCAAAAATAATCGTAATACGAGGGGCGATCAATTAGTAGCTGTGTTTGAAAACAGTTGGCGTTGCTGAAGGAAGTCAACTGTCATCTGTCAAACGACACCATACTAAATTTCAAACTAGTCCATAGGTTAATTTTTATTTGGCAGCCAGTTGTATCACTAGTGTTTCGTGTTTCTCAATAAAATGGAAAAAGAGCAAAATGGATGGATGCAAAAACATGCGAAGGAAAAAAAGCGAAGTTGGATGTTGTCTATGGGGACCTTTCATCATCTATGACAACCGTGAAATATTGGTTCAATGACTTGAAACGTGGTCGTACACCTGTTTTTAATGAAGAGCGGTCAGGCCGCACGGCAGACGTTGTTACCGGGGAAATCGTTAAAAAGGTCTACGAATCGCTCGTTCTCGCTGATTGCCGAACTACGGTGCGCGAATTAGCAGAGGTCATAAGCGTGTCATACGGAACGCCATTAATATTGTAAATGAGCAGATAAGTGTGAGAAAAGTTTCGACCCGAAGGGTCCCGCGATTGCTCACAGTGAACAACAAGCGGATACGGATGTCAATGTCGAAGCGAAAAACGCAGAAGTTTCTGCGTAGAGTCGTCGCCGTTGATGAAACGTGGATATAATATTATACGCTAGACGCCAAGCGACAGTCAAAACAATGGATTTTTTCGGGTGAATCTCCTCCGAAGAAGGGAAAGACAAGAAAGGACCATGGCCACGGTTTTTTTGGGATTCGAAAGGAATAATTGTCATGGACAGAAAGGAAGAACGATCACGGGGCAGTACCACAGTGAATTATGGGACCGATTCGATAGTAAATTGAAGGAGACACTACTAAGAAAAAAGTCCTGTTTCTCTAGGATAACGCACCAGAACATATTCTCGAATTATCGCGGCCAAATTACATGAACTGGCCCACGAATTACTATCGCACTTATCGCACTTGCCTGAATTGGCTCCCTGTGATTCCCCAACATAAAAAACATAGCTTGGAGGAAAAAATTTAGCTCAAACGATGAGGTAACCACCGAGACAGAAGCGTATTTTCAAGAGTTTGAGAAAATGTATTTTGTGGAGGGGTTAAAGAAATCGCAGAAACGTTGAGAAAAGTGTATGAAAAGGAGCTTACGCTGAAAATTTAAAAAATACGAAAAACCCGCGTCTTTATTCCTAGCACGGGTAGTTATTGATCAATATTTCAATATTTCAATATTTCAATATTTCAATATTTCAATATTTCAATATTTCAATATTTCAATATTTCAATATTTCAATATTTCAATATTTCAATATTTCAATATTTCAATATTTCAATATTTCAATATTTCAATATTTCAATATTTCAATATTTCAATATTTCAATATTTCAATATTTCAATATTTCAATATTTCAATATTTCAATATTTCAATATTTCAATATTTCAATATTTCAATATTTCAATATTTCAATATTTCAATATTTCAATATTTCAATATTTCAATATTTCAATATTTCAATATTTCAATATTTCAATATTTCAATATTTCAAATGGTTGCCCATTGATATGTTCCGTGGCGCATTGGTTAGACCGCTTGACCAGAATTAAATGGTCTGTGGTACCCTTGCGTCTTATTAGTTTCCTATTTTATTTATTCTTTATTTTTCCCAATATCGTGAAATTACACACAGAGACCCATTTGTTTCAAAATCACTTTCGCTACTGGTTCTGCAAAGGCACACACTGCAGTCAAATATATCAGTAACTTAAAAATGGAATTCCCATCAGCCACACAGTAAAGCTGAAAATTATCAAATTAATCGGAGAACAGCCAAAGAAACGCAAATAATTACGCAACTCAATGGCATAGGGTTGGATGGCGCCTATAGTTAGCTCTCAATTGGGATGACTAGAACTCCTTGTCCGACTTGCAAGGCAAGGAGGCTTCATTTAGAAACTCATCGCATCAGTGTGTGTGTGTGTGCGTTTGATTTATGTACCAGAGTATATTTTAGGTCATGCAACGCGACTACATGTGTTCAATGTAACGTTACATAAATGAAATAATAGTTTCTCCGAGGGCAACTCTATACAAAGAGTGCCATGGTCCCGCACCAAACTAGCGCACCAAGAATGTAGATTGGCTTGCGGCGAAGTGCACTCTGCCTAAAGATCTTCTTGTTGGTGCTAACTAGGTGTGTGCATCCGTAGATAGCATGAGCAGTGCTCGTATTTCGTACATACCTTATGCGCACTCACCTGGAAAGATTGCCGTATTTCATTTGGAAAGGTTCACTGAAAAGTGTGTTATGTGTTTGTGTGTGATCCATTTTTCTATCGCAAAAGTTTTTCTTTTTTTCTTTCCAATTGTAACGTTCTCCCTGTGTTTGCCCGAATCTTTGAGTTTGTGTGCATTTTACAAGAAAATAACAATGGCGAATACATTCCATTGTGTGTGAAAGTGCCCCAACCGAGCACCGAGGCCCTCCAGCACCGGCTCTCTGCTAGCACCTAGAGATGAGTTTTTGGACAAATAACTTTGGTGTAACGTTATCCTTGGTGAAAGTGTAAATGTGAATTTTGCAACAACTGCAGTTACTTTTCTTATCACAAACAAATGGTGTGGGAGTTGGGTGGATGGGTGGTCCTACATTTTGCTCAGCCTGAAGTCCTTCATTTCCTCATTGTTGGTTTATCTATCTGCGCACGATTTTGTTTTTGTGGCCGAAGTAACCATCAACCACTGCGAGGAAAACGTGATTCAGCAGATATTGTTGTTGTTTACAAGGTGGAAGAGGAAAGAATGAAAGGACGGACAAAAAGGATATAGTAGTTCAAGTACCCCATCTACTCAAGCGTTGTCGGTGGTGGTCAAGTACACTTTTCGTTATCGAAAAGGGTGAGCCAATTTATTTTGTTCCTCGTAAATTGGCACTTGGTTCAGAAGTGTAAGAAATAAGGACCAGAGATGAATGTTTTGTTTTGATGAAAGAATATCATCAGTCAGTACAACTGTATACGTCCTATGAGTATAGTTTTCAATATAGAAACGGTAACATAGGAAGAACGAGAAGGAACTTAAAGATTCATTTCGCGGTGAAATTTATAGAGGATTATACCTTTCGCCGTTACCAATGCTAGGTTGAAGAGAATGCAGCCATCCCCTGGTTCGAGCCTGTTTTAGATGCTGACTGGATTTGATAGTGATCCGGATATTTTTACTTGGCTTATAACATTGGTCATAGTCAACCTGCATAGTCGTTTCAGTTTATATGGGATGCCGAATTCTTTAAAGTCTATAAAAAGATGTTGTAGTGAGTTTTGAAACTTTAGACATTTTTCCATCGCCTGCTTGAGGGTAAAAATATGATTACTTGTTGGTTTGACCTGGGATAAAGCCACGCTGGTATGAGCCATTGATGAGTTTAGCGTATTGTGCTATCCTGCCTTGATATATCCCTTCTTATATATGGGGCACAGGATGCCGAATCGCCAGTCTTCTGGCATCGCTTCCTATACTTGCACTATTAGTTCAAGAACTGCTTGGTGTAGTGCTGGACCTCCTGATTTAATGAGCTCCGCTGAGACAGTATCTGATACCGAGGCGTTTTTGTTTTTATGATGATTTTCCGCTGTGCTAACTTTGTCTATGCTTGGTGGCGACAGCATAGTTTGGTCGGCGATTATTGGTGGAGCCTCTAATTCCTCAGTTAGCTCGCCATTTAGCAACTATTGAAAGTCAACATCTTAACGCTTTAAGATGGCTTTGAGATCGGCGATGAGATTTTTTGTAGTATGTGCGGTGTATATTGCGTCATACCGCAATGGCCTAAGATGGAGTCAGCAGTACTATGGCGGGTCCATTTCTTTTCTACGCCTGACATCTCAGTCCCACGACTTACTCCTCACCCTGCATTTAGGGCGAGTCCTACCGCTTGACCGTAGTTGTTTCTGGTCTCTTTGCTGCGAAGGCCAGCCGTGTTGACTTGAATCAGATTCGCGAATGCAGTATTTCGTTATGATGCAATACACGCTCGAAGCTGGCTTTTTCTGACTAGAAACCCGACCCCGAGCACATGATGTCTTGCATCACAGCTCAAATAAATGTCATATTCTGATTTTTGTAAGACACCATTCCCCGTCCACCGCATCTCTTGAATTGCATTTATGTCAGCATTATATTTGGACAGGGTATCGGCTAGCTGCTGTGCAGCTCGTGCTCGTTAAGCCGCTTTCGTTACCGTGATCGTATCCGATGCTGATTTGAGGTGCCATCATAGTTTTTTTTACGGGCGAGGTTATTGGCCTCGCGCCAACCTTACTTTGAAGGGACTAGAGAGATCATTCAGCTTTTCCTGTATTGTAGGAAAACTACTGGCGGCCAACACATTGAGGTTTGATTGCACTTCTACCAGTCAGAGGAAGTGATAGCACGAAAAGCTGGACGTCCGAGTAAGTCGACAATCAACCGGACTAACAACAATATAATAACAACAACAACAACAAAAACAATTGTTTGTTTATTTATTTTTCACACGACCATAGACGAAAGTGACTGTTTCGTATACTATAACATAGCCTCGAAAGTAGGCGTTATCCACGCTAGTGTGTTAACATAGAAAATTCTTTTGTTATTTACTGGAGTCTCAGCGAACACAAATTCCCACAGTAGTTTTGTGGCTACCGCCTCGTGCTTCAAGTTTTGACTCGCACGATAACATCCACTTTCCTAGCTCTTTATATCGCAATTCATTTCAATATTGTGAGAAAACAAGACGAAGTCCTATAAAAATGAAATGAAAATGAATTTTCCTCATTAAACGAAGAAGGCGGTTTTGAAGATGTTTCTGCAGATGAACGGACCTGATTCCTTAATCGCTTTAGTTTTTATTTCGCTTTTTATTGAGTAACTGCAGACAACTTTGTTAAATACAAAGGAAAACAGCAACTGCATATATTAACCAGGCTGCTGGCTCGTGAAAATGCTGGCCAATGCCCTACCGAAATGCATCATCGCATCATTGATTATTTTATTCGCCTTGGGCTGAAATAATTTGGCAGCAAATTGAATGCGCAATCTGCCTGGCAAAACGCTCGCAAGCCATTTCCGCGATATATACAACACATAGAAATACGAGTAGCTATGTAAGATTTCAGTAAATATTGGCAAGAAGGAGCAACGGTTCGATTTGCGCCCAAAACAAACAGCGCAAATTGCTAAGATAATGAGCCGCTCTCGGTCTGCTGTTTATTCATCTGATTACGAAGACAAATTAGCGTATTGCCCTATGGCAATAAATTTTCCTGGCAAAATAGCCTGCTACGAATGGCCAACTATTTACTGCTATAGGGCTGGCGGGCATTACAGACAGCCTCGCCGACCGACCACGACCAACATGCGATGGATGTTATGATACGCCACCATCAGATTCTATAGCTACGTTCAAATTTATTACTATAGAAGTCTTTAACTGTACATATTTGCAAAGAAAAACAAATTGAAAACTTGGTCAGAGTTGGATTTCCTTGGGAAATTCTACCCCCAACGACCACCGATGTAGACTTCCTGGCGGTAAAAAAGTTGTTTGGGCATCGCGTTGTTATGTGATGTGGTTGGTTGGTCGTTCATGGTTCTCTGTAGTTGCTCTACTGTTGCCAGGCAAAATAACAATAAAAATTCATTGAGGAGTAGATACAGTAGAATGTGGTACACTGTGTTATCAGTCGAGGTAGAAAAGAGGTTGTAGTTTTGAAAACAATTTAACAACAAAAATTAAGGCGTCAAAATCGGGTGAGAAAATTGTCAAAATGGGTTATGCAATTTATTCATTCAACAGAAAAAAAGATTTTAGTCAAGTAACGGACAGGACAGAAGATTAAGATATTTATAAATAAATCGATAAAAAGAGTACCATATGAGTTGTAAAAGCATTGTACTTGGCTCCTCTGTAGAGCTTGTCTTCTTGTGTTGCAATTATGCGTTACAGCACTCTGGAAGCTGGCATCATCTTTATATTCAAAATAATAAGGGCTTAGCCCAACTTATTGCCGTGACGTAAGTCATCCAGAGAGTCCTCCCTTGGCAATAAGTCTCTATATAAAAAAAAAAAAATATTCTATTGCCAATGATCTTCATTCCTGATAACTATTATTGGACTAGCAGTCCTATGATGTAGTCCTCATTATGCATTTATTCGATTTTTAAAATATTATTCGCTAGGCCATTGTTTTAATACCATCTGAAGAGCACTGGCCCAAGCTTTGAACCCTGTGGAACTCCATAATTAATTGGTGTGCTGGCACTAAATTTGTTTTTATTTTGATTCTGAAGCTCACTAAGATAATTTTTTTGTTCACCTATGTAGTACCCCTCAGAAATTAGCATATTATGGTATAGTTTATCGAACGAAGTCTACAAATACGATAAGTATATGATGTTTTTTGTTTAAGCTACCATTTACTAGATTTGTTAAATCAAAATTTTGTTTGTGGTTTGGTTTCTGCAATATCTACGATGATTTCTATTAAAAATTTAGAGTTGAAGCCATCCATTGCTTAAAAGAAATTTTCTTCTTTGTTAATATAAACTTATACCAAAACTCCATCTGGTTACGATGATAACAGGCCAGTCCCGAGCCCGCGTAAAGGAAGAGGAGGGTTTGAGGCAGCTGATTTGTACTATCCCCAGTAAAAGATATTCCTAGTCCAAGATGGAAGGGCGTACGCTGATGCCTAACAGGGAACTTATTCGCTAGTATGTGGACTCTGAATACCTGGTGACTTTTGGGCTTAATTAGCTACCTTGGCATAGCGGGATCTGACAAGGATGAACTTTCTTCCCGGATTCTCGTACGTCATTATTGATTCAAGATTTAAAATTTATGAGACCGACCGTTAAGCAACCCGCTCTATCTATAGAATGGCCAACCCCCTGAGGACGTGAATCAGCCACTTCTGGTTTTGACGCATCCACAATCGTTGATGCATGTAGCGTCATCTCGGAGAAATCTGGATGCTCTTCTATTGGGAACACCGAGGTGGATTTTTTTGGTCAAACATGCTTTGACATGCTTTATGTATGGTCAAGGATTAGAGAGTGTACTTCAACATCCAGGGAGGACTTATGAGCACTATAAGAGTATTACAAGCGAACCTGCATCACGCGAATAGCGCGTCCGCCACCCTCAGCAAGCGGTTCGCCGATAAAAATATAACCCTTAATCTCATCCAAGAGCATTGGGTTACTAACGGACAGAGTAAGTTGATCTGTAAATGTGGGGAGCCAAGGCCAAGGGCGGCCTACTAGATCGGCACGACCATCAACTTTCTTCCTACTCCAGAAATCCTAACGAAAGACCTGGTGGCACTGCTGAATGAAGTTCCGACCCAGAGGGGAACACATAACATCGTGTGTGGTTCAGCAAATTACCCCGAACACGAGGACAATATTCCGCCCTTAGAAGTCCAGGAGCTGATAGAGCACTGTCGAAACCGAAACCTCCAGTATCTCATGTGATGCAAATGCACGTCATGAGGTCTGGGGCAGCAGCGACATCCATAGAAGGCGTGATATGCTTGTCACATCTATAAAGTCCACAGGGGACTTAGATGAGGGAGCAAATCCACTTAATGATGTGTTGCTCTCATCCTATCATGGCAGCTGTGTCCCTTAAACCAGCTTAAGGAAACGAAAGATTTCCTGGTGGAAACTGGCTAAGCTTAGGAAGAAGGTTAGAAAAGTCTTCAACTGTGTTCTAAACGTATGAAGAGTTGGGACGAATATAGGTTTGCCCTTACAGAGTACAACTCTGAATTAAGATGATCCAAACGTGCCACTTGGAGAAAATGCTGCGAAGACATTGTCGAAATGCTAGTAACTGCACGAATCCACAAAGCTTTAATTCAGGTTTATTAAAAAAGTCCGATGGCACCAATACTGTGAGGACTGTGAGGACTGTGAGGATACAATAAGAACCCTACTCCAGGTTCATTTTCTAAGTTCATCTACTAGTGCACCATAAAGTACCCGTGCGCATCGGACCAAAGGGTCTGTATTAGGGTAAATAGTTTATCCGGTAAAATCTTCAGTTAGGATAAGGTTAAATAGACAGTAGGCTCTCTTGAACCTTTCAAAGATCCCGGCGGTGATGGGATCTTTCCAGCGCTTCTACAGAAGGCAATCGATCTCATCCTGCCGGCTTGCTTTTTTTAGAGCAGCTAGGTACAATTGGGGGTGCATTCCTAATAATTGGAGACAGGTAATTGTGATATTTATCCCCAAACCAGGCAATAGTCCTAGTATGCTGCCTAAATCATACAGACCTATAAGTCTAACATCATTTGTCCTCATAACCATGGAGAGACTTATTGATGTTCATATTAGGGGCCGGTTAGAATTCTCTGCCCCTCTTCACTCAAGTCAGTTTTCTTCGCTTTCGCTAACACTGGCTACGACTCTATTGCAAGGGCAATCAGTAGCAAAGGTATCGATGTCTCGATTATGATCATGCTTGAAAGTCGAGATATTATTTCCTCCTCTGGATAAGTGTCTGCCTCTGTGATTGCAATTAAGGGATGTCCCAAAGGAGGAGTGCTTTCTCCCCTTCTGTGATCACTAGTCACTGACAATCTTCTAGTCGATTTCACAGATCAGGCTACATCGCCATTGGTTATGCGGACGATTTGGCAATTTTTGTTAGTGGACTATCACTAGTGCTTTACTTAGAATGGTGCAGTAGAGATGGACTTTCCATCAATCCTTGCAAAACCGTTCTAGTGCCTTTCATGAAAAGAAGATTGGTCAATTTGGGACATATCATCATCAAAAGCACCATTTTAGATTATTCCAGTGAGGTTAAATATCTCGGCGTCATCCTTGATAAACGGCTAAACTGGAATTCTCAGATCCATCGAACACGCCACTAGGGAATTGTGGGCCAGTCGACGCCTCTACGGCAGAACTTGGGGTTAAAATCCTAAAATTATAAGTTTCCGAAGATATAACTAAGAATGTGTTGCTTATGCACACATCATTAGTGGGACCTTTCGACTTTTGAGGAGTGCCTTGGGTTTTTTTGCTAAAATTTTATTGGCACTCTCCCACAGATGAAATAAAAAGACGTACAGACGGACTTTTGTAATAATATGGACAAAAGTTTACATAAACTAGCAGGACGCTACACGTTAACATATTTACACTTTCCTTCCTTCCTTCGGAGAATACCAAATATACCAAATTTCGTTCCCTCAATTAATCTCACAAAAACACAGGAAAAAATCTAATTGAAAACTGTAATGAAAAATGGAATTTCCTCAAAAGCACTTAGAAATTATTTACAAAAATTGTTCCATCTAATCACCCCAGTTCTACCCTAACGAAATGTTTCCAAATTGTAAACATAATAGCTTAAGAGTCAATAACCCACACAAAGTTTAATAAATAAACATAAACCATGGTCCTCCTCCTGCTTGCAAACATAAACTTCTCAGCTATTTAATTTACATCGTCTCCTCCTCGCTGTCGTCATGCAGAATCGTAAGAAAGCGACGACGACTATAGCCAAGCATGCCATCATTTTAAGTTTACAACATCTCCCCGTCCCGCTGCCGCCCTGTATCATTCGTATCTGTGTTGATCCGTCGTCTGTACATGAAATCGAATTAAGTGAAGTGAAGTTAATTAGGCCAAAACTACACACGATTAAGCGATTGTCTGTGCAGCACAAAACCGCAATGGCATCAGCTTCAGTGCTCCAGCGCCAGCCCTCCGCTTCTAGTTCCAGCCACAGAAGCATTGTTTATTTTGGACCAAGAACAATTCAACACAGCACGCTAAGCAAAATAGAAATGCACGGACGGAATCGAATGAATGAATGTGTGATTTATGAGCAGGCGATATGGGCGATGGTTAGTGCCAGAGTTGGAAGTGTGGTGCGGTGGGCAGGAGGCGACACTTAATTCACTTGCCGTCGCACTTTGAGGCAGTGAGGTGTGAAAAATGCTAAAATGCTGCTCCTTCATATACATGCGAGTACATGCAATCGGTAATCGCGCGAAATGCATGAAAGAAATTCTCTTATTATTTTGTTCCCATCCCCTACCTTCTGATGTTACAATGTAATTCTGGGTTATTTGGGTTGTAAACATTGTCGGTGGGTGGTTATCATCAGTGGGGGGGGGTGAAGTTATTCTGTAAGTTTTAGGCTGCTGAACAAAGTTTTACGTCGTTATTCATTTCCAACAAATGGAATTCGAATTTGTAGAAAAAACAACAATATTTTTAATCTAACTGGCCGTAGTAGTGAGTGATCATTTGTCAGGAGATCTCCTGATGATCCATTTCTAATCAATTTGATAAGTGCTTTGCGTTATTCAATCGCCTAATATAAGTGGAAGTCTTACTCTTAACTCCTTAGCTTGCTAGTTAATACAAAACTTGCAGCTTTGAAAACAGTTCATCAAAGCCTTGTGGAACATATAGAAAGTAAGTGTTGATGTGACTTAGGAATCGACTTAAACCCCAAGCTATTGTAAGTTACGATTGTAACTTTATTGTGACCAGGGTTCTATTTATAACGGGTCGTTACAATAAATTTCTTTGTTAGGGCTGTTCAGGTTAATTCAATGTTTATTCAATTCAATATAATTAAATGGGCGTTGACTTTAAGCGAATGCCTCGAGTGATTGTCCGACTGATCATCACCATCATCATATTTGGCTCTACAACAGCGGTCCGTTGCTGGCCTCCCGCAAAAAATCTCTCCACCGGTCCCGATTCTGAGCCGATGTTATCCAGTTTTTTACCTCAGCTTTCTGCCGACTCAGCGATGCCCTAATTGATCTGCTGAATTAGCGATATCTTGAGTGGTCTGCTGACTGAGCAATACCTGGATGGGGCAGTGCACTGACTAAGCGGTGCGCAAATTGAACGATGCATTACTTAATCGGTACACGTAAGTCGAACGAGCATTACTTGCGGAAGGCAGTATGCTCACTGAGCGGTACGCCTAAAACTATGAATGCTTATTTCGCCCTTGTATTGAAACCGAGCTGTTATATTGGTACAGCACCTGAAAGTAACCTCCACTAATAATGTGTTTTCCAATAAGAGCCTCTCATTTTGTTTTTTAAATTAAACAGATTACATTTCAGATATAAAAAAAACCTAACTATTTTCTTAAAGCACATAGATACTATTAATTATGGAATACAAAATCGTTCAAATACTATTCATGAAACGCCTGCAAAAGTTAGTGCGCTGAACCCAATTTTGCATCACATTTTCACATTAATCGAGCGATATTCCGGCAATTTCGTGTTTAGAGTCTCCGCCTTATAGACCGTAGACTATTAGATCTATTAAAGATAATGCGTCCAAATGCGTCAAATCGTACGAAAGAGGCCGTCCAATTAATTGGTCCATTTCTGGAGATGATCAACGAACTTTGACAGCAATAACTCAATTGTTTCGTCAAATGTGTGGCAAGTGATGCTTACCTACATGTTCCAAGTCTTCCAATTTATCCTAAAAATAGTCAGCCAACATGTTACAAACGTTCGTAAATAGGTGCCTACGGAACATATTAAGGGTTTTCTGGCCTAACCGTATCTGTAACGAACATCTTAACCAAAGAACGGGTCAGGAACCAATAGACAAAATCATCCAACGACGCGGAATTGGCAGTGGATTGGTCATACACACCGAAAAAGCGAAAGTTCCATAGCAAACTACACTATGCAATGGGAATCCGTTATCTCAGGATGGTAGAAGAACGGGTTGTCCGAGAAATACATGGCTCAGAACAGTTGAGGAGGAGTCACGGCAATTGGGGATGAGTTGGAGAGAGCTGAAGCTCATTGCCAGAAACAGCACGCGAAGGTGTGTAGGCGTAGTTGAGTCCACTGATCAGATTCACACCCTTAGGCAGGTGATGGAGAAAAGTCTTAGAGCTTAACACTCACTACACAACAAGTTAAAATATCCGGAAGCCCATTCAACACCAATAACGCGTTCCGACTGGCCTGCATCCTCTTTACCCTGGCGTTGAAGAAAGTGATCCGAGACTCTGTGTTCACGGCGAGAGGAACAATCCTCTATAATTCCATTCAGATACTGGCTTACGCAGACGACATTGACATCGAGCGGGCACCACCAAATGTTGGGCTGGACATAAATGAGTGCAAAAAATGTACATGGTGGCCACGTCTGCGAGCAGAAGATCCCGCAAATAAAATAGTGAAGCAAAGTTTTGAAGTAGTGCAATCCTTTATCTATCTTGGGTCAACTGCAGCACGTCGAGCACATGATATCTTGCATGACAGCTGTCATATTCTGATTATTTTTTAGACACCACCTTTTCTTATTCTTATGCTTTTATGTCTGCTTCTTGAGCTCGCTTAGGCGTTTTTGCAGCAGTGGTACACGTCGTAGATCAGTTTATTCGAGGCTGATTTGGACTCTTGTAATAATGGTTTTTTACAGACAAGATTATTTGCCTTTTGCCAACTTTACATTGAAAGGACAGCTTACCTGGAGAATGTGACTTTTGCAGTGAGACAAAGAGAACAAAACGCTGAAAAAGTACATTCCTATGAGCGATTTTTGGTTTTTTTTTACAATTCATGAACTCAGAATTAGATTTCAGATTTATTCGAATGCGACAAGAATTGAAAATTCGGATGTTCGTTCCAGTGTGGTGGTCACCAAACAGTAGCTTTTCAAGGCTTGTAATTGCTCATAGCCATGTAGCCATTCTGATCATTTTGGTTTTGGAATAATATTGTTCTTGGCACTAGGTATATAGCAAGTATTGGTGTATTCGGTGTGGGAAAAGCAATGCTCCACTTGCGCGAACAAAGCAAGCGACTGCAAGTGTACATTGTGCAAATTGCTGGAATTATTAATTAAACACAGAACTTCTGTTATGTTAGATGTAGGTAGGCATATCCACATTTAGAGCAACCCCCGCGCGATATTATCATTAACATTTTCAAATTAAGAAATCCAACATTTGCATTCATGTATTAATAATAGAGGAAAAGAAGAAAAAGCAAAGGGACATGTCCCAGTCCTACATTGAAAAGTCAAACAAAATTTAAAGTTACACAACGAGGATTCTGGAGAAATTTGAAAAGTTCTCTCTTTGGAACAATTATGTGGAACACATTTCGTTGGTGGTTGTAATGCAGCAACATACTCCTCGGCTCTTGTATAAATGGTGCAGTGCAGTGGTTAGTGATGTAGCAACAACTGCCAAAATGTACATCTTTGAATTTTTAACAAAGATGTGCACCTTTGAGTAAAATGGGACAATTACTTTTCCTTATGGGAAATGTTTTTTCCATTCAATTTATTTGAGCATTTTCAGTGCAAAGTTTACCCTTAGAATTGCAAATAATGTTCCTACCTAGTTGGAATAACTGAAAACTTAGCACGTCGGCATCTCGATGTACGAGTACAAGTAAAAGCTGCTCTCAGACATCAGGATAGTAAGCCAGGTGTTTGCGACTCCTCATTTCGGTCCGTAAATCAGTTTTATTTCTTGTTTTAAAGTTTTCAGTGCCATTAGTAGTCGAGAACAAATACAAATGTAGATGGAGAGTGTGTGTGTGTGTGTGTGAGTTTATTTGACTCCTTGTCTAACACATTTTCATCCGATTCGTCTCGTTGCAAAAAGTTATGATTTTCCTTACGACTGGAAACTTTTTGATACTGAATTAGTAATTTCCAACTAAGTTGGACTTGTAATTGCTGTAGTAAGGGGAAGTTTTTGGTCTTTCAATTACTGATGTACATACACATATGTTTAAGATGATTTTCACATTAATGCCATGTGACATTAGAAAGTTCGGAAGGATTTTCAATTCAAACACAAGAAAAGTTTCATTGGAAATGGAATGAATTAATTAGACATTTGTTTTTATTGTTCGTGAGGAGGTCAGCTGAATTGTGTTTAATTCATTGAATAGAGACAGCAATCTAATACATGAAGAAACAGAGAAACAGACATGTTTTTCATTTTCATTTTCTATTATCCATCATCCTAACATTGTGCCTCCACAATAGGTTTTTTGTATTCAGTCACATGGTCCCGATTTCCAGCGATGATATCGGATTTGCTTCATGATGTTGATAGGTAGGTTTAGGCTTCAATGACTTCGCCCACTTAGACCGGTGACGTTGTGATACCACATGATCTTATTTCTTTGCCCTTTTAAAAACCCGTTTAGAGCTTTATATGACCTGCAGCAGACCTGCTGCTTCGTATAGTTTTGTAGTCGATACAAACTTATAGCTGTTTGTCACCCTCCAGAGTCCTGTACAGATCCTTAGTACCTTCCTTTCAAATAGGGAGATCTTTTTCATCGTTGTTGGTGAGACGGTGAACCATATGGGGTAGCCATAGGTTATCACTGGCATCCGAAAGGTTGTATTTCAACCAAGTTAGTAGCCGTTCAATCGCTATCCCCTCAGTTTAGTTTTGGAGACGAACGGAAGTTTTCACATTCGGCTTGTCACAGGAGACTCCAGCCTCTATTCTATCGTCTAGCTTGGTGACGTTAATCAGAAACTGCAGAGCTTCGGTTTTATAGAACCACTAACCAAGAATACTCTAAAATGACATGTAGTTCGAAAACCTTTATCGAAGCATAAGATGGGTATAGATGCGACAGTTAACCCTTTACGATTTGTTTAGTGTCAAGTGGCCTGTCAAGAGACATTGCCAGTGATTTACTGCAGACAGTATCGTAGAGGTGTGATATCTACCGTTAGAAGGTGAAGCATTCTCTCTAGGGAACGTATATGTGTTGTCCTCAGCGCCCCACTAGTATGCATAAAGGGTGGGTTTTGCAAATTCTTTGTAATTTTCCTAAGTGACTTTGCCAAATGCGGGTCACACAAGCTTACTCCATATATAAGTACAGGTCTTAGTATCAGCTCCCCTTTCAGATCCAATTTTTTCCCAATGGCAATCTATTGACGACGTTTGATGTTTGATGTTTGAAGTTTGATGTTTAATGTTTGATATTCGATGTTTGATGTTGGATGCTGGATGTTTGATGGTTGATGTTTGATCTTTGATGTTTGATGTTTGATGTTTGATGTTTGATGTTTGATGTTTGATTTTTGATGTTTGATGTTTGATGTTTGATGTTTGATGTTTGATGTTTGATGTTTGATGTTTGATATTTGATGTTTGATATTTGATGTTGATGTTTGATATTTGATGTTTGATATTTGATGTTTGATATTTGATATTTGATATTTGATATTTGATGTTTGATATTTGATGTGTGATGTTTGATGTTTGATATTTGATGTTTGATGTTTGATGTTTGATGTTTGATTTTTGATTTTTGATTTTTGATTTTTGATTTTTGATTTTTGATTTTTGATTTTTGATTTTTGATTTTTGATTTTTGATTTTTGATTTTTGATTTTTGATTTTTGATTTTTGATTTTTGATGTTTGATGTTTGATGTTTGATGTTTGATGTATGATGTTTGATGTGTGATGTTTGATGTTTGATGTTTGATGTTTTATGTTTGATGTTTGATGTTTGATGTTTGATGTTTGATGTTTGATGTTTGATGTTTGATGTTTGATGTTTGATGTTTGATGTTTGATGTTTGATGTTTGATGTTTGATGTTTGATGTTTGATGTTTAATCAACTTGGCCCAGCGCCTATACTATTATTAGAAAGAGGTATGTTTGCACTTTCAATAGGCTACTAATCTCAGTAACTAATCGACCGATATTGATTCGGTTTTCACCATTGGACAGGGTTTGTAGCCCCGGAGGTTATGGGCTACAGTTTTTTGGGAAGTGGTGGGTGGTGGGTTGGTGGGTTGGGGGCTTAGGGGCCTCAGTGTAAGGGATGGTGTGAGTTGGTGTGTGGTCAGTGGAGAGGTGTCAGTGGGAGGGTGGTCAGTTTGGTTTGCGTGAGTACCTAATGGGACAGATTTACATTCGTGCTCGCGGAGTTGCAATTTTAAGCGGACTCAGCATACACAAATCCACTGGACCAGATGGTAATCCCCCATTACTTCTGAAGAGGAGTTCTTTATCGCTGGCATTACCATTGCTCATACCTTTACTATTCTTTTGGACTTTTTCCGAGTAGTAGGAAAACAGCATTTGTCCAGTCGATAGCAAAAAAAGGCGAACCGTCATGTCTCTCTTCGTACCGACCAATAGCATTAACGTCCCTTCTTTCTAAGGTCATGGAAACGCTGATTAACCGTCAGCTTATGAAATATCTTTAATCACGAGAACTACTCAATGACCGCCAATATAGTAGTTTCTTTGCTTTCTATGTAACCCTGCTTCAATGGATTTGAAGCTATCTTTCAAAGCGTTCAATCCACGTTGTGTTGGATGGTTTTAAGTCTGATATTCACAGCATAAATGCGGGTGTCCCTCAGGGCTGTGTTTTGTCTGCGACACTCTTTCTTATTTTCATTAACTATCTTCTGTCTGCAACTTCTAATCCAATACATTCCTTCGCTGACGACAGTACTCTTAGCTTCTCTTATATGTTCGCAGGTTCACGTTTTCTTTTCTCTTCTGATGTGGAACTAGAACAACAGCGTATGTTTAGGTCGTTAAATTCTTATTCCAATTTATCGTATCCAAAACCCAATGCTGTCTTATGTCGTTGAACCTCCAGCCACTATCCATGAATGGCACTTGCATCGAGGAATCTGAAAAACTAGCAATTCTTGGTATGTGCGTTAACGACACGCTTCGTTGGAATGACCAGATATTCAACGTCGCAAAAAATGCTGCGAGTTGCCTTGGATTCCTAACATGATGCAAGAAATAATTCAATTCCTCTGATCTGGGTACTCTCTACAAGGCATTCATTCGCCCCAAACTTGAGTATAACTGTCATGTCTGGTCAGGTGCACCTAAGACCACCTTGCATCTGCTTGACAGAATACAGAACCGTGCGATAAAATTTATCGGTGACGTAAACATAGCAAAATCAATAGATTCGCTTAAACATCGCAGGAACGTTTCCTGCTTGTCACTGTTCTATCGCTTCTTCCATCAGCGGTGCTCAAAAGAATGAGCCAGTTGCACGCCACCTCTCCTTGAGTTCAACCGCAATACCCACGGCGCTCTAAATGCTCATAAGTTTACTCTCAAGCCCATCTTCTGACGTACTGTTATGTTTAGTCGTACAACAGGAATGTGGAATGCTTTACCAAGTTCTGTATTCTCGCATCAATATGATCCACAGACATTCAAAATACATGCACATCGACATCTGCTCTTTCCTTCCTTGATAACTTAGTGCTCACGCTGTGCCAAAGGGTTTAAACCCGTTGAGCGCGGGCCAACGAAATAAAAAGTGCTTCTCAGAGCTCAGAGAAATTGGAATAAGCAAACTCAGAATCGGAACTTGATTCAATTTATGTATGCCACAGCTTATTTCCTTTATTGTGAAGCGAGCCTAATTCTTTGTTGTTGCAAAAATGAGATGAGATGATGTTCTTTGGGCCTGGACCGATTACCGAAGCCACTGAAAATCACGTCATAGAATAACTTGATAGCATAGAATATAGAAGTTTCATCATGAGTCAGACATTTAACACAGATGAACTAATAGTTCGCCTTTACGTTCGTCGCTTTCTTTATGGTCGCGTTTTCAAACGCACCGTTTTGGTAGTCGCCTTTTTGAAGTCGCCATTTTAAAAGAGTACTCGTACGCGTGGTTATCAAAAAACTCCTTCAGTCTTGACTAAATGGGGTCTGGTGGTTGCATTTTTGAAGTCGCAATTTTAAAAGGGTCCTCCTAGTTGAAATAATAAGGGCACTTAGTTAAGTGGTTGTCAAAAAACTCCCCCAGTCTTAACTAAAGGAGGTCTGTGTGTCGCAATTTTAAAAGGGTACTCGTACGGGCACTTAGTTGAGTGGTTGTCAAAAAACTTCATCAGTCTTGACTAAAGGGGGTCTTATTGAGAATTGTTGGCCAATTTTTTTCATAAGAAACGGAGATTCTGGGGCTATTCGGTAAGATAAGTAAAAGCAGACAAGTCCGAAAGTCCATTGCATTGCGGTGGAGTTTCTTGAACCTAACAGCTGAAGTGTAGACTATGCATGTAGTTGCAATGTGTCGTAGTTTTTTAAAATTACACCCAATTTCTGTTTGTGTTACTTTACACTACAAAACACTGATGCTGATAGCCTGCGAAAATACTACGGAATGTGTTTCTTGGAGCAATGCAATGTAGAAGTAGTAGCATGGAAAGTCTCACAGTTCCTACATACGAAGGACCGAAAAGGAGCTGTGCAATTATTCATCCTTGACAATATTAATAAAGGACTCTCTCTTTACCGCTTTTTCTTGAAACGAGTGAATTTTCCATTTCGAATAAATTCAAAACCGAATGCTGATCAGATACATCATACCACTCTCGACAGGACATAAATATTATTTTTTTTCTTTTGGTTGTTGTGAGAAAATTGTGAAATGTCATGTGTTGAGGTATGAAAGATATGAGTTAAGTGTGAAGGCAAGTGAAAGTGAATTTTTTTTAAATCGTCTCCTTGGATCTCCTCTGAACTGACGAACGAACGTGCTTGAAGCACTTATCGGGGCAATTGTATCTGAAAGGACGAAGCAAGCAATTTTGTGTGTAAATTTCGGTTTTATCGCGGTTAACGATCACATCTCAACAGCAATGTCATGTAGTGTTAGTCTCGCATAATCTATTAGGTGTTTGCTTGCGATATCATTTTGATCAGTGTGGCCTTTCTTCAGTGGCGTACATGATTCAAATTGGCCAGTTAGAAAGGGAAAGAAAGTGCCATGTATGAATTGTTCGATCAGGACGAAACACGACATTAAATCATTTGTGCACTTGTCCTCCGGCTTGTATCACGACAGGTAGCTCCGTTTCTTGCTGACCTTCCATTGTGCGATTGCGAGTTTATGTATTACAAATTCAGTGGCGCTAACAGGATCATAAATTACCGATACTAATCTGTTTGCTTGCCATGTCTACTGTCCTGTCTCGTAAACAGAGGAAAGGAATTTTGAATATGAATTTCTCTGTCGAGAGTGCCGATGCGAAGCACTTTCCTTCCTGCCCGATGACGCCACTATTCTGGTTCATCCTGAATTCTTGTCGTCCGCTGGAGGATTTTCAAGGAAAACGAATTGTCAGCGCGACTGGAGGTGCAATTGAATTATTTTTATGACTGTGAGAGAATTATCAGAAAATTGTGTTGGTATGATTGTCGTTTTATTACTTTTACGAGGATTTCTCTGATGTCTTAATATTCTCCAATTGACTGCTGCTGCATGGGCTTACAGACACTGGCACTGGTTGGCTACGCTTCCTTCTTCCTCAGTGCTGCGTCTGCCTTTTTTATGCGCTTAGCGCCGTCATATCATACAGATTGCTGGACACTTTGTACGACGTTTGCTGAATCGAAAAAAGACGTTTATTACTTTATTGATATTGGGAACACGTCCTTCGAGTCAAATTGGCTTCATTTTCTGTTTCTAGCAGAGTGTTGCTTTTACCAAAATAATTTATTTATTGATTGGTTTCCTTGTTTTTCTTTTGATTCCATTGAATGCGTTGCATTACATCTGAGATCTGATGAACAGCAATAATTTGATGGATGCATCTGGAATATTTTCGATTGACAACGACGAGACAAAGGCAATATGGTCGTTCAGTCAATCAGAGCGATACACTGAAAATGGATGACAGTATACGAGCGATGGACATTAGAACAACGCTTCACTCAAGCGATCAAAAAAACTGAGAGAAAAATCCAAAATGTGGCAATTTAGAAGCAGAATTTGTTTCGATTCGAACCAAAATATCCACATCTGCTTCATTTATCTCTTGTCTCAGGTCATCTTGTGCAGAGTCTACCCAACCATCCGCTGCTGTGATGTGATGACGATGTGACGAGGATGACGATGATTGTGTTCATTTCCAGGGAATCGCACATTCAATGAATACTCAATTTGTTTATTCAATTGCCAACCCAATCACACAGTTAGACATTCCAATGGCCAACCGGCTCCAAATCGCATTGGGATTCAGTAATCATTCGGCAATTTCTGCTTAAATGCACATTTTGAATTGATTATGGGGAAAACCCGGAATATCTTAGTTCAACCTTTGAACAAACCATTTGCTTATATCAATTTGTAGTTTACATTTATCAGTGCTGGTGTCTCGGCACTGAGACAGAATTAATGAAACTTAAATAGAGACCATCCTTTAAAAAGGAGAATCTAAGATGGAGCAGACACGCCAGAAATACTCTGTTGACTTATGGGACTTATAAGGACTGTGTGTTGTGTGAGGATAAGTGAAGAATGTAAAAGGCCTCTAGCATTGTGTATAGAATTTGCTGTAACCTATCCTGTAGCATATGCAGATTCGTACGAAAGTAGCCTAACTGAACGCGATGTTCTAGTAGTAAGTCCGGCAGATAAATGATGATGAGATGATGCGATTTAACGAAATAGTTGGAAAGTAACAGAGGACACACTTTAAACCAAACAGTCTAAGAGGAGAATTGTTCAAAGGTTTACAAATTGGTGCATAAAAATTGTCTGAAACTTGATGTCAATAAATGTCAAGAAATCAGTTAGACAAAAGTAATGCTGTCATTTGCGAGTCAGTCATCAGAATTATTTGAGTCGAAGAAGATTGCGATGAGACAGAGTTTCCCTCTTACTCTAGAAAGATAATAAATAAGGATAAGCAACAAAGGTCTTTATATGGCATTTTTATGAGACAATTGCTTCAATCGGAACATATTGAAAACGTTATGTCACCGCACTTCTTCCTTCCCCATCATGACATGCTGAAACATGATAGCATCACGACATAGCAAGGTCTCGTGCTGGATGCGTCTATGAAAACATTTACAAAACCATCATTAAAATATATTCCAATAGCCATAATAGGTAAGATGCTACCGCATCGCTCTTTGTCAGGGGAACCCTTGACCGTGATAATTGACCGTTAATAATGCATATAACAAGAACGCATTTGGATGAGAAATATTGGCGAATGACTTTTATATGGATGACTTTGTGTCCGGTTCAAAAAAATTTTACGAAGCCCTTATAATGCAACCTATCAATTTACAGACTGCAAACTTATAATGCAACCTATCCTATTTATTGACTGACGTCAATTGACTATAATGAGAGCTCACACACATCACATCAAACAAGCGACTATTTGAGCACTCAAACGATCGAATTGATCGGTCATCCGCATTAGAGCCCCGAATTGGCACCCAATGACTTCTTCCTGTTCCCAACAATCAAAGGTACGATGCGTGGACAGCGATTTTTATCGCCTAAAGAAGCGGCTGAAGCGTTCAAAAACCATGTTTTGCGACTATCATCTTCGGACTGGAAAAAGTGTTTCGATAAATGGTTTGAGCGAGCCAGTGTGGACATGGAATACACTGAGAAAGTCCGCTGTTCCTTGAGCTTCGTCAGAGATCGCGTTCTCACTTTCCTCACCACCTAAGCACAGCTAATGTGGATTAACTTAACCAATTGTACCACGTCGAGGGCGATGTGGCCTTTCTATAATAAAGGCAAATCCATCGAGCTGTTCTCCAGATCACGGAGGGATGTTTCAAAAGCGGTTCCCGTAATCAGGATCATTGGCCAGCAGCCAAAATGGGAATCCATCACAATACCTTTACCAGGACCTGCTTGGATGTGAATGACAAAGAAACTCTAATTCATTATCTCTGCAAGAGTCTGGCCCTGGTCTCCAGAAATTGAGTAATCCCTTCTTTTCCAATCATCGATCTGATATTGTTTCTAAATGCCACTATAGTAGACACATAAAAAACATAAGAGAAGCGTATTACGCTCTGAAAGACCACAGGTTGGATATAATACACCCAATTATTTTTCTTTCCATTGATCTTCTAAAGGAATGTGGTTACAAAATGGCGCACTCAAGCGCTATGTGACGCTCTAGCTAAGACCTACTTTACTTACCTACACTTTAATAATAATTTAAGTAAAATACACTTGGGTGCAAAAATTTCGCACATTGATCAATTCCTATGTTTGCCTTATGTTCTTGAATAAAGACTCAAAGTCTATTTCAACACCTATCCAGTGGCATCTTTTATAAACACTATACTGTGCCAATAAAGTGATTTTTGGGATCAAAATCTAAAGAACACTTTTTTTGTCATTTTAGCAGCATAAAAATTTGGGGTAAAAATCGAATTAAAAAATAGAAATTAGCAAAAAAAAAAACAACCAATAAAAATTAAAATTTTTCATCTAAATTCTCTAATCGCAGAAATTGATATGGGAGCCCCTCGATCCTGGGCCATTTTTTTTTTATTGTAGAAGAAAATCATCGAAACAAACATTTGACATCAGATGTTAAAATTGAAAAAGCTCAGATCATTTTATTCTGAGCACTTAGAGCACGCTCATACTCTGAGCAAATAAGAAACACGAACATTTATCTTGAGAACTCTTTTACTGCTCTGAACTAATTTATGATAACGCCAAATGACAGAATATTGTGAAAACTTGTTGTTCTATCTGTAAGTTGATATCGACAACAAAAAAAAACATCAATAAAAATACAATTCAGTATATAATTTAAATGTAAGTTGAAGTAAGCATAAAACATGTATGTCTCGTTTCATTTGCTGGGTTCATTTGTGCGTGCGCTAAGATTTCTCTCTCTCTCTCTCCACCACCACCAAAACCATGCAGCGCAGCCGACTGCGCAGCACACACCGCAGACAGTCCATAAAGGGCGACGAATATCTGATGCCAGTACAGATATTTAAAAAATGTATAAGGGCCTTGCGGCCGAACCCGGGACCCGATCACTACCAAATTTTCGAAAAAGTATTGTTTATTGGGTATACACATGTGTGTAAAATTTGAAGAAAATCGGGTAAATTTTTTAAAATTTTTGTTTGGGAGCCCCCCGACCCCGCAGCCCGAGGGGCCTCAAAATTTAATAGAAAGTGTTGTCTCCGGAAATACGCAAGTGTGCAAAATTTCAATAAAATCGGGCCATGGGAAGTGGGTTAAAAATTGATCGCAAGAATCCACGACAGACGACCGACCGACGACCGACCGACGACCGACCGACGACCGACCGACGACCGACGACCGACGACCCACGGGCAAGTGAAGTTAATATAGAGAATTTAAAAACATTTTTATTAATAAGAAATATTCCCTCCACTAGCCAGAACGACAACTTCCATTCGTTGTTTCACTAAATCTTGAGGTATCGCCTCCCATTCCTATGCGATAGCCTATTGCAGCTCCTGGAGACGCGTTGGAGCAATTTCTATGCCTTGAACTGTTTTTTTTTCAGCTAGTCCCAAAAATGTTCGATGGGACTGATTTCCAAGCTTCGAGCTGGCCTCTTCATAAGAGGTGCATCAACCTCTTGAAGATACTGGTACACTATACCAGCCGTATGCGGACTTGCATTATACTATATGAACAGAAAGTTTTCACTAGTAATGAAAAGGTACGACATAGTCCTCGAGTACTTCCTCGATGTATCGTTGAGAAGTCGATCCTCTTGATCGACGTCCAGTATTAGCTCCGGAGATGAACACAAGATCTTTCTTCGCCTCCAGTGACATGCCTCCCCAGAATATGCACGATCCACCGCCATACGAGATACGTTCTTATATGCAACATTGTACAAATAGCTCTCCTGATCTTCTGTACACCATGCCTCGCCCATCTCGACACATAAACACATCCTGCAATCGTTAGAAAACGGGGCAGCTCTCTATTGTTCTTCTGTCCAATCCAAATGCTCTCGTGCGAACTGAAACGATGGGCTGGGGTCAATTTCGGCCCGTTTGCTTCACCTTCTCGAAGTCGTCTTCTAAAGGGCCAACTATAATGGACTTGAGTTGGATTAATTTAGCATATGACTCATTACCAGCAATTCATATGCTCTGACCGGTCGGTTTCATCAAATGTTCGTTAACTTACGTGGGATTAAGCAAGGCTTCAGTGAAGTGAGACATTCGGCGCGGAAATTTGACAACTGAGAGAAATTGTGTGAAATGCAAGTATGTAGTTGCTAAAGTTTATTATGGGTAAATGAAAGAATGAGAGAAATTAGTTTCGTTCGGTTTTGTCGTGAGAATAAGCCCGCTGCAGCCCATTATAGTTTTCTCTTAACTGTCCATCGGCTGATTTCGACTTCACGAACTTCTCAGAGCCGCCTTCCCAGTTGAACCGCATTCAAAGGACTATTTCGCAACGAAGTCGTCACAAGAAAGCGGTTATTACGCTGTGTTGTAGCACGAGGTCGGCCAGATCCTTGTCGCCGTTTGAAGCCGCCATTTTCTTCATATCTCTTCTACACTCGACGAACAGAGAATCAGCTCAAATTTTGTCGAGACACTTCACTTTGGTTCTGCCCTGCATCAATTAGTGCAACAACTTGAGCGGCTACATCTGGTGTGGTATTCATTCACTTTTTTGGCACAGTATAAGTAGAACCACTGGATAGGTGTTGAAATATACTTTGAATCTGCATTCAAGAAAATTAAACAAGCATTCGATTTTTTGATATTTTTAAACTTTTGTTAAAAATTGATCAATGTGCGAATTTTTTGCACCCAAGTGTAGTTTTTTTAGTTTTAAGTGAAATGGCCTTGTAACGATATTTTGTAAGATATGCACACCTAAAAGATTATTTCTTAAATGTACAAATAATGGTTAATAATGGATATTCTTTTAAGTCTGATATAACCTGAAATCGTAAAAACTAACACCGAAAATTCAACTATATTCTTATTCATTCGAAAGAACAATATATGACATTAATACATGAAAATAAAATCAGGCATACAGCCATTCCCAAACTGGATGACATCGGCTCAAAATCGGGACCGGTGGAGAGACTTTTTGCGGGAGGCCAGAACCGGACTCCGGTTGTAGAGCCAAATATGATGATGATACAGCCATTGCAGCTGTCCTTGAGAAAGGGCATTCTGCAAGTCCAATTTTGGGCAATTTTTTCGAGCACTGCTGGCCGTATGTCACAAATAACTTAAACAATGTTAGCTTCCAAAGTGTCAATTTTTGATGTTTTACCAGCATAAGCTAGTGACTTCACCCAGCCGTACAGGAAACAATCGAGTGGTGTCAAATCGCACGATCTTAGAGGCCAATGCTCAGATGGGCCATAACAAACACGTCTACAAGTTGCGTAAATCGACGACTTTTTAAATTCTCTATATTAACTTCACTTGCCCGTGGCGCGGATGTCGGTCGTCGGTCGTCGGTTGTCGGTCGTCTGTCGTCGTGGAATCTTGCGATCAATTTTTAACCCACTTCCCAAGGTCCGATTTTATTGAAATTTTGCACACATGCGTATTTCCGGAGACAACACATTCTATTAAAATTTGAGGTCGCTCGGGCCCCGGGGTCGGGGGGCTCCCATACAAATATTTTACAAAATTTTACTCGATTTTTTTCAAATTTTATACACATGTGTATCTCTAATAGACAACAATTTCTGTAAAAATTTTGGAGACCCCGGGCCCCGGGTTCGTGGGACCCCATACAATTTTTTTTAAAAAAATTAACCCGATTTTCTTCAAATTTTATATACGCGTGTATCTCCGATAGGCAACACTTTTTTTTAAAAATTTTGGTGACCCCGGGCCCCAAAATTTAAAAAAAAATTTACCCGATTTTCTTCAAATTCAAATTTAAAAGTATGTATCTCCGATGAAAAACACTTTTTGTAAAATTTTTGGAGACCCCGGGCCCCAGGGTCATTGGGCCCCAAACTTTTTTTTAAAAAAATTAACCCGATTTTTTTAAAATTTTATATACGCGTGTATCTCCGATGGACAACACTTTTTGCAAAAATTTTGATGGCCGGGGTCGTGGGCCTCATAAAAATTGTTCAAAAAAATTAACCCGATTTTCTTCAAATTTTATACACCTCTGTTACTGCATAGTGATGTTTTTGGAGTGAAGGGGCCCTGAGGCCCAAATTCTTCAAATTCTTCAAACTGATGGACATAACTTTTTGTAAATTTGTTGGAGTGATAGGGCCATGAGACCCGTGTGGTGTCCATGTAAATTTTTTAAAAATCAATCAATTTGAAATTCCGGATTTGATTTTCTTCAAATTTTAACACATAGGTACCCATCTCCTATTAGAGAATTTAAATGAAAAATTTTAATTTTTATGGGTTGTTTTTATTTCAAAGTTAATTTGGATAATTTGGGAGCGTAGTTCAATAGTGAGTCTACTCACGATGAATTGCCAGAGTATACTGATAATAATATCAAAAAGTAAGATGACAACTGGTTTGACAGTTAATCCTTTAGCGAGCTCTACATATATTTATAAACAAAAAACCAAACAAACACACTTTCGAAGTGGTCGAAAAAGACAGATAAGTCAGGAAAGACGATGAGACAAGCTCAGTTATCTTATTGAATAATAGCACTCGTAAATCAGTTTTGAAATCTAAAAAACACTTTTCAATAAGCATCGATATTAAGCTAAAAAAAAATTCTAAAAAATCTTAGGAAATGCTAAGCGTACATTTGCAAATGTCTACACTTAGAAGACAGTATTATGGCGTATCACAAAGTCGCTATCTACCACCGGCAGTAAATTTTCACTTAAGTACAGTTTTTTTGATAGTTTATGGCTGTGGGAAAAATTTGTTGGTTGGTTGGTTGGTTGGTTGGTTGCTTTCGGCGGAAGAGTTACAACAGCAGCTTCGCACATTCAAACTGCGATACATACTGTGACACACTGACAACTGCGCGCCGTATTGTTGCTGTATCTGTCTCTTGTTCTTGTATTCATTCCATTTTTTGTTTTACATTTTTACCATCTTCATGTTACGGTTTACATTTTATGACACATAAAAGTTGACCTTAGTGCGACAGATGAAAAGAGGCCGCCGCACAAGAAATGCAAAGAAATTATTCTTCTTTTTCTGTCTTAGTGGAATAATTATGATGGTAGGTAGCTGTATAAAGTTGACCGTTATGGTCAATTTCGGTGGAAAATGCTTAAAATTAGGTTAATAGGATCATAATGATGAACTTCTTTCTGGATGGACAGCCGTTTTGATTGCCATTCATGGTCTCTGTGTGTGGATAATGCAATCGCTACTTAATAATGATTTGCAGCTATATTTTTGAAGAAAGTCATGTGCGTGATGGAATACGTAGTAATATTAACCTTTAATGCTGAAAATTTGTCCATTGTTCCAACCATTTAAGGGGATTCTAATGTATGGTAATAGAATTTGGAGTATAGACAACAAGAACTGAATCAATGGAGTTATTAGTTAGTATACTTGTTATTATATCGAAACATGTAAGCATGCAAAACGATGCTCTAAAAGCAAACACAAGAAGTTATGTAGAATATCTTGTAAACGGTACTTTATCCGCTTTTTAAAAAAAATCCGTTTCTTTAGTCTTTCGACATCATCTCCTTCTGTGATACTTGTAACATTTGTGTGCTTACGGGGATATGTCCAGCACTGCGATCGGCCTAAGGATAAACTGCAATAAGACAATAACAATGCCCACAGGCCCGGTCCACACATCAGCGTATTATTTTGCAGGAGACACCTATTGATAATGTCAACAGTTTCATTAACGCGGAACTATTTTATCATGCTGATGGAGGTACAGATCTAGACGTTAAAAGCAAAATAAATAAAGCTCGAGCTGCCTTCGGTGCTCTATCTCCAATTTGGAAGTCCAGCCAAATCTCCTTACGCATTAAGTCGAGATTCTTCGAAACAAATGTGCCTGCGAAACCTGGAAATTTTTGGCAAACATTTTGAGGAAATTGCTGTCTGAATTACATCTTAAAGTTTTGTTGGCCACAAATTATATCTAACCAGGAATTGAAGCGTAAGATGCATCAAGAGCTGTTGGATGTCGATACAAGGAAGTGAAAATGGCGATGGAAGCATGTGAAGCGAAGCAGTCCTTTGAACTGAATCCTCAAGATGTACGACCAGTTGGAATATTAAGAAGAACGTTGAGATCAACAGTCCTAGCAGAAGGAGACTACCAGAGGAAAACGTGGCCACAGTTTTCCTTAGCTGCAGACCGTGAAGGATGGAGTAGATTTGTTGGCACCATATGCCCCAAGTGGGGCTTTAAGACAGATGATGTATGAGCAAGTTAGTATAGTATTCGTAGCTTAACACTGGAGTACACGCGTGGTCTACTATAGTAGACCATGGTTACATTTTTGTTGATAACTTGACAGTTATTTATGTTAGAGCGGTGCGCTTCCAGGATAGCCCTCTCCATTAAATTTGTCGACAGGTCATGACTTCTATGCGTACGCATATTTCTGTGGTTTAGCGACAAAATCGCTTGTCTGTTATAGTAGTCCGCGCGAGTATTAGTGTACCGAATTTAGGTAAGCCATTTTTATTGTGAAGACGTTTATATATATATTCAAGACGTGTTACAAATGGGTTTGCCCTGATCACCAGGCTGTCGTATATACTGAATGTTACGAAAAATATTTTTTTTTATAATTAATGCTAGTTGTTAACCCCGGCGTTTCCCGGGATCCACCGACCCCCACCCCCAAACAACATTTCGACCCAAAAACAGCTAAAATAACAGGCGTTGTCTGGCTGCCCCTAACATAGTACTGACCCTACAAAACAGACCGCTCCTCCACTGAAACCACCGCACACCATTGAGCCCCACTTCAAACTTTCTGCCACTGACCTAAAATTGTAGTCGAGTTCGTGTTCGTGTTCGAATCGAGAGTTATGGCCGCGAGTTCATACGTAAATCCCATGAAATGCGGAATTTTTTCAGTTTTTCCCGAATTTTCCAAGTTTTTCCCGAATTTTCCAATTTTCCAGGTTCCTATAATCCTCGGACAATTACGAACGTTTTTAAAAACAAAATTAGCCAGATCGGTGCAGCCGTTTAGCCGTGAAAAGGCAACAAACAGACAGAGTTACTTTCACATTTATAATATTAGTAAGGACTGCCTGTCTGTTACCTTTTCACGGCTAAACGGCTGGGCCGATTTCGTAAATTTTTCTTTTTAAAATTTTCTTAATAGTCCGGGGATGATTATAGGAACCTGGAAAATTGGAAAATTCGGGAACCTCAACCTCAACAATGCCCCAAATTTTGGATAATATTTCAGTTTCGCGTTTTTGGAGTAATTTAATTTTTTTGAGGACTTATTTCACTTTTTCATAGAGCCGAAAAATATCGTGGTATTTTTTATCTTTTCTCTACCAATGTACACTGAAGGATAACTTTAGAAATCATGGAAACAAAGGATCACATGAAAGCACTCCGTCACAAAGACTCTGTCTTTCACAGAGGCTCACGAAAATCTCAATGTCGAATTCGTTATTCATCTGACGTAGGGATAACTACCTCTTTACACTCTTCCTGCATAAGCCGCAATATAGAAGCTACTCTGGTGCCGAATCTGCTCCATGTATATATATGTACAGACATAAAATAAATCTTGACTTTTGACTTTTTTTTAAATTGCTGCTTCTACTATCGCTCCAAACGACAAAGGCTACTGTTTTAGGTTAATTACCGTGATGCATTGTTCTGGCCAGAACGAGTTCAGTCAGAGAATGGTCTGCCATAAGAAGTGCCGTTTCATCTCGCGATAGAGATAATTTTTTAATTTCTTCCATTAAATTGAATTTGAAAATGGAAAATAATAAAACTGTGGGTTACATAGACAAGGCCAATGATGGCAAAATTCAAGATACCAAAAAAAAGATAAAAAAAAAATTTAATAAAAATTGAGCAAAAGCACAAAGAGAAATAGCTTTTCCCACGCGTTTTGGTTCAATGTTTTGCAACAGGTAAGAAGCAGCTACGACTTTTATGTACTCACACACAGTACGCACGCACTACACTAACAAGACTGACTGACAAGCACACAAAATCGAGGGCGTTTTGAAATTTCAAACTGAAGCTTTGAACGAATGCTTCATGAACAAGAAGCGGTAACGATAATAAGCTGATGTCACAGTAAATGAAAGACACAATGAATAATGGTTCTGAGAGTTCACACCCCAATTGTGGGGCGGTGGCGGTAGTGGGAAGTTGGGAACACAGACATTATACGATAACTAAATATCTACCGACCCCATTCAGTGACATAATTTCGTGTACGCGTATATTACCATAAAGTTGATGAGAACCGTTAAGACTGAACTCTTGTTACCTTTTGGCTTGCTTTGTTACTATCGTGAAGGTGGGTAGTATTGCTTGTGCCAATGTTGTTTCCAAAAAAACCTTTCCCGGTATAAATTATTACAACGAAACTTTTAATAGATCCAAAGATGGTGATGAAATATCGCCAGGTTAGTCTACCCCTATTGACCTGACTATATATATAGTTGTGGTGGATTGGTGTGACATAGTCCCAGAAAAACCATACAAGATCACTCAGACCGTCGTCCCAATGTATTTGTCCCCAACGACTTCACTTTTCAAATCTCTTCGTTACCTTAAGATAGCGAAGGACCTAGTTGCAGCGATCGAAGAACTGGACAGCTACAAAGGTAAGGTACAGTGTTTTCTTTTTTCTCCAGGCAGGACTTACATATTGGAATCAATATGAGTCCCAATATGAACATATGACTTCCAGTCGGGTTTTGCTTTGTAAATAAACCGACCCTGCTCTGATAGTTCCTTCTAGATATTCCTAAAATGAACTTGGTGGTGTCTTTGTTCGCCCTGGCTGATAGTTCGACCTAAAAAGATCTATTGTATCGTCGGGTGTAATAGCCCTAGCTATTTCATACCTGCAACATTCTGGTGACCAGGGACCCAACCGTGTTCTACCCTGTTGAGCCCTGCCAGGGATTTCAGTGCATTTAACTGATTTATAATCCATTATGCTGGACGATAGCGCTTTTAGTGCTGCCTGACTATCTGAAAAGATATAAATCGTAGCGCCTGTAATACTCTTACTCAGGTTTATCCTAGCGCAGACCTCCAATTGGAAGACAGTGGGAATCTTACCCATTGGTATTGAGACTTTGGTTTTGGGTCCGTATACCCCAGCGCCAACCCCAGAATCCATCTTCGATCCGCCTATGTACCGGACCAGACCTTTAGTGGTGGAGTACCACTAGACCAGATTGCTCGGTCTAATATTTTTACCTCAAATAACCTACCGAAACAGTACTCCTTGGCCATGGTGTCCGGGATAGTGCAAAACATGTCTCTTTCAGGAATTGAGTCTAGAATATTCAGGTGTCCCACATAGTCACCTTGTTTGTACCCATAATATAGTTACGGCAGGGGTGAAAGCCCTACAACAGCTTCTAATGCAGTCGTAAGGCAGGTGCGCATGGCGCCCGTTATACCTAGACAGGCAATTCTTTGTAGCTTCTGAAGCTTAACTTCCGGCCACTATATGATGGCCGCGTACGTAATAATTGGTCTCACCATCATGGTATACATCCAATGTATCATTTTAGGATTATGACACCAAGTTCTGCCGTAAAGGCGTCTACAGGCCCACACAGGCACGTTCAATGGCGGACTTGATATGAGATTTCCAGTTTAGTCGTTTTTCCATGATGACTCCGAGATATTTAACCTTACTGGAATACTGTAATGTGCCGTTTAAGATGATAGGTCCCATATCGGACAATCTACGTTTCGTAAAAGGCACTAGAACGGTTTTGTAGGGATTGATGGAAAGTCCTGCTCTACTGCAACATTCTAAGACGTGAAGTAACGCACCTTGCATGACATTTCTTATGGTCGTGCTGTACTTACCGCCAATAGTGATCGCCAAATCGTCAGCATAACCAATGACAATCTAGCCCGATCTATGAAGATCGGCTAGAATGTTGTCTATGACAAGTGACCATAGAAGGTTAGCTGCAGTCACCGACACAGACACTCCCCCGGAGGAGGAAGTAATGACTCGACTTTCCAGCATACCCCTTATCCATTGGTTGGTCAAGCCCTCGATACCTCTGCTACTGATTGCTTTTGTTATTATGTCTTAGCCAGTGTTATCGAACGCACCCTCAAAATCAAGGAAAGTACACAGAGCCATGTTCTTGGAGCGAAAAGCCTCTTTTATATTTTTAACTAGATAGTGAAGGGCACCCTCTATGCTTTTTCCTTTCCTGTATGCGAACTGACTTGAGTGTAGAGGGCGAGACATATCTAGCTGAGCTCTGACATGAACATCGATGAGTCTCTCCATAATTTTTGAGGAGAAATGATTTTAGAATTCTTGGTCTTGGATTTAGGCATCTCACTAGACCTATTGCCTGGTTTGGGGATGAATATAACCTTTACTTTTCTCCAGGTATAAGGAATGTAACCCCAGTTTCTCTGAGCAAAGCAAAGTATATGAGATGGGTCTTTCTCACGCATATCAGATAAGATATTTGAACTGCGGCAAGGTCTTAAGAACAGAACTGTCGCAGCAAATTGGCTGAGATATTTTTTTGGATCACCAAACCAGTCCGAGGATGATTGCTGCCTGATAAATGATAAATGACAATATCGCTGACAATCATGTCCAAACCACAGACACGTCAACTACATACCCATCGCTCTTGCACCTTAAGTCACCTTACCGTGACTTTTGCCATTACAACAACTTTAAAACATAAGAGCCAATAATAAAACCCAACTCATATATTCCAGAACATACGCGCATTGGCGCCCTGGTTACAATAATGGACATTATACAGGTAGGGACTTATACAGGTAGATAATAAACGCCATCCGAAATCAGCATTGTGATGCTGCAATTTAACTTTCAAACAAAAAGGCAAAAGGACGAAAGTGGGCTTTGCATAGTCGCCATCAGCTAGCAAGCAACCCTTAGCCAAATTTATTTAAAAAACACTAAATTTTGATTGCTATCCAAGGAATCTTCCCGCACCAGCGAAAAGTTAAAAAAGTCAAAATGGCAAATGCAAACTTCGAAAGGATTTCGACACAAAATCCTAGCACTGGAAATGTTTTTTCTTTTTCTAACAAAATCCTTTCTAAAGTTTCAATTTCGTGCTCCAATACCCAAAAGGTGCCAGCCAGGATTATAGTGTGTGTATGTGTATATGTGTGTTAGTGGGCGGTGGTTGTGTCGATGGGTCGGTATTCTCTCCGCAATTAAATAAAATATGAAATGCACAACGAGATGCGAATAATTATGTATGCGCCACTTAGCCAGCGCATGGGATGGATGATGTTTCAAGGATTTGCTTGCTTGACCCTTCTATCTCTTCTCTATCTCACTTAGTTCTCAACTCTTTCGACCGACGACATTCAAAGCAAACAAACTAAGACACTGATTGCCATTAAGGCAAGTTTGGCGAGTGCTATGCAAGCGAAATGAGATCCGGCTCACACTTAGTAGCATTACGTCTGCGACTGTGAAACAGAAGCAAGAAATAGAAGAACCACTTGTGTCGACCAAAAGGACCAAAGTTTTCAGTTTTAATTACAATTCTTGTGAAATGAAGAAAAGCTACAGAAATGAACACGAATTCATTCCATTCGCAGAATAATTCAATTTTATTAATATTTTCAAATTCGAAAATGTCAAATATTTAAATAAATTATGCAGCGAATGGGTGAACAGTATTTGTAGCCATCTCTCTTGTAGGGGGAATTTCCAGAATTGCTGTGGAATAAGAAAGGTTGATGCAAGCTCACATCCCGCTAATAGAGGGCTAATAGTGGATGTCCTCCTCTCAATAGAATAGGAGTCTGAAAAGCACTTTCGTCATTCGCTTGGAATTACGGAATGAGAGAAAATAAATATTCTCACTTTAATTAGCTTGTCGACCAGATGCCAGTTGGTAAACACAAAAGAAAGTCCTTTATAGTGAGCGGGGGACAGTATACGGATAAATGGTAACTGCACGCAAATCACACCGATGCGATGATATGCAAACGAACGGGCAAACGTTCACACTCATCGTGGAATGCTCGCATGCAGTCGGTTCTGTCCTACCAGCTTCTGGAGGGTCCTTTTTTCCTATCAAGTGCTTGCGCAAATTAAAACCCATTCTGTGGTTGAGAACGTTGTTACATTCTCGACAATATGCTAGAGGATGAATTTCTAAAAGTGGATATGCAGAGGTAATAGACTGACAGTATTGCTGTACGGTTTATGAGTTGCAGAACAAAAAAAAAACACAAACAGGACTTTTCCTGAGAGTTCTATAAATATGTAAATAAAAAACCCGTCAAAACTTTGATTAGGAAACTTTCCGTTTGTTATCATTCGCTTATATCGACATAGCTATGTGTATTTTTTTGATTAAATTACCAATCTTTTTTGAATTTTTTTTATTTAGTGACAACATATGCAGAGCTAATCATAACATGTCTAGTCTCATTAGACTGTGCAGGATGTCGACAGAGAGTACTCAGTCATGGTCGGGAACAAATGAACCGACGGACTTCTTTGAAGTTAGAGATCGGACGGAGCATTCAACATCATATCGGAAAGAATTGTGCGATGCTCTCAGGTCCACATTGAGGAGGTAATTTTTCATAAAGTCTGTGCAACTTTTGGTATACGCTGATGACATCATATCAATGGCAGAGCATAGTGAGCTATCATGCGTTGCATTTGGCAACTTTGAGGGAAAATCGGCGAAAAGACCAAAAACAGGAAGAAGTCAACAGCAAGGGATACCCATCACCGACATATTAGACAGAATGTACGAATAGGCAGCTAAGAATTCAGCTAACTACAGACTTCGACTTCGATCCGTCTTCTATTACATAAGTACCAGATAACAAAATCCGTTCAGAAATCGATTGATTCCTCTTTTGACCCTTTTGATGGGATCATTGGTGAATGATTTTATTTCATAAACACCTATAGGTTTACTTATTTACAGCGATTAGTTAGTTAGCCTCATAAACGTTCACGCACCTACAGAGGATTCCCCAGATGATGAAAAAGAAAACTTCTTCGAATAAGTCGAACGTGAACTCCATGCATGCCCTCAGTATGAAGTAAAAATCATTTTCGGGTATAAGAATGCGAAAATAGGAAGGGAGCCAGTATGCCGGCAGTACATTGGCACACATAGCTTACACGAGAACACTTATGAAAATGGACAACGAGTCATAGAGATGACAGCACGCAATAAGATGGTCAGTACAAGGTTTTCTCGTAAAAATATCCAAAAAATATCCTGATGGAGCCACTCGCAACCAGATAGATGACGTGTGATAGACCGCTGCCACAACTCGAACTTGATGACGGTACGAACGTACCGAGGTGCCAACGTCGACTCGGACTACTAACTTATTGGTGTGGTGCTCCGAGCACGAATTACATCATCACGAAAGACTACATCCGCGAATCAGGGATGAATCAACACGGCTGCCTTTCGCAACGAGGAGACCAAGCGATAGGACTCACCCTAAATACAGGGAGACTAAGTCCTGAGGATGAGATGCCAGGCGTAGAAGAGAAATGGGCACGCCTTAAGAATACTGACATTAGTACTGCAGTAGTGTCTTAGGCAGTAGTCGTAGAGATCGGAACGACTGGTTCGATGTCGAATGTAAGCTAGCGACTGAACGTAAGAATGTTGCGTACCGAGCATTGCAACAATCTCATAGAACGCGGGAACGTGAAGATGAATATAAACACCATAGAAGATATGAAAAAACAGGTTCACCGGCGAAAGAAAGCAGCCTGGGAGAAGAATCTCGTCCGTGAACTAGAAGAGTACAGAGAGCGAGGACCGCACCAGGCGCCGAAATTCTACCAAAGAATATGCGGTATGACGCAATATACACCGCGTTTCACATACTGCAAAGACAAAGAGGGTAATCTGATCGCCGATCTCAAATGCATCTTAGAGCGATGGGAAGAGCACTTTCATGAATTGCAAAATGGCCAGCTAACTGAGAAATTGGAAGCTCCACCAAGGACCGAAGACAATACTATGCTACCGCTACCAATCATAGACGAAGTTAGGAGAGCGATAAATTGGCTCAAAAATAATAAGGCTCCGTGATCAGAAGGGATCCGAGCGGTGCTGATTAAAATAGGAGGCCCCACAATACACCAAGCAATTCATGAAATAATAGTGCAATTATGGGAGGAAGAAGCGATGCCAGAATACTGGCAAAGAGCCAACGTTGTTGAGTATCGCGTAAAAGATTTTCTCCTCTATCCTTAAAGACTGGATAGCCCAATACGATAAAGTCGTCATTGGTACATACCAGTTTGGCTTCATCACAGGCAAATCAACAACTGATCAAATTTACACCCTTAAGCAGGTGATGGAAAAATGTCTAGAGTTTCAAAACTCACAACACCATCTTTTTATAGACTTTCAAGCCACCTATGATAGCACAGCCAGAATAGAACTTTAAAAAGCCATGAGAGAATTTGGAATCCCAAATATACTTTAATGTCTAGGTAGGTTGACCATGACCAATGTTATAAGCGAAGTAAAAATATCCGGATCACTATCAAGCCAATTCGACATCTATAACGGTCTCCAACAAGGGGGTGGACTAGCCTGCGTCCACTTCAACCTGGCGTTGGAGAAAGTGATCAGAGAATCGGACATAACGGCGAGAGTAACAATCCTCTATAAGTCCATTCCATTTACTGGCTTACGCAGACAACATCGATGTCGTTAGTTGCACAGGAAGCTTGCATCCAGATCGAGCAGGCGGCACGAAACCTGGGGCTGAACATAAATGAGAGCAAAACAAAGTACATGGTGGCCACGTCTGCGAGTAGAAGATCCAACATTGGTCCCACACTTAAAATAGTGGAGCGCGCATTTGAAGTAGTGCAATCCTTTAACTATCTCGGGTCAACTGTGGTAGCTGATAACAGCGTAAAACAAGAAACGCATACGGTTGCTTAAAGCCAAAAAAGCCTACTACTTCAAATCCAGGAACTTAACCATAACATCCAAGCTGCTGGTATCTAAGGCAATGGTCATACCAGTACTTACAAATGGATCCGAGGCTTGGGTGCTTAGCAAAAAGCATTCTGACCTCTTATCCGCGTTCGAGAGAAAATTCTTTCGAAGAATTGTTGGCCCCGTATGTGAGGAAGGACGGATTCTCTACAATGATGAGATCTACGAGCGTTATCGCGATGTCGACATCGTGAAAAGAATTAAGCTCGGTTAGCACCGGTGGGCAGGACACCTAACACGCATGAGCGAAGAGGACCCTGCTCGGAAAGTAATTTGCTTTAGGATTTATGGAACACGACTAAGCTTATGCTGGAAGGATGGCATAGACCAGGAGGGCTAGAGTTTAGGGATGCCAAACTGGTTGACATCGGCTCAAAATATCCTGTGGAGAGACTTTTTGCGGGAGGCCAGGACCGGACCCCAGTTTTTCGAGCCAAATATGATGATGATAATGAAATATGTTTTGCAATTGCCCAGCTTCTTCTGTGTCCCACTGTTGTTGTTATTTCTAATTATGTGGAATATGTTTTATTGGGGTTTTAATGTACTTCATGCCTTTTCACAGCGAATATCATTTTTATGTTCCTTTAAGTATCCATTGACAGATTTGTTTTTCATTTCTATTAGATTTGTTCTTAAAACTTCTCAGATCTTATTCAATAGGCCATCCATCCATTTCCACACGAAGAATAAAAGACACTAAATAGGCCATCAATTGTTTTGAATAATTCTCAGGTGAATGTTCGTTTATCACTTCTGTCAATATAGGAAGCAAAAGATAATCATTTCTGTCGTCTCGTTGTTTAGTGTATTACTCATAAGTAAATGTGGTGCACCTACAATTCAATTGTTACATGCGTGTATAGTTTACACATAAGAACAATATATGTCATAACAGCACCGATGAGAAAGTAAACATTAGTTAGAACTCGACTGCTTCGCATATACATTGTGGGGAATTCCTTAGCTTGCGAGGGTGCCGAGTGAATCAGTCTACCACTCATGTAACAAATGTATTGACGGTGTAGATATAAGAACTATACATATCAGAACAGCCCCGATATTGTGGTTCCAATGAGAAAGTAAACATTAGCAAGAGCTCTTCATAGTCGCACATACATTGTGGGGAATTTCTTAGCTTGTGAGGTTGCCGGCTCTGAATGACCGAGAATGTTCATCGAGTTTCCAGTAGTCGAGCTGCTATTTGCTTATATCCATGTAAAAGTTTCAAGGTGTCTATTGGAATTTATTAAGACCCCAGTTTTGATATTCTTATTTGGCTTATCATTCACGAATAGATAGGCTTTTACATAATAAGATTTATCTCTAGCAATAGAAAGCAATTACAAGTTAAGTTCAGATCATTCAACGATTATATTAAAGTTATGCAAAAATATTATTTCAAAATTCTCCGATCCTACACTGGGTCAATAAAAACACAGACATACACTAGAATAACACTAGAAGATAGAATTCAACTTGCAGTGCCACTAAAATCCAAAGATCAGTTGGACTCTGAAGTGGATAAATGCTGACAATCAGTTTTTTTAATCCATTTATTTAACAAAAGAACATTATGTTTCAAAGACTATTGTTAGTAATAAATAAATAACTTACGTCTATATTTATCAATTTAGAGAATACAAATTTGTGAAAAATTCTCATAACATATCTTATAAACTAAAAACATACTAAACCACCTAAAACTAAACTAACCTACTTAAAATACCCTACATCAAAAATTATTATTACTGATGAGATGACTTTAGCCTATGGGGCTATCCTGTCTTGAAGCATAGAGGAGAAAATCAACAACGTTATACCACGATCATTGCTGCACGTTGTGATATCTCCCTTTTTATGTATGGGGCACAGGATGCCTCTTCGCCAGTCTTCTGGCATCGCTTCTTCCTTCCAAACTTGCACTATTATTTCATGAATTGCTTGGTGTATTGTGGGGCCTCCTATTTTAATCAGTTCCGCTGGGATACCATCTGATCCGATATTATTATCTAATCCGGCCTTATTATTTTTGAGCCAATTTTTATGCTAACTTCGTCTATCTAGGCTCAATGGTGGAGCCTCTAATTCCTCATTTAGCTGGCCACTTAGCATCTCATAAAAGTGCTCTTCCCATCGGTCTAAGATGCCTTTGAGATCGGCCATCAGATGACCCTATTTGCCTTTGCAGTATGTGCAATGCGGTGTATATTGCCTCATACCGTGGACTCTGGTAGAACTTCCGCGCCTGGCGCGGTCCTTACTCCCTGTATTGTTCTAGTTCGCTGTGCAGCTCGAGCTCTATACAGTGAGCGCACGTATGAGAAAATTCGTAAATCGTTTAGCCGTTTTCTTGGTCTTCGTCGTTCATCAGTGTATCCGAGGCTGATTTTGGGTTCCGTTATAAGGTTTTCTTACGAACGAGGTAATTTGGTCTCGCGCCAACCTTTTTTTGAAGGGACTAGCCCGATCATTTCTCTTTTCCTGATTGGACGAAAATTACCGGCGGCCACCACGTGGAGGTTTGATCGCACTTCCAATTGCAATTCTGATGCACTTTGTGTTATTCCCCCTACTCTGCTGATGGTTGACCTCCAAATACATATTTCAGCCAAAAGAAAATCATCATAATATAAACTGACATAATTTTGTCATCGCAGAAACACAAGTGTGCAAAGTTTGAATAAAATTGGGCTTAATAAAGTCGTTTTAATAATAAACACAAGATTTGGCAAGCCAGCCAGTCACAAGCAATTAAAACACTAGCCGACGCGAAGTTAATAAAACTTAAGAATAGATAATTTATTTGTATGTTTGTGTCTTAGTAACTATGCAACGCGGTGACCAATTTTAACCAAATTTGGTATACATACTACTTTCAAATTTGAATCAAACATATGGTTTGGTCATAACACCTTTTTTAGATTGGGATCAGGTGGCAGTCGATATTTGTTTCAAACTATAGTTTCCTGGATCGTGCTGAATAGAATGGTGCTGGGTGATCAGGTGCTCTTGTAGGGTATTCAGGTTATCTGAGATGAATAGCCCTGGTATGACACCTCTAAGGTGTGGTTGTTTGTTGGAGGATAGGAGGGCAATATTAGAGTCGATTCTATAGTTTTTGAGTCCGCTGAGGTAAATAGTGATGGTAAGTTAATGCTATGGGGTGCTGGTTAGTTATGGTGGTGGAGAGGGGTGTGGGGGCGATATTAGTACAACCATGCAATACCGGGCACTCAGCTAGTATAATATATAGTATTAATTAAACAATTGCCTATACAAAAAAGGGGTGTTTTAGGTGCTACTTTACTGTTCTAGGTAAAAAGAAGCCTTTCTAATACTGAGAAAAAAATTTACGATGAAGCTGACCTGACCAAAAACCTATCAAGCTTTGGGCAAGCGTTTTATATAAATTTTCCATTGAAGGATTCATCCAACCACCAAGGTAGAAAGAAAATTCGCCCAAAAAATAAACACAAAAAAAGGGGAGCAGAATTTTTCTTTTCTTACAAAGACGATTGTTATCGTGAAATATAGAATATAGGACGATTGAGTGCATTCAATTGCTAGGAGTCCTAGTCAATTTGCTCAACTATTTCGGATGAAAAATCAATCGAGAGGAAGCCATGAATGAACTTAAATTTAAAATTGGATAGTCTGTACGTACGGACGACTTCTGTCTGCTTTCTTTTTAACTTTTGTTATCCTCTGCCACACCAGTCAGAAGGGTTACGGTTGATTTTTTCCATTGTGAATGTTGTAGCGCCCACTTAACATTAGGAATTCTGTTTTATCGGATCATGTATTCCCCTGATGGGAATTGTTGAACTTTTCTCAACAATCAGCATTATTCACCTGCATGCGCCCGGTCGACTGACTGACTAAGTTGGATTCCACATCAGCTACACAATTGCTGTGTATCCCAAAAGCATAAGCACTTTGAATTGATTTCGTCTCAATGCAGATTGCATCAATCGTCCGAAGACAGAGGGACAAACAAACAATAGAAGGAAGAGAAACAGGAACGAAAATTCGATTCAATTTGCTCTGAATTGTTCGGGTTGCTGGCTAACTGTAATAACATGAAAATCATAAAAATTGAATTTTTCCCAATTTGTGGGTGTATGTGTGTAGGTGGACTGGATCTTGCCATGTATACGAGTGTACTTGTACCTGTATAAAATAAAAGATTCGTCTCGTGTTGAATTTTATATAAATTAATTCATTTGTGCTAAAAAAAATAAGGAACTATATGTTTAGTTGTGGAACCATTTGAAAATTAAATTCCTTTTTTTAAATTCTCTTTATTAACTTCGTGTACCCGTGGCACGTATGTCTGTCTGGCTGTGTGTCGTGGAATCTTTTTGTAAAAAAAATTTAAGACCCCAGGCGCCGGGGTCTGTATTGATTGGGAAACTACTGAATGCTCAAAACTTGGTTTGAGCCAGTAGCGCAACAATCAAGTTCGTGATGTAGTGCTTGCTTTACCTTCTAGTAGTGGTCCCCGGGCAACTATGTGTATAATTCCTTATATATGTAGGCTAAAATTGCAAGTGCGAACGGTCTTATCTCTAGTTTCTAGTCTAGGGTGGGTTAGCACCCTGCGGTACCGAAAAATGCCCGCTACTGGAACCGACACAACGCCTCGGATAACTAATGATCGAATAATGACGGCGTTTGGCGATTGTACCCGGACTAAGACTGATTTCTGGAATGTGAGGACGCTCCTTGACTCAGGGAGTGAAGGATCTCAAAATCCCAGATTTCTTCAACTGGAACGTGAGTTTCTACGATATAATTTGTACATACTGGGAGTGAGTGAAGTAAGATGGTTCGACGCGGGAGAGCACCAATCCCCAACGTGTAACACTGTGCTACTCTACTCCGACAGTCCCCGTGAATCTGGAGTGGGTCTGCTGCTAAGGCCAACAGCACGCAGAGGACTAGCTTCCTGGCACCCACATGGTAATAGGATCTTATCGGCCAGATTTCGAAATAGAGTACGGCGCGTCACGATCATACAGTGCTACGCCCCAACGAATCCTATGACTGAGGATGAAAAGGACAACTTTTAAAATCAGCTAAGCGGTGCATTCAATGCAACGCCAAACGGTGATATCGTCATCGTGATGGGGGACTTGAATGCTAAGGTTGGCAACGACAATGAAGGACTCAGACATGTGATTGGGAAGCACGAAGTCCTCGGCGAACGAAATGACAATGGTGAAAGATTTGTTGATTTCTGCAACACCAACCACCGTGTCATAGGAGGCACAATGTTTGAGCACAAGATCTGCCACATAGTCAGCTGGGTGTCAACTGACAGGCAATCATCATCTAACCAAATCGACCATGTGGCGATCAGCCGACGTCTTAGGAGCTGTCTATTAGACGTCCGAAACAGACGAGGAGCAGACATGCGTATGTCACGGGATCATCACCTTATGGTAGCTACTGTCCAGTTACGTAGTGCATCAGTTCCAAGAATCCGCAATATCATCCGAATGACTAGGTAGAACATCGACCGGCTAAAGATCTCCTCAGTACCGCAATAAATAAGGGATCATTTATGGCAAGGAGTGGAAGCAATCAGCAGCTCACTGCCGACAACCACCAAAGAATAGTGGAAAGCTTTAAAAAATGTTTTCACATCTGGAGCGGAAAGTATTGTTGGTCGAAGCCAGGAAAAGCACAGCACGTTGATCACCGAGGATACCTGGAGGCGGATTGAAGAATGTAGGCTACTTAAAGCTCGTATTGTAGATACCATAGCAGCTAGAGTCCCTGTAACGAAGAAAAATTAGAGAAGTGCAGCGTAGTGTAAGACGTGACAAGGGTAATTATATTAAAAATATGGCCTCAGAAGCTGAGGAAGCAGCAAGCAGGTGTGATAGCAGAACCGTTTACAGAATCACCAAAGAGCTGACAGGTGTTTACCGTTCTAGCCAACATCCGGTGAAAGGCCTAGATGGTGCCGTACTCGTTTCATTTCTCATTTCTCTGCGGTCCATAGGCGTGTATTCGTCAACGATATGCACCCAAATCAAATGGAGATGCCGGAAGTAACAATTTCCCGAATTCGCATCTCAACTCCCAGTATGAGATCGCTACCGCGAACAACCCACTAAAGAATAACAAGTCGGTAGGACTAGATGGTATACTTGCAGAGCTTTTGCATACCGCTCCAACGACATCAGCAGAGCTTTTATATCCTCTTGTAAATAGAGCTTGTGAGACAGAAGGTTTGCCCGACAAGTGGAAGAAGGGAATGATTCTCAAGCTCCCTAAAAAAGGTAGTCTTATGGAGTGCGAAAGCTGGAAAGGAATTTGCGTTCTTCCTGCAGTTGCAAAGGTAATACTTGAGCGAATTAAGAAACATCTGGAAGATACACTTGATGCCGAACAAGCAGGTTTCCGCACGGGATCCTCCTGTGTAGACCACATAAACATCCTGCGGATCAACAGTGCGTTGAATTGCGGTCACCACTGCACCTGCTGTTCATCGATTCTGAGAAGGCGTTTGACAGTGTCAACATACTATTTATCTGGCTCCCCTTGCTCAGGAGAGGTATATCCAATAAACTAATAGCTATTATTAAAGAAACCTATTATGGCTCTAAATGTAATGTGCTGCATAGAGGAAAGCTGTCAGAGGAATTCGAGATCCTAAGTGGGGTACGACAAGGTTGCATTCTATCGCCGATACTCTTTATGTTGGTGATTAGCGATGTACTTCGCGCAGCTTTATATACTGGAAACGAAGGAATTCGTTGGACTCTTACATCTTAACTCAAACATCTGGACTACGTTGACGACATCTGTTTACTATCACATAGGATTATGGAGCTGCACCAAATGTCAACAAATGTGGAAAGTTAGGCAAATATTGCGAGTTTGCCAAATACTGCCAAAACCAAAATCATCCACCTCGGCACTAACTAAGTAACTAAAGTTAACATTTCTGGACAACCGATAGAGAGAGTAGAGAGTTTCCAATATCTTGAGAGTATTGTCGCGACCGAAGATGGAACCGAACAGGACAATGTTGAATCTGTGCTGTTGTATGGGTGCAGCACTTGGAAGGTATCACAAAAAGATTACAAACGTTCGTAAATAGGTGCCTTACATCTGGCCTAACCGTATCTCTACACGATCATCTTTACCAGAGAACGGGTCAGGAACCAATAGGCACAACCATCCAACGACGGAAGTGGCAGTGGATTAATCATACACACCGAAAAGGCGACAGTTTCATAGCAAACTACGCAATTCAATGGAATCCATTATCTCAGGATGGTAGAAGAACGGGTCGTCCGAGAAATACATGGCGCAAAACAGTTGAGGAGGAGTCACGGAAATTGGGGAAGAGTTGAAGAGAGCTGAAGCTCATTGCCAGAAACTGCACACGATGGCGCACATAGTAGAGGCCCTAGGACCAACAAGGGGATATGGGACATAAAGAGAAAGAAAGATTTATATATATTTTTGCACACCAATGTAAGGGACCTAAATATTATGCCGTATCCGAACGGCGAATTTAGAAGCTTTCCGTGACAAGTTATTACTCTCGGATGTTTGTCAGACATTCGCGTGAGGTGGAACTGTGAAAAATACTTTTGGTGTTTTCTGGACCTCGAACCTCCTGCTCAGAAGTCTATGCACTCCCCACTGAGCCATGGCGCCCACGAAATTAATATTAATTAATATAGAGAATCCATATTAGAAAATATATCCATAATGGTTCATACTCATCCCATCATTTCGAGTAATTCTTTTAGAAAATATCGAACTTAATCAATACGAAATGTGTTTGTACCCTTATGCTTCACTTGTATGCTATTGGTATATTGTGATGCACTTTACTTTGGCTATTGCAGCACTTTCATTTATTACTCTTCTGCGCGAGTAATTTTGTCAAATATTTTCCAAACATCCCTAACGGCCGATTAAGTAGCTATGTACTCATATAACTCTAGTAGGGTAGAGCCCCACTCCAGAATCACAGCAATAGCGCTTTAGTGATTTTATTGCCATGGATGTTTTTTTTTTTAATTTTCATTTTTCCTCTCATCGATCTAAATGCGGCCGGCGGCAAACAATGGAAAGAAGTACTCTGTGTACCACAGCAGTTGGGAGTTTTGTATCTATGTATGTTTATGTGCATCAGTGTGCATATAATCTGTACACTCAACAATGCACGATGCTCGAAAGCGGACGGACGAAAAATTGCTCCATAAAAATAAAGCGATCAATTCAGATGCTTTATTTATGATCTGGGTGCGTGCGTTTGATTGAGGAGTGAATGAGTATGAAGCAACTTCCTGGCTTCCACACTCGCGCACTCAATGAAGCGAGTGTGTTGGCTGTTTATGGCTGTGAATTTGGATTGCAGTGATACGATACAATGGTGCAGATACATAAAGTTTATCCAAATTACTTTACAACAAAATCGCGCTACATGGTTGTGTTTGTGTGGGGGTGGACATGTGGGATGTGGATGTTTGTTTGCTGGCATTTTCAATAAATTTATATGTGCATACGAGAATAACGGAACAAATGAGTGTTTAAGGAACAAAATATTACACACATTACGGAGTTGATGGCATTTTGAGAGAGTTATCGCTGGATGATGTGAGAACATTATTTGTAATCTTTTTTGGTATTTGCTGTGTGTGAGTGTTTTGCTGCATTGTTGTTGTTTACTTACATGTCGTATAATGCTGCTGTTACATAAATTAATGCATTTTGCATATATTTTTTTTTAAATAATAATTAGATTTAATATTTTTTAAATGCTTTTCATATACAGTACTGCCACGATAATGTGGACTAATTATAAAAAAAAATCGGTTCACATTTTAGCGGAGTTCACTTCACATTATTGGAAGATTTATTTATCAACGAAAATAAAGAGAATTTTCGGAAATTCAAGAATCATTGCTTAAGTCAAAATATCCAACTCTGACGTGACTTAAAATTTGGAGCTCCTGAACGTGGCCACCATGTACTTTGTTTTGCTCTCATTTATGTGCACCCCCTGCTTTCTTGTCGCCTGATCGATCTGGACGAAAACTTCCTATACAGCGTTTCGGTTTCTACCAACGATGTCAATATCGTCTGCGTACGCCAGTATCTGAGTAGAGGATTATTCCCCTCGCCGTTACGTCAGAGTCTCGGATCACTTTCTCCAAGGCCAGGTTGAAGAGGACGCAGGCCAGTCCATCCCCTTGTCGGAGCCCGTTATAGATGTTGAATGGGCTTGATAGTGATCCGGATATTTTTACTTGGCTTATAACATTGGTCATGGTCAGCCTTCATAGTCTTGTCGGCCTATTTGGGATGCCGAATTCTCTCATGGCTTTATAAAGTTATACTCTGGCTATGCTATCATAGGCGGCTTTAAAGTCTTTAAAAAGATGGTGTAGTGAGTTTTGAAACTTTAGATATTTTTCCATCAGCTGCCTAAGTGTGTAAGAGGATGCCACTTCGCCAGTCTTTTGGCATCACTTCTTCCTCCCATACTTGCACTATTAGTTTATGAATTGCTTGAAGTATTGTGGGGCCTCCTCTTTAAATCAGCTCCGTTGGGATACCATCTGATCCCGAAGCCTTATTATTTTTGGGCCGATTTACCGCTCTGTTAACTTCATCTATGCTTGGTGGCGGCAGCATAGTGTGCTCTTTAGTCATTTGTGAAGCCTCTAATTCCTCAGTTAGCTTGCCATTAACCAACTCATGAAAGTCCTCTTCCCATCGGTCTGATATGCCTTTGAGATCGGCGATCAGATTACCCTCTTTGTCTTTGCAGTATGTGCAACTCGGTGTATTATGCGTCGTACCACGGACTCTCTGGTAGAACTTCGGCGCCTGGTGCGGTTCTTGCTCTCTCTATACTGTTCTAGTTCACGTACGAGATTCTTCTCCCAGGCTGCTTTCTTTCGCCGGTGAACTGTTTTTTCATATCTTCTGAGCTCTTTATATTCATCTTCGCGTGCCCGCGTTCTATGAGATTTTTGCATTGCACGGTACGCAACATTCCTACGATCAGTCGCTAGCTTACATTCGTCATCGAAGCAGTCGTTCCGATCTCTACGAATACTCCCTAAGATGGAGTCAGCAGTACTAATGACAGTATTCTTAAGGCGTGTCCATTTTTCTTCTACGCCCGCCATCTCAGCCTCAGGACTTACTCTCCCTGCATTTAGGGCGAGTCCTATCGCTTGACCGCAGTTGTTTCTAGTCCCTTTGTTGCGAAGAGCAGACGTGTTGACTCGAATCTGATTCGCGGATGCTGTCTTTTTCTGCGCTCGGAGCACAATACCAAGAAGATAGTGGTCCGAGTCGACGTTAGCACCTCGGTACGTCCGTACCGTCATCAGGATCCGGTTATGGCGGCGGTCTATCAACACGTGGTCTATCTGGTTGCGAGTGGCTCCATCAGGAGATACCCAGGTTGCTTTGTGGATATTTTTACGCGCAAGCCTTGTACTCTCAACGACCAAATTATTGCTTGCTGCCATCTCTATGACTCGTTGTCCATTGTCATTATTGTTTTCGTTTAAGCTATGGATGCCAATGTACCGCCTGAATACTGGCTCCCTATAGTTCTTAAATAGTGCTCCACACCATCAACCTAATGTCGTTCATTCTCGTATGCTTAACTACCACACCAAACATTAATGTAGTTTGGAACCCTACTCCTATGTCTTCCTAAAGTCCTCCTTAGTCAGTAGCTACACACTTGTCTCGTTTGCAAGATATTAGTCACACTATCCAAAGATTACTTCACACTTTAATCTAAATTCTAGTCACTCCACTGCATTCAATGCAACACCACGTATCGGAATGGTTTTAACGATCATTTGTCATTTTTGTGCTCCTTTGTTGTTATGTTGCCTTGCCTGAGGCGCATCGCTTTACATATTCTTTTCCCATGACATCGTCCAAGTGCAATAGCCAGATATGATGTACATGACTGCGATACGCGGTGCTCCTGATGTTTTTGTTTACCTCTTCCTTTAGCGATTGTTTGGGCGTCCACATGCACTTGTCGTTCGTGTGTTTTTTGTTCCCGCTTGCAATGTTTGCACAGCGTTCATGTCAGATGTAAACAAAGCAATGAGTAAACACACACACACACACGCACAATTTATGCGTACAACATAATGGGAACTATTTATCGTCGCAGTGTGGCAGTGTGTCTAGCTGAAGTGTACTACGCGAGTACCATCATTCAGTCTATGTCGAATGACGTGATAATGAACTATTAACGATTGATATTGTTCGGTAATTTGGACTTTGATGTTAATAAGCGATTTTATTCCCAAGCCCAAAAGCAAACATCACTTCACCGCCGCACCACACTTGACGTGAGATATTATTTATATCAAAAAAGGAGAAAACCAATCCTGCTGTTCTTGTAAGGTGCGGTGTGATGTTCGGAGTACGAGGTGCGAGATGCGAGTTGTTGATGGAATTGTGAAACGTGCATTGTGGTGCACTCACTACACAATGTTTTTTTTTTTTGGAATCACTCGTTGGGGACGACTCAACCATATATGATGGGAGCTGCTACTCCTACTGCTACTGTACCAATGAGCCACTCGACTCACCTGTGTGTTGTGTTTTTTTTGTTGTTTGTTTTGTTTGGACAGCATTTTGTTTTGATTCCTAGAATTTTCGGGTTTACTGTGGGAATCTATTTTATGCCTTTTATTCAAAAAGTTATTTTCAAACTTTCCTCCCGGTGCTTTGCAACGATGTTGAAATTCTGTAGGAACTTGTTTCTGTTTTGGTAATTTATGCCTATGGCAAGATGTCTTGGTCTGGTTTCATCCAGTGACGTAATTGCGCCCGCAGCACAGTAATATTGACGTTTAAAACGTTGTTTGCCTAAAAAACTTATACGGGACTCATTAATATCAGCCTTTGGCTAACATAACAAAAGTTTGTGAACAATCCCTCGATGATGGGCATACACCCATAACCTATCCTAGGGAAAGGTGATAGTAAATAGTTTGATGTACTCATGTTTTGTCACTTGGTCTACTTTCTTAACAGCAAGCAAATAAAAATTGCAAAAAAAAAATCGTATGGCAAGCAATGGTTTAAATGTAATAGCTGGAGAGAATTTTGTGAAAGCATCGATTAACTTCCAACAGCATGTCGACTTCACAAGGCCCTCTCCCTCGACCACACAAATTCACTCGGGTCAGTCAAGAAACCCAACGGAGAATTGACAACCACAAGACACGAAACTCTCGACTGCTTAGTAAAAAGCCATTTTCCGGACTACTTAATACTGGGTAACGATGAAGAGAACGAGGATATAAACTCATATCCTTATATCATACCATACCATCGTGGCCTACAGACGCTCAAAAAGCATCTTCTCCATTGAAGGAGTCCGCTAGGCAGTAAACTCATTCGGCCCATTCAAATTCCCTGGAGGAGACGGGGTCTACCCAATTCTGTTGCAACGTGTAACTCTACAAAGCCAGCTACAGCCTAGAACACGTTCCAAGGTGCTGGAGAGAAGTGGAGTGTTTTCTTACCAAAGGTAGGTAAAAAATCTCCTGAAGATTTTTACTTAAATCCATGGAGAAGTTATTAGGTCACTACATAAAATCTAATGTACTCCAAAGTAACCCTCTAAACGCCAGCCAGCACGCATATCAGACTGGAAAATCAACAGAAACAGCACTGCACGACTGCACGACAGACGAAATCGAAGACACAGTTCGGAACAAAGAAATGTTAATATGCGCCTTCATAGACATTCAAGGCGCTTTTGACAACACTAACTTCAAAGTGATTCAATCACAAGCCAGAAACAAGATTGAATCCTCAATCATAAGCGTGCTAAAAGGTAGGAGAATTTTGGCTTCTCGTTTGGCGACGAACAACCCATCACAGTAGCGGCAGCTAAATAAAGGCTGCCACCAAGGCGGAGTCCTGTCATCTCATTTGTGGTTGCTGGTTTTGGACCAGTTAATCTCTAGGCTTAAGAACAATCGTATCAGCAACATTGGCTATGCGGATGACCTTGTTCTGATGGTTCGCGGCAAATTCGAGAGTAAGATAGCAGAACGAATGTAGTTTGCTCTCAAACTAGTAAGCGAATGGTGTTAAGAGGTGAACCTAAACGTCAACCCAGACAAGATAGTGTGCAGTGTGCACCATCTTCACAAAGAGAATTTTCAAGAGAATGTCCTCCAAATAATGCCGGAAGCCAAATATCTGGGAGTTATGTTTGATCAAAAATTAACATGGAACTCCCACATGACATACATTATTAACAAAAGCCTTACATCACATGCCAACGCATGTTTAATAAAACGTGGGAAATAAACCAGCAAATGACTCTATGGCTATACCTGGGTATTATCAGACCGAGGCCTAGACATACGCAGCCTTGATATGGTGGCCAAAAACAGAGCAATCTAAGATACGCTCAAAACTCAACAAGATCCAAAGACTCAATTGCTTTAGTGCAACAGGTGCCATAAAGACCTGCCCTGCGGCAGAACTCGAGAAGATTCTAGGACTTACACACTAAAAGTGAAGCTTTCTTAAGACTCTCTACTCTCAACATACACAATCAGGTCGAATCTAATAGACCAGGATATACTAACATCATTTAAAAAATTAACTCAGATTATGGAATTGTTCTACAATCAGACTCAATGACAATAACAACTGATTTGCAAAGGTACTTCTTAATAAGAACTCCAGAGCAAATATCATCAATAACCTTCCCCATCATGCATCCATCTGGTACAGAGGCGGATCTAAAACAGACACAGTAACAGGAGCATGAGTATTCGGACCCAGAACCATACTGCGAATACCCCTAAGTAACTCCCCGACCGTTTTCCAGGCAGAAACAATATATTTAAAAGCCTGCATCTGGAATACATTAAAATAAGTTATAGAAGAACTGATATTTACATGATCTCAGATAGCCAGGCCGCACTACTTGCACTAAAAGGCCCTATTTTCAACACCAGAATAACGTGGAGCTGCTACTGCCACTTAAAACAATTGGCCAATACCAATAAAATCACCCTTATGTTGTCTCCAGGGCACTCAGGCATTGTAGGGAATGAGGCAGCAGATCTTTGCGCAAGAGACGGCGCAGAAGGTACATTTACTGGGCCAGAATCAAGCATTGCCTACTCCCTTAGCCACCTCAAAAACAAGATTAAAGAGTGGGCTAATAATGCCATCGAAGCTTAATGGGAATCGTCGACAGGGATGAAACAAACCAAAAGGCTTCTCAAGTAAAAAATAGAACCTTCAACCTGAACCGTAATGTACTTAGAACCCTAGTCTGGTACATAACGGGACAAGGCCCATTCAATTGTCACTTAGAAAAAATTGAAAAATCCCAGACGGACAGTTGCCATTTCTGTAACAAGGCAAAAAAATCGCCAGAACATATACTGTTTATGTGTAATGCTCTCACACGGAAAAGACTTAAGCACCCCAAGGCTCACACAGTCCCAGGACAGAATGCCAGATCGATGGAATTGGCAGACGTAATGGAATTCATAAAGGAACTAAGCCACCACATAAAGTGGTACGCACAATAGATCTCTAGGTCGCATTGCACCAGGCTTATCAGCCCACCAACCTAATAATAATAATAATGGTTTAAATTTCAAAGCATTGCTTTTGGTATATATTATGTGTCCCAACTCATAAACAATATAATAACAGAACAGAAAATCCATGATCTTGTTGAAATTCGTACATGCATATCGGGAAACGATCAGGAACACGGCACACGGCAGCCCTTCTCAATTCAAGGTCAACTTCAATATTCACAAAAGTAAAATAACAATGCGCGCTGACTTTGCAATATGCGCTTGCGCACATGCGCCATGAGTCTACATTATGCAATACAATACTCTAATGCGCCATGATGTTAGCTATCTAAGCCAACCGACCTATCGACTGCACTACATGAACAACTTACGAGCTAAGTCCGGGGGCATGACTTACTCGTACAGGCAGGGTAATTGAACCTCGGTTCCTTTTTCGTTATTTTCTAATGTCCAATTCAAAAGAAGCAACATTTAAGTCAGTTAATACATCCCAGTTGGAATTGTCGTAAGTGAAGCGGTTACCTGCTGAACTGAATTTTTCTATGATAAAGTCAATGGCGTGGAAGAGTTTCATTCTGGATAAGATAGTCGCACACATAGGCAAATAAGAGGTTTAGGGCTATTAAGAAATTGTGTAGATGGAAATAGTCTTTCACCGGAAAGCACAACTAAGAGCAGTTGGACTTTCCCCGATCTTCATTTCACAGCCTGGACAAACATTGTTCACTCTTTTTTGTTAAAGAAGAATGATACTGGAGTGGTCGAACCGAGTGATTAAGGCTAGAAAGATATTTTGCTTAAAGGTTCTTAAAAGCTGTGAAAACTCCCACCAGATGATGCCTTTCAATAAACTAACATTTAACAATTTGTCTAGCAGAACAAGGAACATCTTTATCGAAATATCTAGAAAAATCTTTAACTCAAGGTGTGGTTCACTCCAGCGTTTTCAGCAGGAAGGACGATAGACTAAGTGGTCTAAAATCTTTCGCCGATTCATGACCTCTTCTGCTTTGGGGATGAACACAACTCGTACTCTTCTCCAATTGCAAGAAACATAGCTAAGTCTAAGGCAACTTCTGAAAATATTTACTAATTAAGGGACCGACACACCTATAGTCTTCTGAAGCATGATATACGTAGAATGCCATCAAGGCTAGGTGATTTATTCGCAAACTGCAAATGGCCCAGGAAACATGTTCGTGGGTTATATTGTTATTCACTTAGCATGGTATCAATTCCTGTCTTTCAGGAGCACTCAGCCAGTGAGCTGAGCCCGAGTCCTTACATGCGGGAAAGTGCATATTTACTAAGATGTCCAAAGCTTTAGCCATTGATTTTGATCAACTGCCATCCAGTCTTTTAATAAGGGTCGGACAAGAGTTGTCTTTGGATATATTCTTACATATTCTAGTCGATTCCTTTGTGAACACAATGGATTGACAGAACTCAATCCAGGAACGTCGTTTAGCTTTCCTGACGGCTTTCTTGTAATGTTTTCAGGCAGTTCTTGTATGGTTTCCTGAAATTATTAGTATAACAGATGTGAACATTGATCTGGACAACCTTCTGAACTTATCCAGTTCATCGCTCCACCAAGGTGGATGCTTTTTCTTGCTGCGACTGATCGGGCATGATACTTTCATGGCTAAATACATTGAGCTTTCAAACAATTTATTGTTGGAGTCCATGTCTGCAGTCGTAGCTGGTTCAATGGAAGGAATTTTGTCCAATTTTGTCTGGATAACGTTACTGAATTTCATCCAGTTTGTTTTTTTAACGTTCCTGTACGGTTTCGAAGTCTCCGACTGGAGAGACAGGTCGAACATTATTTATCTATGATCGAAATAGGACTTGTTACTGGAGACAGCATTGAAATTTAAGTTGAAATGGAAATTTCAATTTCAATTACAATTACAATTACAATTACAGTTACAATTACAAGTGCAATTACAATTACAATTACAGTTACAATTACAATAACAGTTACAATTATAGTTACAGTTACAATTACAATTACAATTTCAATTTCAATTTCAATTTCAATTACAGTTACAATTACAATTTCAATTTCAATTTCAATTTCAATTTCAATTTCAATTTCAATTTCAATTTCAATTTCAATTTCAATTTCAATTTCAATTTCAATTTCAATTTCAATTTCAATTTCAATTTCAATTTCAATTTCAATTACAATTACAATTACAATTACAATTACAATTACAGTTACAATTACAATTACAATTACAATTTCAATTACAATTACAATTTCAATTTCAATTTCAATTTCAATTTCAATTTCAATTTCAATTTCAATTACAATTACAATTACAATTACAATTACAGTTACAGTTACAATTACAATTACAATTACAATTACAATTTCAATTTCAATTTCAATTTCAATTTCAATTTCAATTTCAATTTCAATTTCAATTTCAATTTCAATTTCAATTTCAATTTCAATTTCAATTTCAATTTCAATTTCAATTTCAATTTCAATTTCAATTCCATTTCATTTCATTTCACGACATAAAGAAAAATTCTTTCCTTTTGTTCTTTCGAACAAAACAGCACGCTAAACTTCAGAACACTTAATTTTCAAGCCAGGTGGTGCGACAGACGCCGGCAAACGCGGAAGTAATTCCCATCACACAGTATAGAAATTCTTTTGCGCATTCCATTCCAATGGTAGCACATGCTTTTCGTTAACAAAAGGCGAACAATGAGCTAAAGCTTTGACTTTAGCGATGTATCTGAAGTTACTGGTTCGCTGTGCTGGCTGCTGCTGCTCTGTGCCTTGGCGGCTGGCATTTCGGTTCATTGCGCGCGATCGATACATATTTTGCACGATCATCGGCGGAGCTCTGTTCTGAGTGCTCTGCTGGGTGAATAAGAATGCCGCGCCGCAGCCGACAGACAGGTGTGCACGTTCCAGTTCTTCTGTACCTTTTCATCTTGATGTTCGGTTCGATGGCACGGATGGGAAATGCCTTCCCTTGTTTCAATGCTGGCGCTGGCATCATGCATTCGATGAAAAATGCACAAATTGCGCCCAAACAATAACAATATCCCATTGACCTCGAGGAGGAATACAATTTGAGAAAATATTCAGCGTAGCGGCTTTTGTGTGCAATCGGCGGCATATTCTTGAAGATCGATTAGTAAAAAGCGTCAATTATACACTTTGCGGTGCTTATATTGAAATGTAAACATCAAACAGAAATTACGAAGAAATGTATGTACGTATATAAAACAGTTATTTATAACAGTGGGGATGAATGTACGAAGTGACAAGTAAGCAGCCATAATGAGTAGAACTTTATTTCTCACTAATTAAATGTAGTCATCATTATTAGGTTTAGTTATTTTTAACTTAAAATGACCGATCCAATTTATAAAAAAGTATTTATCTGATTATCTCTATGCTGACAGCTGATTGTCTCCCTTCAAAATGTATACTGAACAGATTGGGTCTTGAAGACGTCTAAGGGGAAGGAGGGTTTTGAGAAGGTCTTGCGTGGGTTTTAAGGGGGTCGTTTATAGACGACACTAGTAAAGGACATCAGTTAACGAGTGAATGAAATCCATACGTTAACGAGTGATCGAGTATTTACATTGGGATGATCACTGCTCGTCACTCTTTCACGTAAGCATTATTAATTACGTATGATTTCTATTTTATTTTACCCTATTCCTATATTATGACAGTCTCACTTCTAAAGCGCGTGGCGGCCATGAACTCTCTTTTTTAAAACGCGCAAGGTTTGCGCGTAAAAATATCCAAAAAGCCACCTGGGTATCTCCTGATGGAGTCACTCGCAACCATGTGTTGATAGACCGCCGCCACAACCCGAACCTGATGACGGTACGAACGTATGGAGGTGCCAGCGTCGGCTCGGACCACTATCTTGTTGGTATGGTGCTCCGAGCGCGGATTGCATCATCACGAATCAACACGACTGCCCTTCGCAAAGAAGAGATCAGAAACAACTACAGTCCAGCGATAGGACTCGCCCTAAATGCAGGGAGAGTAAGTCCTGGGTCTGAGATGTCAGGCGTAGAAGAGAATGGACACACTTTTTTTGGCTCCTCGAATGACTGAAGACCACACTATGTTGCCGCCACCACGCATAGACGAAGTAAGCAGAGCAATAAATGGGCCAAAAAAGGCATCGAGATCAGATGGTATCCCAGCGGAGCTGATTAAATCAAGAGGCCTCGCAATACACCAAGCCCTATACGCAAAAGTCATCACTGGTCAGTACCGCTGTGGCTTCATCCCAGGCAAATCAACACCTGATCAGATTGCAGGATGGTGATGGAAATATGTTTAGTGTTTCAAAACTACACCATCATTTTATAGACTTTAAAGCCGCCTATGATAGCATAGCCAGAGTAGAAATTTATAAAGCTATGAGAGAATTGATTTGGGTTGACACGACTATGTAGGTTTACCATGACCAATGTAAATATTTCCGGATCACTATTAAGCCCATTCAACATCTATAACGGGCTCCGATAAGGCGATAGACTGGCCTACGTCCTCTTCAATTTGCTTAAAGCCAACATAGCCTACTATAGTCTGTCAAGAATCTTCAAATCCAGGAACTTAACCATAAGATCCTAACCTTTGCTTCGAACTAATTGTAGTCTTTAACCAAACGCTCCATATTAGTACCACACGTTGTAAAATCGTCGCTCACAGTTTTGAGCATTAGGTTTTAATAAACACATGGCTAGGAGTAATTTGTTTTCTTTTTGGTTGGCCCACACCACGAAGAGTGCAAAAAATCTGTTCGCAATGACAGCATGCCATGGATTAGATTATGGCTGGTATAGAGCCTTATAGACGAAGACATGACAGAATATTTTAATCGTTACATTGCTCATCCTTATGTCCTTGCGTCAAAATTCCTAAAGCAACATTCCAAAGAAGGTATAAGCCACACTGATGACTTAAATAATGTTCCGAATATTGCTACAGATACCCCCATCGGCTGCTGTGAAGTGCTAGTATCCGTTCACATTCACATTCTCATATCCGCACCGAGACAGGAATTATCCCTTCACAAACGATAAATATCTCTTCTGTCCAAGTGTGTCTTCTGCTATTCTGGTGTTAAACAAAGAATGGAACGGTGTCTCTGCCATTTGCACGACACGACACTTTGTTGCCACATCGTAGTACATTCTTGTCTCGCGCCGAATTGCGTTGCTTGTCTACATCACTGAAATTCCCAGGACAGGAACAGGCACTTTACTTAACGTACTAAGAAGGGAGCGGGTATTGGTCGTCGTATATTTTAGCCAAAAAACGTAACCATAAAATTTATATTATCGCCTGGGGAAATAGCAGCAAACCGCACAGCCAGTTCGCCTCCAGCTCCCAGAGCATTATTCGAATTGCTTCTGCCTGACTGAGTGATTAACGTTCTTTGGCAGCACCATCAGAGTGCGAGTGCTGCTGCTCATATGTATTTATGGTTTTGTAATGCTTGAGAGCGTCCAATCGAAGCGTACAATGCTGATGGAATCGGTTAAAGTCCATTTCGGTCGTTTGGTTACTGTAGATTGGTTCCAACCCCCAACCACCCGCTTCCACTTCATCATCGAAGGAATAAACGAGTTTTAACAGAATTGAAAAACCACTTACCGACTTGGTTGATAAAAGGACTTCCTTGGTTTCTAAATGTGAGCGGGCGCATTAAGGCACTGTAAGGGTGTAAGAATGTGACACTTAAGGGAGCGACCATCAGTTCGTTACCCCAATGAAGTGCACTAAATTCTGTAAATGCAAAGTGTGTAGCTCTTCCGTTCTTTTCATGGCAGTTGTTCATATGTCTTTTGGTTGGAACAATTAATCGTACGTTGAGGAAGACATTTACTCTCCTCGCCCAAAATTTCATACAAAATATGGGAATGTGCACCTCAAAGAGATTATCCTCACGTGCTTATGTGAAATGCGAAATGCGATAAACTGAACGGCTGAACCAGCACATCAGCACCACCTTATCCCATGCATGTTGGCACACCGGCTATAATATCATGTTAGCCATCTTAGTAAGAAGCGAGCTTCGCAGGTATCCGATATCCCAACACAGCTCGATGGAATGTTAAATCGATTTAAGGATCAGGCGTCGCGGTATCTACCGCAGGCAGGTCGCACGTGACAACAACACCAACACCGATATGGGAATACACTTGAGTGGGGCACGATGAAAAATTCATGAAATTCCAAGAAAGGAGATGTGACTTCTATATGGATCTCAATGGGCGCCAGTTAATGTTGAAGTTGCAGTCACCGCATCGGTACACTCACTACTAGCAGATGCATGACTTCAATCCTACACAGGTGGCTTTGTTGTTGTCGGATAATAGCCACGCGGTTACACAGAGTACGCACCTGAAACCTGATGAGGATGTTGCTGCTGGTGATGATGATGATGATGACGACGATGACGCCTGTTCGGATGGAATATGGAAATGGATTTTCGAAAGATGTCGCGTGGGAATAAGAGCGCAAGGCACGGGACAGTATGCGAACAACTTCCCTATCCAGCATTTCGGGGGTGGGATGTATCGCATTTTACGAATTAGCAATGAGGCGCGACAAATGAGCGAAAAAGATACAGGCACGTACCGAGTTACTTGTAATTTTGTTATTATTCACAGTCTCTCATGGGAGAGATTTTTGTTTTGTCCAACTTTAATGAACTTCCAATCCAGCTATATACCTACTGGAAAAATATTCGTTAAACTTTTAAACAATAGCATTCATTCGCTGTCAGCGAAGCAGCAGCCGGTCACAAATATCACATCTGTCGTATAACGGTAAATTACATAGCGTAATCCTGTGGGCCGTTGTAAATCGCGAATGTGAAGTGTCAATCCCCCAGTGTGGTTTTCGAAACGAGTGATAAATGCAGGTATCTACGTGCAGTGAAAAACCCACGCACACAAATGCTTCAGCAGTGGAGCACATGATTTGTTGGCCTCTGGACGGAATTGTTTTCCACACCAATGGACGATGAGCCAATAAAATTATTATGTGATTGGTTTATCCTGCACAGTAGGATCTATGTTGCAGTCCCAAGATACTTTCAGCCGATGTGACGATCGAACAACGATCATTTGACATTTAGTTGGATCCATTTGCAATACAATGATGAAATGTCCTTAATTGCTTATACACTTCGGTCTCAAGTGACCGCATAATCGCTGGGAGTAATTAATGACCTTGCACTTAAACGCTGAGCTTTCGATTACCGCCAATTGCTCTCCGATTAAATTAATTCTCCGAAGAACATCACCGCAATCGGCTGTTGGGGAAAACAAATTGCCAGTGCAGTTATCCTTATGGTTGTGTGCCGAGAACAGACGTCCCGATGTGAGGAAGCCAACAGATATATCAGGGATTGTCACTATATCGATATGCGTCGGGTCGGCCTGGAGATAGGTTTATTTTTTTATGTTTACCGTTCGGCGAGTGACTTTATCGGAGCTGCAGTTATTCGAATGTGGTGTGTGAAAAGTTTAACAACAAACGAGAAAAGGATGCCTTGATTTCTGTGGAAATTTATAGTGATCGCTGTTTCCCGAGGAGAACGCGGGCTCACAATATGGGCACATCACAATTCTTTATTGCTACCTATGGAAGCACAATGAGAGTAGAATTTCACAGTAAAAAAAAATCAGCTACCCAAATTAATTGAAACAACAAAGTTAAAGTCTGTTAAAGATTTTCAAATCGTTTGCTGGGCGCTCTTGCGGACCAAATCAAATGTAGCAGCCAATAGCAAGATTATTTATTTTATACGTGGTACTTGGTGAAAAGACTTCACACGTTCTTGTAAAGTCTGGAACGGAGTACCGCAAGGATCAATCCTAGGTCCAACACTCTTCTCGTTATATATTAACTAAGTACCTAAAATGATTAGACATTGTTCAGTTTACATGTATGCGGATGATGTTCAACCTATGAATGCGATTGATGACACTATTCATCTAATAAACGAAGATTTGTCAAGCGTAAATGACTGGACCCTAGAACATGAGCTGAGTTTAAACTCAAAAAATTCGCAGGTGCTAGCTATACATCGTAGACTTCTTGATGTATTTGAATTTTTATTGGGAAGGCATTAGATGGGCTACTGATCCAGCAACACCGAGGTGGATTCATTAAATTGAAGTCGCTAGAGAGAAAGCGACTTAAACATATTTTACACTTGGGCATTGGATAGAGGAAGTGCTCTTCCTTTTGCCAAAGCCGCCCCTTTCACTTCAGCATCCAGGGAGGACTAATAAGCACCATCAGGTGGTTACAAACGAACCTGCATCACGCAAAAGGCGCGTCCGCTAACCTCAGCAAGCGGTTCGCCGAGAAATGTATAACCCTTGGTCTCATCCAAGAGCCTTGGGTTATTAGCGGACAGATAAAAGATCTTCGGAACGGGACAAGTAAGTTGATCTGTGCGGGGAGCCAGTACCAAGGGTGGTGGCACGATTATCAAATTTTTATCTATTCCAGAATTCATACCGAAAGACCTGGTGGCCCTGATGATTGAAGTTCCGACCGAGAGAGAACACAGAACATCGTACTTTAGCTTCAGCTTATTTCCCCGGCGACGACGACAAGTTTCCGCCCTTAGAGGTCCAGGAGCTGATAGAGCTCTGCCGGAACAGAAACCTCCAGTACTTCATAGGATACAATACAAGGGCACATCATGAGGTCTGGGGTAGCAGCGACATCAATAAAAGGGGTGAGTGTCTTTAAGAATATCTTTTTAGTTATAAAGTAGATATATTTAATAAAGGATTCAAACCTACCTTCATAAATGCGATTCGCGCAGAGGTACTTGACCTCACCATCGCCAGTCCATTTATCTCCAACATTGTTGGAAACTGGCATGTGTCCGACGAAACCATGCTGCCAGATCATCAATATATCAGATTTGACTTTCCTAGAAAACTGGCACAAGCTTCTTCTAAATATGATCAAAAGTCCACGGACTGGAATCTATATCGGGGACTTGTCCACTCTAAAGTAGATATGCTTGTCACATCTATTAAGTCCACAGAGGACTTAAATGAGGCAGCATATTTACTTAATGATGTGTTGCTCTCTTCCTATCGTCTACTCATGCACCATACACGTACCCGAACGCATCTGACCAAAGGGTCCTTATTACTAGTAGGGTAAATAGCTTATCCGGTATAATCTCTTCAGTCCGGATTAGGTTTAATCGGCAAGAGGCCCTTTCCAGCGCTTCTATAGAAGACAATCGATCTCATTCTACCGGGTATGATTGCTTTATTTAGAGCCAGCTACAACTTTGGGTACATTCCTACTATCTGGAGACAGGTAAGTGTTATATTTATCCCTAAACCAGGTATAAGTCTAACATCATTTATCCTCAAAACCATGCAGAGACTTATTGATGTTCATGACTTAAGTCAGTTTGCGTACAGGAAATGCAAGAGCACAGAAGGTGCCCTTCACTATCTTGTAAAGAAGATGGAGCGAACTTTTCGTTCCAAGAAAGTGGCCCTGTGTGACTTCCTCGACATTGAGGGCGCTATTGATCACATTTGCTACGACTCTATTGCAAGGGAAATCAGTAGCAGGGGTATCGAAGACTCGACCAATCATTGGATAAGGGCCATGCTTGAAAGTTGTGATATTACCTCTTGATCAGGAGGTTTGTCAGTGTCTTTGACCGCAGTTAAGGGTTGTCCCCAGGGGGAGTCCTTTCTCCCCTTCTATGGTCACTAGTCATTGACAATCTTCTAGTCGATCTTCACAGATACAGCTAAGCACTGCACGACTATCACTGGTGTCATGCAAGCTGCTTTACAACACGTTTTAGAAATGTGTAACGGAGAAGGACTATCCATCAATCTTTGCAAAACCGTTCTAGTGCCTTTTACAAAGAGAAGATTGGTCTATCTAGGACGTATCGCTATCAAAGGCATCACTTTAGCTTATTCCAGTGAGCTTAAATATCTCAGAGTTATCGTTGATAAACGAGTTAGCTGTAATTCTCATACATCAATTCGGCCAACAAATGAGCCACTAGGGCCGTGTGGGCCTGTATCTTATTAGCAAATAAGTTGTTACTTGGATATACAGAGAGGATAAATGCAGGGATACCTTCTTTAGTCGCACATCAATAGAATAACTTTCCAAGCTCTGTATTTCCGCATGTATATGATCCACAGTCGTTCAACACATGAGGCATAAGCACATATTCTTGCATTGGTCACAATAAGAATAACAAATTATAAGAGACTTGTACAATGGACATCAATACCAAAGAGGCATAGATCATAGACCTCAAATTCCTGGTATCTGGTGATTTTGGTACAATCGTATAGGAAAGTCGTGCACTGAACGCCAAAGAGCTAAATCAAAACTGAACTGGATATAGTATGCGGAGCACCCCATTATGATGATGCAGGAAATTCGATATCAAGTCACAGCACACCCTTTAAGTTGCGTTTTTTTAATTCTTCTGAACTTTGTTTACTTCTGCAAAAAAGAAAACATTTCCCCCATTAGGAAGATGAAATCTGTCATCCAAAAAGGAAATTGAAAATCCATCAAAAGTGAGAGAGTGAATCAGTAGGGTCTTCCCCGGTTAGTGGTGCTGACTGAATTGTCAGTTCAATGCAAGAGAAGAAAAATCAAAGGGTATTGACAATGAAATCAAAAATTTCCGCAATTAAATCAGCAGTCAAGTGCAGGAACGCAATAAATTTTCCGAGATCACAAAGGCGTGTCATCATCATCGTCAAGGACTCTTATGATGGCAGAAGATGATTGTTGCGCCCAGGAGTATAAGAAAAAATCGCGAAGGCCACCACCTACCCTACTGTCACCCCTCTTCATCATGAGCATATGAATGCGCCATCGTTTTGTAATTTGATTCCAAATTACCTCGTTTGGTGGTTAATAACAAGCTGTTGCCGCCATGGTTGTTGTTGTTCATATCTATTTCAATAAATCGCCGGGATTATCTTGCCGCTGCAATCAACCGACTTGCCATGAAAATACTGTCCCCGTTTTGATGTGGCTTCAGGCGTACACACGATGCGAGACGCATTCGCAATTCTGCGTATGTTCCATTTGTTGTTGTAGAGCCACTCAGGTAGATCACCATCAGGACATCTTCTAGGCGAATTGCAATTCAAATGGGCACATTTTCAGCAAATCTGTCCTTGATGGCCAACGCGCCCAATGCCATCATCATCGTCATCATCAACGTTATCATCATTCGTGATGGCTATGGGAATAGTTACTTCGGACGGACATAACAAGCCTACACATTAAATTTACATAAACATTGCGCCTCAGGAATTCGCTAACAGCACAGCGCATCCACTGCGTTCGCTTGGTTAATCTTGAAATTGCGATCAACTAGAATCCTCCTCTTATTGTCTCCGGGAACTAGCGTACTGCGCACAACATTCGCGCATTGTCATCTCGTAACACACGTGACACTCTACATGAACGAGCACTTAGGACCTCGACAGTGCGTGCTTCCGTAGTGGCTGGTTGGACGGACATATGGCCGCACGGCGCGGTCATGTTATGTATGCAAAGTGGCTCTGAATTGAATTCGCAATGTACTGGCTGCGCCAGTTCAGAAAAATCATGGCCCCCAACGCTAAACGCTGACATTCCAAGGTTACTTTATCGGCGTGCGCATATCTTTGGCCATAATGTTGGCCAATAAATTGCGTTTTGCAAATTTTTAACAATAATATTGGCCATATAACATATGGCCAGCTGTGACGGTGACGACATGATGACGAGTAATGATTGACATTTTTAAACGGCTTATATTGGAAAAGTCCATGGAACTTTTGTTTAATTATGATGAGGACGTACTTGGACGCTTGGGTCTTGTGTATACGAGTAAATGGGAAGAAAAATCACCGCTGAGAAGACAGGGCCCTTTTGTGGGTTGGATAATACAGACTAATGGGAGTATATTATGCTCCAAAGAAGACATGATCTGCTGGAATTCCTTCCGGAAAGCTCTAGCTAACTACCGCACAAGATCTCACCATTAATTAATGCTTGAATACATTTCACTCAACAGAGCAGAGTGTGGACTTGAATGAATCCATAAATTTTAAGGGATAAGGCCTTTGAAATTAATTCGCGCAATGTATGGGAATCAGGTTGATTTGGAGAACAATATGCGGTTTAAAAAAAAACGGCCTCACATGCCACACAGATGGCCAATCAACCAACCAATGATGTTGAGGTTCATAATTATTCCCATCAATGGTACTTTAATTGAAACCTTTTACCCCTTTTGGTGAATATCGGACGTCAACAGTGCTTGCACGGCATCTTGTTCGTAGTTCTTCAAGGTTTGAGATGCCTCCAACTCGTTCTTCAACAGCTAGATCATTCTTAAAGTGTTCTGCGCCACATTTATCTAGGGCGTCCCGCTTTTCGGCCCAACTGAGTGAGCAGATTCGACGGCATGGTGTATGTTATAATGGAGTTGTCTTTATGACTTTCACGTCCTATATTCACTGCCACTTACTCCTCCGGATAGTAATGTCTATGGATTTTTGGACCGTTGTTTTAATGTCTTGATGATACTCACGTCCCATAATCACTGCCACTTACTCCTCCTGATAGTAATGTCTCTCTATGGATTTTTGGACCGCTGTTTGATAAAATTATTCGTTGGAGATATGATTGGACCGACTTCAAGGTGATACTTAGACATCCATTAATGAAGGCTTGCAGCTTGCGTGTGTTAGTGTCCACATTTTAAGTAATGCACTCATAGCAAAGTACCGACTTACATTAGAGCGAAAATATCGCAGCTTGGTTCTTAAGATCATTATCCAAATTTTGGATAGTATTCCGATAGCAGTTTAGCCTTCCTGATTCTGCAGCACTTGTCCAGTAGAGTGCCAACATAGTAAGCCAGCACCAAACTTTCTTGATACAGAAAGCTGTCTAATTTATCGATTTTCTATCCGACAATGTTGAGTTGAGTGCGGGTATTGGCAGTGCACAGGGCTTTTGTTTATGGCTGTGATTATCTTGAGTGCCACTTTGTTTGCCTTAGCTTCTAGACTGTCGCGACATCAGGTGAAAGTCCATTTTCCGACGTGAGAGAGTAGACAAACAGGTGTTTAAGGGAAGTTGTCATAATCCATCAAATTCTATGGTTACCATCCGTCAATGCTGTACGGAATACATCGCGGATGACCACGAAGAACAACACTGGTAACAGTATGCTCCTCTGACGTACCCCACTTCGGAATTCAATGTCCTCCTGAAACTTACTGCCATCTTATGAACCCTGTATTACAGCTATCAGTTTTCCTAGGATGCTTCTACACGCAACTTTGTTTGCCTTAGCTTTTAGACTGTCAGGACATCAGGTGAAGGCCCATTGCTGATGACCACAAAGAACAACACTGGTGACAGTATGCTCTCCTGATGTACCCCACTTGGGAATTCAAAGCCCTACAACACCTTACCATTGTGTCAAACGTTGGATATATTGCAAGCATTGCTATGTATAAATAATTTTTCACACGACCAACCTGCAAAACCAACTCCCTCCAATAACCCTCCAAGACCCTACTTAAGATACCAATCGCCCCCCCATACAACAGCACTACGAATCAAATGCACGGTCTTCGAGTCAATCTCATACAAATAATACCTAGTCAACCACCACGTCAACCCCCTCAACAATATTACCGCACTAATCTCCTAAAAACATCCACCCTAACCACGAAAACCACATCCTAAAGTTTCAGCTATATCGGATGAGCGGTCTTCGAATTATGCGCAAACAGACATACAGACATACATATATTGGCTAATATTGCCTCGTCCATCCTTTTATACGGAGCGACAATTTGGGCTGACGCAATGGATAAGGTTAGCTACTGGCGAAAGATGTCAACTATCCAGCGATTGAGTGCTCTAAGACTGATCTGTGGCCTCAGAACCATCTCGAGCGATGCAGCGTTTGTGGTTGCGGGTATGCTCCCAATCGACTTACTGGCCAAGGAACTTCAGGTAATTTATAGGCGCCGGGGGTATCTTACAAGAGCCGAGAACCGCAAAACAACACGCGCCGAAGCCGTAAGAAACTGGCAAAGGAGATGGGTTCAGTCAAGTAAGGGTAGATGGACCCATAGATTAATACAATCTATAGAATTATGGACCGTTAGAAGTCATGGAGAAGTAGACTTCTATCTAACCCAATTTTTAACTGGGCATGGGTGCTTCCGCTCATAATTCTTTAAATATAACCACGAGAGTTCACCCGACTGTACATTATGTGAGGTAATACCAGAAGATGTGGGGCATGTTTTCTCCCATTGTCCGCGTTTTGCAGGAGTAAGATAGGATGTGTCAGAGCAAATAGGGCACACTATTGCGCCAGAAAACATAGTTAATTCTATGCTACAAAATGAGGAGATATGGAACGCAATCAGTGGAATATCTTCCAGAATAATGCAGCGCCTACGGTGTCTCGAGCCTGAGAGGAGGAATGAAGAAGGGTAACATAGCAAAATAATGTGAATAAAGAAGAAGAAGAATAAAATATCAAAAATGAAAGTGCAGCCATCGCTGAGAGCCTTCCCGTGATGAAATGCCTAACGGTAGTACCCCGCGGGACTGGCTATGAATTAATAAGTAGGGGTTGATTTTTTTCAGTAATAATCTGAGACTCGCACATGTTAATGCTTAAGGTGCACATGTGATCGTCTTTCTCCATAAAAAAAACAGACTTACAGACTTGCAGACATACAGACATACAGACATACAGACATACAGACATACAGATATACAGACATACAGACATACAGACATACAGACATACAGACATACAGACATACAGACATACAGACATACATTCATACACCCAAAGTTTAATTTTTATATATTGGTTAGTAGGAAAATAACGAATCTTCATGCTATATTAGTGTACTTATACAGGGTGTATCTGTTTAGGTGGCAAATACTTAAAAAGGTGATTCCTTGGTTAATTGCGAGAAAAAAAGTCGAACGGGAGGTCTATTTTCCGACATAAGCTACGTCTAATTCAAAAATTTTTTTTTTTAAATTGTGTTTTTAAACGCGGTTATTTCAAAAGATTCGCTTCCATAATTGTTTTTTGACTAAAGCAGTATTAACGCCCCTTCACTTTCCTACTAATCAGTGGGACAATGTTTGTGCATTTGACCAACGGGAGCAGGGCTAAATTAAAAAGTTTGTAAAATTAATTTTAGCTTTTCAAGTTTTTTTGAGGCAGTACATTGCAATCGTCTGAGCTGCATGCTCAATCCTCCTTCCTAGCATGTCTAAAGTTTCTATTTCTATATAATATACCAACTCATTCTTTTTTTCCCATACAAAAAAATTTAGAAGAGTTAGATCTAGTGACCTAGACGGCCAAATAACCAAACCGAACCGTACTTAAAAATGCAGTACCATTATGCCCACTGTGACATGGTGCGCCATCAAGCTGAACAACATGTTGATTTGAGTAAGTTATTTTGGACGTCTTCCATAAATTCTGGCAGGTGATTCGTCAAAAGTTTCAGGTACCTGCTTGAATTTACTCGTTCGGATAGTATGTGAGAACCAGACAAATGATTCCCGACTACTCCGGCCCATTCTCATTCTCATTATATTCAATAGCTATTTGTTTTTTTGTCAATATTTATTTTGTAAGTATTACTTTTATTAGTTTATAATAATTTCGATTTTAAAGGAAAAATGAAAGAGAAAATTCAGGTTACTGAGTTACATTTAGTGACGGTATACAATTGTGATACATTTTTAATCCACTTCCTAAAACCCGATTTTATTCAAACTTTGTACACATTTTTCGCTCTATTACTCCGTTTAAAGACCAGCAATTGTTTCCAAAGGAAGTAACCAAGCTCCATTTTCAGGAGCTTCCTACAGGCACAAAGACAACAACTTTACCTAGTGGAGCTAAAATTTACAAATTATGTGTTTCAATTAAGTTTTCCACAATATCCGTATAAAATTCAATCACAAAATTTACAAAAAAAATTCGCCATTGGGCATTTGCGGGTACACATCCTGCGCAAATAAACAGAAATAAATTTGTTGGTAGCTGTTTTAGGTCAAAACTATTGCGCCAGTAATTGCAGAAGTCACTTGGTTATTCGCTTGAACTGGTCCAGCGACCAGTCGTCTATATGCCCGCATTCTATTCCACAAAAGGATAAAAACGGAGAAGAGAAAATAATTCTATTTAACCGCGATGATGGAATTGTTTGCGGCGGTCATTCGAAGGCACACTGAATTGGGTCGCGGCGGTTTTTGAATTTCAAATAATTTTAATTGTAATTCCGCAAATTGAGCGGCGAGGACCGGTGGGGTCCGACAAATAGCCAACCAGTCAGCCAGCCAGCTAACAGACACTGCAATTTATCCGATTTCGATTGCGTTACATGAAACAGCATAGATTCGTTATTTGGTAATAATGCATAAGCCAACACATACACACATGCATACAAACATTATGCAGCTGCGGATAAGCGATAAAATTTAATCTGAAAGTACGAACTAAATGCTGAGCAGATTTCGCCGATCTGCTGCGTTTGTTTTAATTTAAATTAATTTTGGGTGCACACAATTGAGTAATGTCAGCACGCGTTTTCATGGCGCTGTGTGTCTGTCCATGATGTGTGAACACTTCCGATAGAAACATTATCATTTTGTGATAATTGTTTAGGATTTACGAGTGAGTGAGTAGAGCCGGCAAAAGAATTTCACATCGAATTCGAAAACATAGTAGTCAAAGGTTCAAACCGACAGTACGAAATTGTTTTTCCCAACAGAAAATAAGTTAGAAAAATGACCCTAAATTGTCTAACTAGGTGCCGGACAGGTTTTTCCAAGTTTGTTGTCTGATCTTTAAGGCAGAGATCTTAGCGAAAATTGAGGTATCTAGGAGTACAAGGTACCACAACAGTTGCTTGCGATATGTGTAGAGAGACAATTCGCCAGCAAAGCCATTAGTGCGTCTGTTAGAAACTCGAAACTTGTTAGGCAGTGCCAAACAAATCAGGTCCGTTAAGCCAACATATGAACATAACCCTTGCTTGCGTCCTGAGATCACAATGACATATTTATACCTTCGGTGCGTATAACCGCTCGTCGTTGAAATGACCTTCTTTGTCCTATTGTTTGAATGCGTTTTTTCTATCTATTTCATTGTCTATCACAAACAATTTGTCATTTTACTTTCATTTAATGTATCTGCTTGTGTATCCTGGAGTCTTCCATTTGATGCATGTGACTGAGCAAATTAAGTTGTTTCTCTTCCATCTGCATTATAACCGATTTCCACTGTCCTACTTCTTCACTCGTCTATCGTTTCTTATTATTTCCCTTTTAGGTATCCTTGCGACTATTCTTTTGAACATCAGCACTTGAAAGCAGCTCAGGGGTTTATCAACTAGCTGCAGAAACTGGCCCAATTATGCATTAGCTTTACTCCATTTTTGTTTGATAATGTTGCCAAATCTGATGACATCGGCTCGGCATCGGAACTGGTAATGAGAGTTTTTGCGAGGTGCCAATACTGGACCACGTTTGTAGGGCGAAATTTGATGTTGCGCTGATTTGGAAGTAAACCGACATTGCTCTCTTTGGTGTTACTACAGAGTTCCTGGTGTGAGATAATGGCTTCTAGGTATTCAATATTTTGTACTTTTTCGATATTCCTCCCCATGTAAGTCTATGTTTGGGTGGTCTTCCTTATATTTATATCCACATTATTTAACTTTTGTCAGCATTGAGCTCATTCCTTGAGCTTCTCTTACCAGATCTCAAGCACTTGTTGTATTCTATTTTCAGTGTTGGCTATGATGATTATGTAGGAACTGCAGGTAAATGGGACCTAGTCTTCTCATTCCGACCTTATGTTGTTACAACGTTTGCATTCTTGTGCTATCACGTACAGGAAATTGGAGAATAAAAGGGGACTGAGGTTGTCGACCTGCCTAATTTAAACAATTTATAGGGTCCAGATATTTTGCCGCACAGTCTGATAGTATTCATAAGTAATTTATTTAATTGAATTGATTAGCGTCTCTAGAACTTTTTTCATTTACATAATGTCTCCCAAATCAGAGCAGTTTTCAGGTCCTCCAAATCTAGGATCTTTCGTTTTTTATAAGTATGGATAGATAAGACAAACACAGGCTGCGTTCTCTTTCTCTAGACTATGCTCGATGGATTTTCTCAATCGTTTCTCGAGGATTGTCCTATAAAGCTTATATATAGTTGAAGATAAACGAATGGGGCAATATAGTTATTAAAGTTGTAGCTTCTGCCTTTTAAATCAATTGTGATATTGAGGCTTTCATTGTACTCTTTTACTATCTTCGTTTCTTTCCAATCTTGCTGGAATGAAAGTATCCTGTTGAGATCAATTCCTCCATGTTTGATGAGTTTAGGAGCTAATTTGATATCATAAATTCAATTCCCATATTTATACAAGTTATTATGGTCCTGTAAGCACACACACACACCTTATTTTCAAACTGATTTTTTAAAATAAAATTTGTAACACCATCTTCGACGACATATGTCTCCTATCCTTAATTTTCTAACGCCAACGCTGTGCTCAGAATGATAAGAATGCTATTCCGTGCATTAAGCGTGTATATGGTATAAAAAAAATAAACACTCTACTAGTGACCTATCATCCCTCTGAGCTTTACCGTTTCTTATGAAAATTTTAAAACTGCGAGTAATTCAAATACCATTATGACCCACCCCGCTATTAGGATGATGGTTCAGCAGCACATGACGATGGTATACCATGATAAGTATATTCTCATTTATGCAGAGGGTGTCTAATAAAAAAGCTCCTAAGGAGTACTCACTACATAAAAACCCATAATCCTAACAAAAAAGTCATTCAGTCAGCGTACTCGCTCGAGGCTTACCAGACACTGCGAAGCCGTACAATACGGTGGATTGTGTATTTTTGTTTGCATTTCAATAACAACAACAACAGGCAGTGTGCGTCCTGACTGGGCTTGCGTGCATTGCAATTGCAACCACAAATACCGCCGTCAGTCGTCATGTTGGCCGGCGAGACAAACAATGCACATTGTACAGACAGTCAAAACTGGGCCTAGGTCATTCGATCCTGAGCACTGCATCGCCGTTACAACGGTTGTTACAAATTCCCGACACTCGACACGACGACGTCGAATTACAATAAAAAGTGGGGTTGGCGTCAAGACCGACTTCCATGAAGTCTGATGGTCGCATAACTCTACGAAATTCTCACACACTCCAACCGATACACGATGTATTATTTTCCGCATTCTGTCACTGAGCCGAGAAGGACTTACAGCAAGAAATGCTCCTTGCACTTTTCTGCATTAAGCCAAAGAACTAACAGTTCCCCGAACTATCACCTCAGATGTGTTTTTCGCCAGACGGCGAGCGACCTCAGTAAATGCGGCAAAATGATATCCTTTCTACATGGCAGTTTATTAGAATTTTCTACTCTCGAAGATTATGTTCGATGCACACCAGAGAGGTGTGTGTTAAGCTATCTCCTGGTTCATATGAAGTCAGGGTATAAGGTGTGCATTGGTTCAGTATTTGCAGGAAGACACATCGATTAATCAGCTTTGCTTGCTGGCACTTCCTTCAAGAGCCTCAAACGATTACTCCTCTCTAGCCATTCATTTCTTTAGGAGAAGAGTAGTGCTTCAGCTACGTGTGGTTTCATTATGTATTCTGTTATTCATTTATTATTGCTTACAATTTTACTGTTTAGTCAAATACCAGTTTTAGAATAATTAAATTCCTTATCTGGACTATATATCTGGATCGAATATTTGTTTTGTGGTTGTGGTTGCTGCGTCACGTCATAAAATATCCTTGCATTATTGTATTTTCATCACTTGAGAAATGCTGCAGATATATGTTTGCTTCGATTTGCAGAATTGAATGCTTATCGCCGCATCAATTTATGGAGAATAAACGATTTTATGGGAATAATAAGCAAACAAAATGCGAGCGTCATGGACATAGGACATCCATATTTATTTCTTATTTTTTAACGACACACATCACCCTTATAAAGCTAAGCACTACGTACGGGTCAAGAAATATGTCTATGCACATGTGTCTTGAATGCCAGTGGATCACACAAAGTTGCGGAAACACAAAACTTGGTAATGTTTGGCACAGATTAAGTTGGGACAGCAAATAGAAGCAAAGCTTTTTGCTATCAGGAAACGTTGTACCATCTCCGGTTATCTTAGCCGGTTAATAAGTCCAAGTCGATTAAAAAATACAAGAATCCAGCATATAGCTTTCCAGATCCTTATTATATTTGTTCGTATTCATGTTTAGCTCATCAGCTCTTATTTATTAAAAAACCCTTTAATAGTTTGATCTGATGGTATTCCAGTTTTAATCCCCGAAAACTCTTCCAGAAAATGCTTAGTCTGCCTTGCTGTGGTGTCTTGAACATTACAGCCAAATCGATTTTCAGCACTTTTTTCCCTTTGTTCATGCAATTCAAGTGATCTTTCCATCAGAGCCAAACTCCAATATAAAGAATCTACTTCCTCATATACGGGCTTAACAATTCTCTGCATAAATATACTCTCGAACGTGCCTTAAAACTCACCAATTTTATATTCTAACAGAGCAGCGGCCGCGTGTACCTCTGAGTATTAAATACCCTATGAGACAGATCTTTATCCGTACTCGTGCAGTTGCTAGAATCATTACTCACAAATCCGCTGGGCCAGATGGTACTTCCCCATTAGTTCTGAAGAGGTGTTCTTCCAAGCTGGCATTACCATTGCGTAAGCTTTTCCACTTATCCTATTCTTTGGACTCTTTTCGAGTAGTTGGAAAACAGCATTTGTCCAGCCTTTATACAAAAAGGCGAACCGTCATGTCTCTCTTCGTATCGTATCCAATTCACACATTCGCTGACGACAGCACTATAAGCTTCTTATATAATTTTGAACCACTTCTCATGTGAAACTCAAACAACTTCGTATGTTAAGCACGTTTAATTATTACCTGGACATCTTTTTAAAATTGGGAGTAAACAATTCAGTAGAATTTAGCGCTTCCAAAACTCAATGCTATCTCCTGTCATCTAAGCGAATCTTTAATCCAATGCCATTATCCATGAATGGCACTTCGAGGAAACTGAAAAACTCGCAGTTCTCGGTATGTGCGTTAACGACAAGCTTCATTGGAATGACCACATGTTTACCGTCGCCAAAAATCCTGCGAAATGTTTAGGTTTTCTAGTCCGGTGCAAGAAATACTTCACTCCTCCCTCTTTCTCTGACAAGGCTTTTATTCGCACTAAACTCAAGAGAAATACCCAGTTGTATGCCTCATCTCCTTGAATTCAACTGCAATACTCGTGGCGCTCTAAATACTCATCAGTATACCCTCAAGCCCATCTTCGTACGTACAGTTAAGCTCACAGATTCGTTCTTCGCCGGTCGGAACCGAAATCGCCAGTACTCTGCCAAGCTCTGTTTTTCCTCATCACAATAATCCGCAGGCATTCAAGGCGCAATCTCATAGATATCTTCTATTTTCTCCTCCTTTTCCTTAACGCCCACGCTGTACCAAACTTATACCCGAGCACTATAAGGGTTCGAACCCCTTTACGCGTGCCCAAAAAATAAATAAAAAATGGGACATAGGGAAGAATTTTCATGACCTACATGGACTGCCAAAAATGTATCGCTTGTATTATTTGTTCCGGAACTTTTGTTAGTTACTTAGGAGACGTATTGCACAATTAGCATTACCTGGTCTTAGAACTATCGCTCATACATTGACTAGCTGATCTTTGGACTTTGCTTAATTTGTTAAGGTTTACTTTCTTATTTAAGGCAGTCCACGATACAGTGACACCGTATAGAAGAGTAGGTCTTACTACCGCTATATATAGCCAATGGGTTATATGGGGTTGTAGACCCCATCTGTTACCTGCATTAGAAGAGTGCAACTGGGCTTTACGAACTCTTTCTTGTATGTTAGGTTTTAAGCTCAGCTTTCTGTCCAAAACAAAACCCAAATAGTTGGCTCTATCAGAGAATGTTAAGCTTATACCTTTTATAGAATGAGGGTTAATAAGTGGAACTTTATATTTTCTAGTGAATAGGACAACCTCAGTTTTGTGAAAATTTACCTCTAAGCCCCAGCGATCTGGGCAGCAAGTTAGTCTGTTGAGAGCATTTTGCAGGAGCTCCTTTAAGGTATTGGGGTATTTTCCTGAGATGGCAATAGCAACGTCATTCGCATAAGCGATTACTCTGCAGCCCTTACCTCTTAGGCATACCAGCAGTTCATTCACCGCAAAGTTCCATAGAAGGGGGGCCAGGACTTCACCTTGTGGGGTTCCTCTGCAGACAGATCTTCAGGCAGACGACACGCCCAGCTTTGAATTAATAATCCTACTTGTGAGCAAAAGATTAGTCAATTCGCCAAACGAAAGTTTTTACTTTTATTGTCTTTTGTCTGCTCGAGAAATGTGACTGCTCGAGAAGTCACTTGCTCGAAAAAGGCGAAAAACTTTGACGATCACTTTTAAAGAAATTTCAAAGAAGAGGAAATCATTTGACAATAAACTTAAGGATTAATGCAAGTAGTTGTTTTTTCCTTTAATCAGTTTGATGAGCTAGTCTGAATTAGAAACAGCGTTGGCAGACAGTAACTGCGATGCTGTCCAATTTATATTTTGTCGAGACGGATAGCACTTACATTTCACACTCAGCTGGTAGCCTCTTTTTCAGAAATGCCCCATACGACTTATAATTCAGAGCAAAATATCCGCCTGGACATTATCGTGCTGCAGCTGTGAGTTTATGCTCTGCTACTCAAGTAGTCAAGGCTTGTGGAAAAATTGTGGGTTGTTTTTTTAAATCGGAGAAGTAACTCATAAGGAAGCTCTGGAGCACACGCGTTATGGCTAGTAGTGCCACTTTTAAAATGGGCTGTGCAAAAACAGTGTTAACCACTCCAAAAAAACGTGTGAAACAAGGGAATTATGGACAGAAGGAATTGCCATAAATTTGCGCTCATTTACAGCTTATTCATGCTCTGGACACAATTCCGCATATAAAAGTTGTCATCATTTGAGATTTATAACTTTTTTCCTGCGTCGGCGGCGGTGGTGTCCTGTGTGTTGTTTGTTGTTGGCCGCGAGCCATTTATCTGTTAATCGCGGCGAGCAAGCGGCTAGAGAGGATATCTGGGGATTCACACACTGAGAGTTATATGCAAGTGCGCGGCGGGCATATTGCATTTTGCGAGATATCCGTTTAGCAGCATGTGGTGCAGGACAAATGGTCCAGTGTTATTTACAGAATCCTCCCGTGATGATGTAAATATTTCATCGTCGGTTGTCAAACGCATCGATGCAGTTTCGTTGGCGTTGGCCTTTTTTTTTACCGATGCCTATATGAGAATGTGCACTGAGCGGATTCTCAGATTTTTTTTTTGCATAGATAACGAAATTTTTCAAAATTCAAGGGTTTTTTTTTAAGTTGAGAAAATAGGATACGATAGCGAAATGGGATGTGTGTAAGCCATCTCATGCATAGCAGCTGCTCATTTGGATCTAATGTGCCACCTATTCTTTGGGTTTAGCATTAGGATTTTTTTAATGTACTGAACGACTACTGTGGTTGGAGTTTTCCGGTAGTCCTCTCTTAAGTTGTGAATTTGCCTTATTTTGCGCAAGCAAGTGTGTAACATTCTAGGTGTTGTTACATCGTTTCCTCTTCGTCAGTTCAATGTTTGCCGCTTTCGTCGCTGCTGATAGTAATGCAAGTAGGAATTACAAGTGTAATGTCTTCCAATGTATTCGGCTCCAAAACCCGGAAGCCTCAATGGGAAACTGGAGTATTCTGAAGGTCGAAGAGCCACAGAACAATAACATGTCCTCCGAATAGGATTCTTGCTTTTTTTTCTGTTGAGTTGCAGAGCCTCTTTAGCTCTTTTGTTGTATATGCTGAGCATTTTCTTAATTCTCTTTATCCGCATGTATGTTCGATGTCAACACTTTTCGTAAAAATTTGGTAGGGATCGGGCCCCAGGGCTTAGCGCCTCTAATACCCTTACTAAGATTAATTCTGGCACAGACCTCAATGGAATGGAGTCCGGTTTGGAAAATAGCGGGAATAATATCCATTGGTATCGAGACTTTGGTGTTGGTTCCGAATACCCTAGCTCCCACTCCAGATTACATATTCGATCCGTCTGTGTGTACCAGACTAGACCTTTATCGTCCAATACTGAGACACCATTAAACAAGATTGCTCGATCTAATGTTTTAACCTCAAATAACCTGCGGAATCGGTACTCCCTGGTAGTGTAAAACATGTCACTTTCGGTTATTGCGTGTCAAGAATTGTCAGGTGTTCCACGTAGTCGCCTGGTTTGGACCCATATTCTAGTTGCAGCTTCATAGCACATCTAGCGGCCGTCTTCCTAATGAAGATTGACGGAGGTGAAAGCCCTACAACAGCTTCTAATGCAGTCGTATGGCAGTCGCAGGCCATTCTTTGTAGATTCTGAAGCTTAATTATCGCTGTCCGTTCAAGAACTTTCGGTCATCATATGATGGCCGCGTACGTGATAATTGGTCTCACCATCATAGTATACAATGGTTACATCCAATGTATCATTTTAGTATTAAGACCGCAAGTTCTGCCGTAGATGCGTCTACTGGCCCTACTGGGCCATAGTGGCACGTTTGATGGCGAACTTCATATGAGAATTCCAGTTTAGTCGTTTATCAAGGATGACTCTGAGATATTCAAACTCACTGGAATACTCTAAATTAGTGCCTTTTATGACTATAGGTCCCAACTCGGTCAATCTTCGTTACGTGAAAGGCACTAGAATGATTTTGCAAGAATTAATAGAAAGCTGTCCTCTATTACACCATTCTAGGACGTGAAGTAACGCACCTTGCATGACATTTATTATGGTCGTGCTGTGCTTACCGGTAATTATGACCGCCAAGTCATCCGCATAACAAATGGCTATGTAGCCTGATCATGTAGATCGGCTGAAAGTATGTCTAAGTTTAGTGACCATTGAAGGGGAGAGAGGAGATCTCCTTGAGGACAGCCCTTAGCTGCATCTGTGAACCATTTTTAAGAGTCCTACTCAATATTGGGTTTGAATTCAATTCAACTCTTTTGGTTATTGGGGTTTTATATTTACGTATGAAGCAGATTGTTGTGTTAGTTTGGTTGCTAGTTTTGAGTTTCTTTACTGTTTTTTACTTTTCTAGAATCATTAAGTATCCTTTGTGGTTCATAGTTTGACGTTGTATAACAAGTGAAGTGTTTTGTGGCCTGTCTGGCTGCTTCTTCTATCTGGATTAAATTTAGTAGAGCTACCCTACCATGACATACCATAGGTGTCATGACTGGACACTGTCTCATAGGCAAGCATGCAGGAAGACTATGAGTATTTTTCAACGGTTTCTGCAGAAGCTGCATGGATGAGGAGGAGGAGGAAACCACTCTCCATCTACTTTGTACGTTCCCAACCCTCTCGAATATGCGGAAGCTCTATCTGGGAGCGGTCTCTTTCAACGATCTCAACGATCTAACCCAGACTGACATTAATAGTCTATTGCGCTTCATATGAAGCTCCAAAGTGGTACAACGAGTAGGCGTGGAATTTTCTAGATCCTTGTGGTATCACAATGGACCTTCTCGGTCTAGGTGCGTCGGCTTTTGACTGACGGCCACTTTAACCTAACCTAACCTAACCATACCTGCCGTGGGTGTGGTTCTCATTGCCTCTTCTGTTACACTGAGACTTGTGAGCCATTAACTTTTTCATAACTGGCAACAATATTATCCTTTTCTTCTCCTGATGCCATGTCAATCGTGATACCAAAATGTGAACTAATAGAGTTTGGACAAGGCTCTCTTCGGATTGACTCTCGTCATCACATGTAAAGAAGACAGGTGATCCTAAAATTGGACCCGTTGGATGTCCCCAGTTGCTAGTCACTGGTAACCATTGGAATAAGAATATGTCCAAGAAATGTATAATATAGAGCACTCTAACTCACGTTCACGCTGTGGCGTCAGTCACCTCATTGCCTTGGCGTTGTCGCGAGAGAGTGTTTTGTACTACACTGCGATCTTACCTTCCACGCTGATGACGGACATAGCGTCGAAAAATTGTTCTGCATGACGTGACAAACGATCGGTGCCGTGTTGTTGATTGCAGTGCGATGAGAACGAACAACCTGCGTACAACAACAACTGCAAATGACTACAATGTACAGACACAACAACAACAACAACAACAACTGTAATCTACCATTTTCCCACCATTAAGCGGTGTATTGTTCTTGATATAGCAGCGTTATGTCGAAATGAAACGAACGAAACCAAACAGCCAGGAGGTGACTGATGTCGCTCCTAATCATGGGGAAATATTTGTCCACAACAAACAAAACCTCCATGACGACATTGTCCAACATGACATGAAAGTTGTGCTGCCTTTTGATTGTTTTGGTTTTTTTATTTCTTGTGCTGATGCCAATAGCTGAGGGAACGCTACACCACCTCTTTGCCAGTCAACGATTCGTCATATTTTCATGTTGGCTTTATGAGTGTTGTTTGGCTAGAAATCCAAGACAAGACACGAATCTAGCGAGACATGGGAGACCTTCTTATCGGGCGCGTCGAAATTCCTTCGCAGCTTAATAATTGTTACCACAACATAACACATTATAGTCAGTCAGCGTAGCAGACCGCATAGCAAGTCATAGCCAAGACAGACGGTGTTGTGGATGCCCAGACGCCATTCTCGTTCGTCATTTCGTTTGAGTTTGCCGCTTCTGGTGTTGACCGGAGTGCGTATGTGGGAATCTCGCTCTCTAATGCAAATGTTTGGCTACATTTTCGGTTGCGCCATCACGTTGCGTTCGTTGACTTTATTAATTAATACACATCGCGCCAACGTCGTACAACAGACGGGGAATGCACGGCGGTCACTGGTGGGATCTTCTGGACGGACATCAGAGCCTGTCTCGATGTTTGTTCAGTGTGATATCTTGTTAGTTAAGCTAATTAATTATGAGTACACTTGGTGGTGATGTTAGAGACTAATGTGCAACTTGAAGGGATGACGAAGGGTTAATGAATGTGTAAGTTTATTCGGAGCCAGCATGGTATTCCTAGATTCCCGTACAAATACACAGGAAAATATAATTTTGTCTTTGAATTGGTGACTATATTCTAGGTTCTAAGTTGTAAGCCTTGCTTTCCGATTGTCATATTTTATGCTATGCTATTTGCTTGAATTGAAATTAGAAGAATGGTACTTACCTGTTTAGAAAGCTAATTATTACATACATATCCGGGAGCAGTATTTAGAAAACCATAGCGATAACGAAAAAGTTTTTACGGAGTACCTCAAGGATCAAACGTGGGACCCCTCATCTTCATCATCTATGTGAATGGCCTTTTATCTGAGCACTTTTTATGCATATGCAGATGAAACTACTAACATCGTAAGCCACAGAGATGTCAAAGAAGCGGGAGCTACAATGAAAAAAGAATTTAATGAAAGTTTGGTTCTATTACATCGGGTTTGTTATAAATAAAAACGCCCACTACATGTACCTAGGTCAATGATAAGAATAAAAGATCATAATAACGAATGTCTACATAAAGCTGGTAATACTAGAATATGCAAGAAGAAGAGCGTCTGCTCAACATTATTTAAAAATGTGTCAACGTAAAGGTAACTGACAGTTATAGTGGATTATGAATGCAAATGGAGATACCATATAAACATATACAATGACAAAAAACATTAGGCAGTCAGCATATGACTTGTCTTGCCTTTGCAATTACTGCCCTCCGGAGCTTACGCGATAATGCTTCTTTGGACAAATGAAGATGCATGTTCGATAGGGAATATTTGGAAATGCCCCCAACAACAAAAGCTCCAAGATACAGAAAGAAGATTTCACAAAAGTTCTTGCTTTTGTCCTCATCATTTACTGCTAGCACTTTTACGCGCGTATATAGCTTTGGTACCTTTGTTAACCCTCTCTTGTTTCAAATTTAGTTACCTATCCAGGATTCCACCCGGAAATTTCGCCTTATATAGCTACCTCAACCTCATCAACTATAGACGCTCAGCTCCCTTCTTTTTTCAGCTCTCTTAGCAATCCATTGAAAATTTCGTTCCAGAGTGGAGGATATAGAACGCCTCCCTGCGGCGTTCCTCTAGTTATATGCCTTCTAATGGTGGAACCGCCTAGCTCGGCGCTAACAGTCCTGCTTAATAGCATATGATTGATTACCTTGCATACTGCGTGGTCAACCCCTAGAAGAAACATGCTATTCATTATAGCCTCTGTCTTGACGTTACGGAACGTACCTTCAATGTCGAGTAATGCTATAAGTGAGTACTCTTTCGTACCGACCAGTATATGAAGGCCTGTGTCTACAGACTTCCCTTTGCGGTACGAGTGTTGAGACTGAGCGCATTAGCTGCGATCCAAATTGTTTCTTATATAAACATCTAAGTTTTCTAAAGTTTTCAAAAGAAAGGAAGATAGGGTTACTGTTTGGTTGGGTAGCCATGTGAGCCTCGTCTTACTTTCGAAAAGAAGACCACCTTGATGTCCGTCCATTTCCTAGGAATATTGTATAATAATCTTAGTCACCTTTTAAAGATCACCTCTAACCATGGGAGAATGATTTCTGAGTTATCCTGTAATTCTACTGGCTTGTTCTGGTCTAGATCAGCTGCTTTATAAGGCTTGAAACCGATAATGGCCCACTTGATCTTATTTAGCTAATAATATAATTTACGCAAATCGCATTGGCTCCTTGGTGAGCGTTTACTCATTCTCCGAGTCAGTCGAGTCTGGAAAGTGAGCTTCTATGATAAGACTCAGAGTTTCCTTGCTCGAAGTTGTCCATGAACGATCCGGTTTTATTGAATAACTGGGGTAGGTAGTCTCTGATCATTCATTCATTCATTCATTCATTCATTCATTCATTAATTCATTCATTCATTCATTCATTCACTTTTAATACAGAATTATTAAGAGTGCTTGCGATTTTGAAACCTTGAAACATATTAGAGAAGCTAAGAGTACTGTCATGAGCAAAGCAGTTTATCGGATTAGAAGTAGACAGAAGATAGTTAGTGAAAATAACAAAGAGTGTCGGTGACAAAACACAGCCCTGAGGGACACCCGCATTTATGCGGTGAATATCAGACAATAAACACAACTTGAATTGAAAGATTTGAAAGATAGCTCCTAATCCATTGAAGCAGAGTTAGATCGATTCCATAAGAATGCATTTTGGAGACAAGAACTTGGAGCAAAACTCTGCCAATTGCCTTTGAAATATAAAGTACTACAACTCAGCTTTCACCACACTTGTGAAAAGACTGATTCCACGTTTTTGGTGAGATATGCCATCAGATTCCCAGTAAAACCATAATGACGGTCATTACATAGTTCAGCGTTTCTATGACCGTAAAAAAGAAGAGTCGGTACGAAGAGAAATATGACGTTTCTACTTTTTTTGTATAGGCTGGAAAATTTGTGTTTTCCAACTACTCGGAAAGCGTTCAGAAGTCCACAATACAGAAAAATAAGATAAATCTTACGCATTTGTAATGCCAGGATGCCAGCGTTAAAGAACAAGTCCTCAGAACTAATGGGGAAATACCATCTGGGTTCAAAAATGTAAGCTTCTTTCTTCTACAACAACATTAATGATCTTATCCATACTGACATTAGCAGTCTCCTACGCTTCATACGAAGCTCTAATTGGTTCAACGAGTATGCGGAACATTTTTCTTGATCCACGTGTTATCACAATGGACCATTACTGATCTAAGTGGAGTCAGTTTTTCACTGCCTTAACCTAACCTTAACCTAACCATACCATCTGTGCCAGCGGATTTGTGTATTCTGAGGTCACTTAAAACTCTGGCAACTTCACGAGTACGAATGTAAATTTGTTCCATAGAGTGTTGTGCGTTCGAGTTCTAGAGTGTTCGATACTAACCATACCATCTGTGCCAGCGGATTTGTGTATTCTGAGGTCACTTAAAACTCTGGCAACTTCACGAGTACGAATGTAAATTTGTCCCATAGAGTGTTGTGCGTTCGAGTTCTAGAGTGTTCGATACTAGATCACAGGTGGAAGCAAAATGTGTAGCAAGTAGATTGGCCTTGTCCTTAGAGCTGACAGCTGGAATGTCATTGTGAATGAGCGTTGGTATTGACGACGAGGCAGCATGTACTACACTCTTCCAAACTCCCAACGCCCGATACTATTTTGTTCAGGGTACAATACAAAATCAATCAAATTCGTTATAAATTGAAATACTGTCTATGTTGGGTATTTTATAAATAAAATAGTTATAAAATGTTTTGTATTTTTACTTTTAACCAAATTAATTAACTTAGGCCTCATCGATACTAGCAGTGGGAAGACCTTGTTTTGGAATGGAATGGTTTGTTGTATTGGAATGATAACCTGAGTTCTGTGGAAAGTATTTTTTTCAGAAGCACTCTGCACAGTGCAAATGCATTTTCTTAATGAACGCTTCAAATATCTCAGGCCATTCCTGGTCAAAGAAATTCTCAAATGGTTACTGACAAATTACATTCTGAATTTTCGTCCTTGCACGCATTCCAATAACAAAGCTGTACAAGCAACCAAGAACCAACAGTGTCCGGTCAAGATTCGACCTGGTTTTGTTGTCATCGACAGCATCAAATCAGATTACTGAGGTTGTCCCTTCCCTTCGATAGAAATGGGAAATTTCAAATTTGCCTTAATACGAGTACACTGTTGTGTTGACATACTGCACAGGAGGAAGATGACGCTGACGATGACGACGACGACAACGCCGATGACCATGAGAAACGATAATTAAACGCACTTTGCACAGCACTCGCAATTTCAGTTTATTAGGATAGAGTACGTTCTCAGATGTTCGTACGTCCGTATGTCCTGCCAAACATAATGGGCAGTGGCGTTTTCAATTTACGACGGTGCGAGCACGGCTTAGTCATAAAGTGATTACAAAGGATGTTGCGTTCCCGGGATAGTATCAACTACCTGCAGAGCCATAAGTGATGTACGGATTATTGCAAAGTCGCCAGTCTCCATCACAGCACAGTGTTTTCGCCGTTGTTCGCTTATGCTATGACATGGCGCGACACATCTCTCAATTGATTTCTACGCTATGGATGCGTGCGGTTTTGTTCCATATTGTTACTGCTTAGCGCAATTGTGACATATTCCGTCACGAAGTTACTGCAGAAAAGAAAAAACAGCAACAACACTTTACTCTGCAAGTCAATTTCAAGAGGCGCCATCAATTGGCGTTAAGATCAGATGCTGTCCTGCTGGTGGACTTACCTGGATGGTGCAGTTTGTCTGATTCGATTCGATCGGCTGGCAGTACTGGCGGCGTGAGCATCACAGACGACAACGTAATTTAATCCCGAAATTCCTCGAAATCACCGCTTGATGATGTTTCTCGTGTTGTGTTTGTTTTTCATGGATCAGCATTTTGTGGGTTTTGATGATTTTAGTGTTTTATGTTTTTTTATGCTCCGCTTGGCCTTTAGAGAGCCACTTAAAGAGGCGCCTGCATCATCGCCATCATATTCGAACTGTTTATGCTTATTGCGATTGGTAAACCGCGGGCGGGCACAACAAATCTTCAAATCCCTTTTCTTGTTGTTGGTGTGCTGAATTGCCATGGATTACTGTAATGGGATTTGATTGTAAGTAAAAAAAAAAGAGATTTCTGCAACCGATAGTCACTTGTCATAATCGCCTGACAAGTGTGATGTTAACTTAAGTAGCTATAAGGACGTTGTCAATTGGTAATTAAGTGCGAAATTCAATGCAATTATGTTGAGCGGTGTTACGACTGGTGATCGGCATTGGAGATCTTAGATAACTAAACCTTCTTATTACTGCCCGAAATCGAGAAAACAACTGGACTGGCAGTATGACTCGAGAATTCGGCTTTGAATTCAAGCGAAATTTAGTCACAGAGTAACGGAAGTCTAATTGGTTGGATCTGTCCCTTTTTTTTCTAATCTGTAAAGAAGTTCCAAAAGTCAGTACAGTGTACTTTTGTTTGTTTTCCAAACATCCTCAATAGAATTTTCAATTTTGTGACCATTTTCTCCAACTAGGAAAGAGCTCGAATAATGTCTAGCTGAAAACTCATAGTTCGGCGTGTAAAGCTGTGTTACGGTCTTGCGAATTAACTTATTTATATGACCGATATATGAGAATCTTTGATTATGCCAGCACATCTAATCACTAGCACGATGTACTAAATTAATAGGCAAAAACTTTACATAAAATAGAACAGGCCCACGTATGGATTCCTGTGGAACACCTCGAATATAACAAAACAGTGCAATTGAATAGCGATTTCTTTACACAGTAAATATGTATGTAATTTAATTGTACTAATTGACACGATAGAAGAAAATGCTAACCTATTTAATGCAATACCATACTATTTAGAAATTCTTATTGGTTTTTATTTTCTAAGCTCAGTTGTGCTACATTCATAATATGCCAGATAATATTGGTGCTTTTAAAAGCGGTTGCGGACTTTGGTTTGCTCTTATTTACTGAGCGCTACAGAGTTCGTGCCCCGCGCTCGTTTTTGATGATGATGATGTGCCATGATTTGCTCACATATTTACTAAGGATCTAGATGTAGTCCGAATAAGATAGTGTTTGGATGATCTTGTTAAGAACTGTTCTTTACGACTTCAGCGTTTCATATCAATTTATCGACGTCACAGTCAAGACAATCTATCCAAGACACCGTTGCAACCAGAACAAAACAGCACAGGCCTACGTATGGATTCCTGTGGAACACCTCGAATATACCCGTACCGTACCATAACCGGCAGGCTAGATATTAATGGGTTAAAAACTAATAGGTCTGAAATAATATGCCAAAAAGTTGTATTCAAATCGATTATAAAAAAGACTATATTTTACTATTTTTGAAGCAGGTCCTTTCTTGCACTCGATATATATTGACAGTTTTTAAGAGATTTTACCGGCAATCCAGCTTTGTAACTTTGCTTAATTGTTACACAAGAAGCAGTCAGAATTAATTGATACGTCGACACGAGTTATGTCAGAAAACAAAGTGGAATGCCTAGCTCTGAAAATGTCAGAGCGCGAAACCGGAGCTATGGTTTGCCCAATTGGAGTCGAAACTTCTAGCAAATTGAATTACAAAACAGGCTATGTATTTTTGCTTTATAAGCTTACTCGTTGAACTTAAGATATCTCCATAAAAAATCAATATCTGTTAAATCAGTCAATTCTGCATGGTTGCCAAATTGTCAGGCAATATATTTCCTTGATCTGCAAATGAGCATACTAAGTAGATCTACTTTACCTTCAAAGTAAGGTTGACGCGAGGCCAATAACCTCGCCCTTAAAAAACTAATAAGGAACCCCAAGCCAGAGCCTAGGATATATTGATTGATATTGACGGCAACAAAAACGGCTAATCGATATAAGAATTTTCTCACGGAACATACGCTCACTGTATGGATTCGAGCTGCAGCAGACTATGAAGATTGACCATGACCAATGTCGTATGTCAAGTAAAAACATCTATAACAGGTTCCGACAAGTGGGTGGACTGACCCGCGTCCACTTCAACCTGGTGTTGGACAAAGTGATCTGAGACTCTGACCTAACGCTGAGGGCTGTACAGGAAGCTTTCATCCAGATCAAGCGGGCAGCAAGAAATCTAGGGCTGTACATTAATAAGAGCAAAATAAAGTCATTGGTGGCCACATCTGCGAGTCGAAGATCCAAGAAGAGCGCGAATTTGAAGTTTTGCAATCCTTTAACTATCTCTGGTCAATTGTAGCAGCCAATAAGAGCATGGAACCAGAAATACGCGCACGTTGTTAAAAGCCAACAAAGCCTGCTTTAGTCTGTCAAGACTCTTCAAATCCAGGAATTGAACTGTAACATCTAAGATGCTGGTATATAAGACAATCAATACCTCAAGGCTCACACAGTTCGATGGCAAAATGCCAGACCTATCGACTTGGCGGATATATTGGCATTCATCAGAGGACTAGGCCACCACATAATGTGGTAGACATCTGGGACGCACAATAGACCTTAATGGTCGCAGTGCACAAGGCTCTATAGCCCATCAACAATAACATAACATAACATAACATATAAGACAATACTTACATACGGATCCGAGACTTGGGTGCTTAGCAAAACGCATTCTGACCTCTTAGCCGCGTTCGAGAGAAAATCTTACTGAGTATGTTGGACCATTCCGGAGACTCTATTATGATGAAATTTGCGAGTGTTACCGCGATGTCGCCATCGTGAGGAGAATTAAGCTCGGTAGGCTCCGGTAGATAGGACACCTAGCTCGCTTTAGTGAAGAAGATTCTGTTCGGAAAGTGCTTTGCGGTAGGATTTATGGAATACGACAGCGAGGCCGGCCAAGACTACGCTGGAAGGATGACGTAGACCAGGACACCCAGAGTTTAGGGACGCTAAACTGGATAACATCGGCTCGAAATCGGGACCGGACAGGACTGGACTCCGGTTGTAGAGGCAAATGTGCTCATGGTGATGGCACATCGCTTTAGATATGGGAATTTGTGCGTTGATGGTATACAATGAGAGGGAACTGTTGCACAAATTGACGAACTTCTTTGACAGTTAGTCTGCATTACTCTAATTTTGTCATCTATGTCGCTGTGGCCTGGCACCGATACTAGGGTTATGTCCAACTAAGCACTGCGTAACAAGTTTTGAATTGTTGCCTGTTGCAATAACGGCTTTGATTGAGGATTGGTTGTGTAGGCATATGCCAACCCATCCTATTATTGCGGTACTTTTAGCCAGAACCCTGCATGCCTCGTTTATTGCTTCTCCTCCGTCTGGAAGATGCTAAACTAGTCGGATAGCTTAGAGATCTATGTTCGTTGCTTCCATTCATTTTAGACGAAATTGAAACCAAATCAAAATATGTAATTCTTGTTATTTAGTTGTTCCTGTTTCTTTTCTAGTCTTCTTCTCTTCTCTCCTAACCTTAGGTTTATATTGAACCTTATTCAACGGACATGACGTCGTGCGGGTCAACTCTCAAGTCGCTGGAGGTTTCTGTCTATGTGTTTGATGTATTTCATCCATTTCCATCGTTATATGCCTTACATTCCAGCGTGGCCTTTAAAGTTTATTCAGATCGCGCCTGAAGAAGTTCCACTTTAAAAACTCTATTCGGATATAGGAACACATTGAATCCCCAAGGCACCAAACGTAGGATGAATGTTACTCGCTTTAGTCAAAATACACGACAATGCACATGTACAGTACACTCTTAACCTTCCAAACATGATGATTTGTCTTTTTTATTTTTAATACTATATAAGAAATATATCTCTTACCAAGATATAGGGGGCGTGGCAATAACAAATTAGCGTTATATAATACTTATTCTTACTATTTCTTAAGATTTTCATTTCTTTTCACATTGAGTCGCCTGCAACAATTTAGGTTCGTCATCGCTCCCACCCAAAATTTATTGATCGTAAATAGATTTTATGGTTTTGTTGAAATCGTCAAATGGAGAACAAATATTTTACTGTTTGTTGTTATAAATGCATTTTTATAAAACACATAAGTTTATCTCTAAGTTCTTAATGATTAATTACTACTTGTCGAGTACCAAGCAGCAGTAAGCAGAAAACCAGGATTACTGTGCGTAAAATGCAAAGTGTTTCCTACTTCCACACACTCGTATACACATATTACATATATGTATAATATAGCACATAAATTTCACCCTTCTTCTTAGTGCCGTTTGGGCAGATCCTTTTTTATGGCTTCAACAGCTACTGAACGATGCCGCTGGTGACCCCTTTTGCAGCATCACAACACCATCGGGTCAGCCAGCCCCAGCTTCCTCATATACTCGTAATATGAAATTGGCCAATAAGAATGATTTATCCTCACTTGTGGTATCAACAATTTTCATTTTTATGACACGCATTACCACTCTCGTCTGCACATTCAGCGGCTGGCATGCATGTCGATGACAGACGGGTCCAAGAAGGACCGTGCGTGCACTGATGCGACCAACCAATTTTGCCGCCGACAAAGTGGCACATTAAATCCAAATGCAAATCGAATGGGAATCAAGGAAGACACCACCAGAACGAGAAAGTATCAATGAGCGAACAGCAAGCGCCTGTCAAATAAGTTCGGCGTGTCATGTCGGTCGTAAATTAATAATTCAGAGTTTTGTTGTTGCCGTTGCATGCCCGCTCGTAATTCATCAAGCATCTGCGTTGTCGAGGTGGAGCAGTGCGTTGCATACGTTACGCTCCTCGTAAAATGTAACAAGATGCCAATATTTTTAGGATTTTTGGAAAATTTGTCTAAAAGTGCAATAAAAATCAGAATTTTATGGCATCGAACTTTTTGGGTACGCGCCATACTTCAAGCAGAGCCACCACTCTGCATATATACATGTATCCATACAGACAACAGACAGACCACAATTGAATTGCACCAACTGTTGTCCTGTAATCGAGTCGAGTCAATATCAGTCTCTACCTCGCCCGACAATTGAGTATATCCATTTCGTCCTGACGTCTAGGAGGCTGACGCATATAATATTCGATGTTTATGCGATCCTTGGTGACATTCGCAGCGTGTGGCTTGTGAATTGCCATGCATCGATCGATGGTGGTACTCGAAGTATCAACATATGTTGCTGTATACTGGCACGGGTGATGTCAAATTCCCCTTTACTTAGCCGTAATATAAATTTCACTTTTAATTGAAGTGTCCTTTGGGAAAAGTGTTTTCGGTTTCATATCAAGTGGCACTGTGCGACACATGGTCGAGTCAATGAAAATTCCTGACTGACCAGTGTCCAGGACGAGTTCTTATACTTTACGCCTCTTTTGAGTAAAAGTTAATGATAATTTTTATTTATTAATTTATAAAACCCAGCAATTTGCATTTATTGATTCAACACAGCACAGGACATTTCCAATAAAGTACAATATTTATTAACTAAATTTCACCAAATAGTGAAATATTTTCCCTGTTGTGCATTTGACCTTTTACAGCAAATTGAAGTTCAACATCAGGTTGGGAGGAAGAAGGAAACAAACTTCGAGTAGACTTGACTTGACTTGACTTGACTTGACTTGATTTGAATTGATGCTTTTTCAAAACTTTTTATTCAATGCGGTTTTCATCCTTAAGTTTTGTTAGAAAGAGAGAATTTGGTCATAAAACGAAAAATATGCTAAAGCTTGCTTAAAACCAACGGAGTCTATAAAGATTCTTCAAATCCTGGATCATAAAAGTATCCAATATAGTATTATTAGAAAATGTTAGTATGCGCTGCGATTGCGCTGGCTCACAAAACTAGGAAACTAAACGACCTTCACTCGACAGGTCGATATTTTATATAAATGACCTCCTTCACAAGACCCATCTCAAAAAACTTCTCAAGAAATAACTCAGGACCATATCAAGAACCCCCTTAAGACCGCATCAAGATACCACTCAGACCGTTACAAAACTACCGCAAAACCTAGCCGTCAAAACCCCCTTAAGACCGCCTCAAAACTCCAATCAAGGCCCATAAAGACCCACTCTAAACGACCTCAATACCCCACTTTACCCCCCCCCTTTAGATACCCTTTTAAGACCATATTAGGCCCATCAATAAACCCTCGCAAGACGAACTTAAGACCCCAAAAGAGCCCACTCAAGGCGCCCTAAAGACTCAAAACTTAAATCACTCGACACAAGGCTCACCACAAGACCCTCTCTAAACCCACTCAATATCCCACTCAAACAACCTGAAAAGCCCCTTTTGAGACCATCTAAAGACCACCACATGAGCAACTCAAGCCGCCCTTAAGACTCAAGAATACCATTCCTAGACTTATTCAGCAACTAGCGAAGACTTCCAGTGTCCTTTTTGCGATTTGTTATTTGTTTAGATTCATGGACGGACGCTTGCAGAGATTTATGAAAGGATCTGATGTAAGTGTTCCACAAATATCAAAATATCTTAATATGCAATGGCTCAATCGACGTGGTTGCTATTAATAATATCTTGAAAGCCAGATGTGACCAGAGTTTATTGATTGCCAAGCCACATGAACTTTAAAACATTACTGAGGTACTCAAGAAACGGTGCTTTGGACCTCTGAGACAGCTAAGATATGTACAGGAAATGGTCACTAAAACCACATCCCGTTAAGCCTTCTTTCTTTCTTTCCTTTACTCCGCGGGGGAGCATAGGGCTTCTACAAACGCCAGCCAACGAACTCGATTTATCGCCTGAGGTTTCAAGAGACGCCACTCTGTTCCCTGGGGTATTGCTTCCTCTTCTATTGTCCTTTGCCATGTCTTGCTAGGACGGCTAACTCGGTGGTTTCCTTGTGGATTCCAATCGAGTGCTAGTTTCGTTATATCATCCGCTGGCTTTCTCAAAATGTGAAAGATATTAGATATTAGCTAAAAAGAGTGATAATTGAAGAGGCATTTAATTGGAGGTTAATATTCACTCGTAACTACAGCGAGCCGCGTAAGTAAGTAAAGCAACATCGTTTATTTCATGAACATCATCATCTCTCAAGCAGTCTGGATTTCCAGACGATATCATCCAACTTGGTATTCGTACACTCTGGGAGTTCTGATCTACGACATCTCTTCAGCATAGACTTGGCTGGCATCGTTGTCATGCCCCCTAATTCCTACAGAAAAGGACATTCCGAGCAACATCATATTCGCTGATACGAGTTAGATGTCCTGCTCACTGAGCTAACCGACATCGCGATATGCTTGTAGATCTCATTATTAAGTCCTTCCTCACAATAAACGGCCAACAATTCTCCAAGGCTTTCCTCTCGGCTAAGTGGTCAGAGCAATTTTTGCTAAGCGACTAAGTCTCGGATCCATAATCATGGGACCATTGTCTTGTAAACCAGCAGCTTAGATTTTATGTGCGTCTTGCCTCAGGACGTCCTTATCAACATCACAATTTTAGCCAGTGCTTGTTTTGTCTCATAAATACCACTGTTCTTAATTTTTCTCCAATTAGTATGTAGCCCAGGATATTGTGCTGGCGGCAGTTGGAATTGGATTTAATTTTTTATATACCTGCCTTGTCTTCTATAGTATTTCTAGAGTTTGTTTGCCTCTAACTTAAGCAACATATGTCCACCAACGGCACCTGTGTGTCCTGCGTGTGTCTTTCTAAACTAAATTCGATGATTCTCATTATGATCATGCACTGGATTAACTGGCGCAACGAAATCAGATTATGCCGATTTTTGTGCGTGACAACATTCGAGCGATGCTGCTGTTACGGAAGTCATCCTTAACATCAGCTTCAACTGATTAATGCGAGCACGGGTTACACCCGTCTCAAGCATAAGGTGCAAAATATCAGAAAATTAACCACAAATGGATGGCTCTGATCTGTTGACACATGCGCATGCAATGGAATGAAAAAATGTAATAAATTTTTCAAGCAGCCAGCCCGCCCCGTCTCTAACTTTACGCAACAACATGTATACCACTTTGTGCCGCCGCCGCCGTAAATGTCACACACCGTTCGCTGTTGGCGTTGGTTGTAACGATGTGTTCCCCGCCCCCTTTTCAGTGACTGTGTTGATGAACTGCGAACGATAAACCGTTGCAACAGAACGGTTTGTTTTGTCCTTTTTTTTACACCAACGTTTGGCTTAAATTCGCTCAGACATGTGGCACGTGGCATACGATTCATATCGAGTTTCCTCCTCTTCCTCCTCCTCCATGGATTTATAGAGTTCAGCTTTGGAAAGACCCAAGCGATGCATCCAAAGAAAAGAGCCAAAAAAAACCAAACTGTAACACATGATGCGATAACTGGACAAAGATATAGAAGGACAATAACATATCATCATCAGCCGCATATACTGACTGTGAGAGGACAAAAGGACACTGAAAGAAGGGTTGAATGTGTGTCAAGGAACAAATGGTGCAATCAGCATGCATCTATCTACCTACCGCAAACAAGGTGCAGAGGTGTAATTTTCGGCCAAACAGACGCACAGTGGTACAAAAAAACATAAATAAACGAGGCTTTTGTAGTTGGAGGCTGAAAATGTGGATAAAGGATCAATAACAATAAAAAATGGTAAAGACCCTCTGTCGTAAAGTTGCATTGAGTTTTAATTTCTTGAACAGCTACTAGAAACTCTCATGCAAACAATAAACGGATTCATGAAAAATTTGCAAAACATTATGCAGAAGATTCTGAAAAACCAAATTATGCTAATGCAAGCAATCGTCACAAAGCCATGAATTTTATAAATATTTGTCATTGGAATGCAAATGGTCTGTGTTAGCGCAAACTCGAACTTGAATACTTTCTAAAGAGAAACCGCATTGATATAATGTTGACTTTCGAAACTCATCTAACTCCAATAAATTGCTTTAGAATTAAGGATTACATCGTTTATGACATTAAACACTCAACAGGCAGAGCACGCTGAGGAACCGGTATTGGAATTAGGAAGAAGCTAAGACACCATTTAATGGAGGAATTCAGTAAGGAATACTTATAAGGAACTTCTATCTGGCTGGAAGAGAAATTTACTATCTCGGCTATATACTGTCCACCGCGATACAATATAACAAAAGTACATCCAATTCTTCAAAACACTTCGAAAAAGATTTCTGGCAGGAGGCGACTAGAACGCAAAACATACTTACTGTGGATCAAGGCTTATCAGTCCAAATGGCAATATGCTCTGGAAACTAGTATCTAACTCAGGATTCGATAACATCTCTTCTGGTAATCCAACTTACTGGCCTGCAGATCGACAAAAAATTCCAGACCTGGTGGACTTCGGCATTACAAACAACCTAAATCGACACAACTTTAATGTAGAATCAAATCTAGAGCTCTTATCTGATAATTCTCCGGTTATAATTACGTGGAGAAAGACCTCTGCACCACTAGATTCCTCAGCAAATTTAACAAAGAAAAATACAAACTGCCAGGAGTTAAGGCATACTCCTACCAAGAAATACTGATCTCTGCCAACAGTATTTAACATCCACCACATAAAATGAGTCAGCAGTTCAAAATTTCAATCAAGTCGTAAACCAAGCAGCACTTAACGCAACAGCTCATAGAAAAAAAAAACCCTTAGCAAGATAAAAAGTCTACCGACAATGAAGAGCTACTAAAGAAAAAAAAGAGTCATAAGAAAAAAAATGACAATAACTTAGGTCTCCAGTCCTAAATAATGAACTAACAAGATGTTCAAACATTCTCCATAACGGCTTAGAATTCAAAAAAGAAATGGCTCTGCATAATATCCTCATAAATCTACCACCAACCAATAAAACTGATTACTCTCTATTGCGAGCCACGAAACATCTTAAAGAGCCCGTTCAAGTAGAATCCCCAATTCGTTTACCCGATGGCAGGAAAATCCTGGTAAAAATCGTTCGCCGATCACTTCAGTAAAGTCTTTACTACAAATCAGTACTCAAATCCTAAAACTCTCTCTTTGAAATCCCTGATAAGCCGTTGCAAGCTCCCTTTAAAATAAAGCTTAAAAACTTGACAGGAGCCATCAAAAACGTAAAGTTAAAAAAAGCTCCAGAATGCGATGGTATTACTTCGAAAATGATAAAGAAACTACCAAAAGTAGCCGTAACTCAGTTACTACACACATTAAATGCATAACTACGCCTAAAATATTTCCCGAACTTTCCGAAGCAATCCGATATCATCGTAAACGCTAACCCGGGAGAAGATCCTACTAAAGTAAACTCATGCCTCCTACCCATTGCATCGAAGATATTCGAGAAGCTTATTCTGGACCAACTTATGTCATACATTGACGATTCAAATGCAATACATCTGCACCAATTTGGCTTCAGCATAAGACGCAATACCTTTTAACAGGTGCACCGCATAGTTACAAAAATTAGACGAAGATAAACAAACCACCAAATGGCCCAAAGAACACCCAAAGAACCCACAAAAACACTCACAAAAGACCCCCATAAGACCCTCTAGGCACCCACCTACCAAAAGAACCCCAATATTCTTCAGCTTTGTTTATTGATATTACCCAAGCCTTCGATAAGTAATGGCACATGGGGCTGTTACAAAGAATAAGGCAAAATCTTCCTCAAAACACACACGGTATTCTAGAAAGTTACGTAAATTCCGCAATAAATATAAGCGCTATACGGCCTAACTATGCAGCATAGGAGTCGGAATCCCAAAAAGGACATCTTAGTGCCGTCTTTGTACTTAATATGTACTTCTGATTTGCTAACTCAACACTAACACTTCACACACACGTCAACTTTTGCGGATTATACAGCAATTATCAGCTCTCACAGAGACCCGAACATCGCATCTCAACGCCTTCAAAATCATGTCTAGGACCTAAAAAATGGCGGTAAACCTTAAGAATTAATGTAAAGACCTAAGCCCCAACAAAAAAAGACCTCAAATGACCTCCAAAAGACTCTAAAAAAAATCCAAAAAGATCCCCAAAAATACCTCCAAAAGACCCTCAAAAGACCATCAAAAAACCTCAAAATATTCCCCAAAGACGTCGGACAGACCATCAAAAGACCCTAAAAAACCATCAAAAGAACCCCTAAAAGACCCCCCAAAAGACCATCAAAATACCCCCAAAAAGACCATTAAATACCCCTAAAAAATCTCCCAAAAGACCTCCAAAAGACCCCATAAAGACACTAAAAATAACCCCTAAAGACCATCCAAGAGATTCCGCAAAAGAACCCCAAAAGATTATAAAAAGACCATCAAAAGACCCCCAAGAATTCCCCCAAATGACCCCAAAAAGACCCTCAAAAGACCATCAAAAGACTTCAAAAAGTCTCTCAAAAGACTCTCAAAATACCCCCAAAAGATTCCCCAAAATACCTCAAAAAGACCTCCATAAGACCATCAAAAGCTCACAAAAAGACTTCAAAATTCCCTCAAAAGACCCCCAAAAGATCATTAAAAAGCCCCTAAAAGACCTCGAAAATACCCTCAAAAGACATCAAAAAGACACCACAAGACCGTCAAAAGACCCATGTAACACAAAAAGTATATACGAATTGTGAGTTATGGTTGTGAGTTCATACAGAAATGCAATGGAAAAAAGCACTTTTCGTTTTTCCGAAATTTTCCGGGCAACTTTTCCAATTTTTCTTTCCATAAAAACCTTGTTCGAAACTTGGCGAACATTTCAAATTAAAAGTGAGGCAAATCGGTCCAGCCGTTCTCAAGTGATGCGGTTACCAACGAACAGCATTTCATTTTTATTTATATAGAAGAAGAAGATCGAAAAGACATTGATTATCAAGTTCATGTCTTAATCGCTTGGACATTAGAAACTCAAGACCGAATTATTAATGCGTTTGCCCCACATTGCTACTTTCCCCCCCTCTCTCTGACTCTCTCACACTCTCTCGATCATCCTTTTTGTGTCCGTTTAGTCAGCAGCTTAACCGACTTAACTAAACTAAAATTAAAGATGATCGATGCTGATTTGACCACATGTTACGACAAAGGTGGCAACGACCGCACAACGGCGGGCGCTTTGTTACTCCTATACGTCGAGGATGTGCTTCTTGACCAGAAGGTTCGGTGATGCAGGCATTTTAATTTCGTTTATCGTTTTTTTTTCTGGCTTTTCTTCATTTTCGCTTCTTTTCAAAAATTCATTAAAAATTTAGGCGAGGCCGCAAAAATAAGCGTCGACAGCGGCAAAATCGAAGCAAAAAATGCATCAAAAGGTACCGAAAAGAAGAGTCAAGCCTTTAGGACATCTCGGTTGGCATCGAATGCACCGAAGCATACTCGCGCTGCTGGCCACTTCTGTGCTGATGCAGTCTGACAATATGTCACCGAAAGTGTATTCTCAAGTGGCGAACATTTTTTCTTTTTTCATTTCTTGAATGCAGCAGGTGAGGGTGGACCCGTCGCTCTATGGTCATGGTGGCCGCCGCAACTTACCGGCCGTTTGCAATTTGATGTTTTGTTGAGGGAAAAGGGGGGTGAGGTTTTCGTTTTCGGTTTGGTTCGTTTTTTTTTTTTTTTTAATTTTTTCTGTCCCTCCTGTATGCAAGTGCTGGCGACTGTGATGACCGAGGGTCCTGTGGACTTTCCACTGTGTGTGTCACTTGCAGACAGCGAGAAATGACAGCCAAATATATTGCATCCGAAATTAAAAACACACAAAAAACTAAAAACAAAGGAAAATTCTCAAAAATTTGCAATTGAAGATCACAATCGAGTGTTTGAGTAATTGTAATTAGTACTTGTCAACATGACAGTTGAATCGCTCCGGTAATTTTTTGAGTTATGCGAATGAAGGTTTGAGTTTGAGACGAGTATTTCTGTGTGTCCAGACCACTTTAGTGGACAACGCTGGTGGTGAGAAGAAAAATGCAATTTATGAATTTTTCTCAAATAATTTCCATACATTAAATTTTCGGGCAAGGGACCTTTTGGCCTTCTTGTACAAATATACAAATATACGACAAACGGGCATGGCTAAGCGACATCGAAACACAAGCACAGCAAGCCGCTGATAGTAGACAATACAGCACAGTCTACCAACTCACTCGTAAGCTCGCCAACAAGAAACACCATATCAACTACCCTGTTAAGGCAATAGACGACTCTTATGGAGGAACACCAATTAACCCGCTGGACAGAACATTTTAAGAATGTTTTGAATTGTACTTCGCCAAGCACGTACATGCACCCTCATAGGCTACTTAACATCAGCGTCGCTACTCCTTCGTTGGATGAGATAAGGACCACAATTCATTCACTGCAATCAGGTAAAGCAGCAGGCAATGACAACATCTACGCCTACGTCTACATCCTTCAAGCCGACGTCGAGTTAGCTCCGTGAACATTGCATGCGATATATCAAGGTGTCTGGGAATCTGAATCCATACCATCGTCGTTAAAAGAAGGCTTAATAGTCGATAAGTTTTGTTTTTTGGGTAGCTGGATGTCCAAAAATGGTGGTGCTGACTCGGATGTGTGCTCTCGTGTAAACAAGGTCCTATAGTATGCTAAATAATATCTGGAACTCTTCGCAAATTTCCCGGAATCTGAAGCTGACGATCTTAAGATCTAACGTTCTCTCAGTACTCTTGTATGGCTGCGAAACGTGGAAAGTCACAGAGTCAATTGCGACGTGCCTCCAAGTCTTCGTCAACAAGTGCTTAGGAAGGATACTGAGAATAACATGGCCGGACATTATCACCAATCAAGACTTGTGGAGAGTAACGCAGCAGAAAGCAATCGCGATCACCATCAGACGACGTAAATAGATCTGGATTGGCCACACTTTGGGAAAGCCAGCGGACGATTTTACGAAACTAGTGCCCGCCTGGAATCCACAAGGAAGCCGCCGAGATGGACGTCCTAGCAAGACATGGAAAAGGACAATAGAAGAGGAAGCAAGATCCCAGGAATCCCCTGGCGATAAATCGAGTTCGTTCGGCGTTTGTAGAAGCCCTATTTTCCGCCGCAGAGTAAAGGAAAGAAAGAAGATACAAATAAGTATTTGTACGATACATAAGTTCAACGGAAAAAAATATTAACTTATGTTAGATAATTGAAACAGCATAGATCGGAAACGGCCTCCTTCCAGCGCCGTCTGTCTCTCGCCAGCAGTTTGACTTCACGCCGTACACCTACTATACGCGTTTCCATTTCAAATAATTTGCGTCACGTGTTCACTGGGCGTCCCGGGCTTCGCCTTCCTTGAGGGTTTCATTCGAATGCCACTTGATTGTCCGATTTCCGCAGAGTGTGCCCTACCCATTGCCATTTCCTACGCTTAATTTCGCCGTAGATTGGCTCATTATTTGTCAGGCCCAGTAGATTCAAGTTTGAGATCGTGTTTGGCCAAAAGATGACACTGGTTCGACGTAGACACTTGTTGACGAATACTTGAATACCTGAATACTTTTTGAGAAATGGTGGATGTTACTTTCCATGTCTCACAACCATATAAGAGGCCCGATTTCACCGATCTTAAGTTTAGTGTTCCTGGAGATGTTATGCGCCACACTTTGTTTAATAGGTATCTAGTAAGCAAGGTGTGCTTTGTTTATGCGGGTTGTCGCGTCTTATTCGGACACGCCGTTGTTAGTAATTAAGGATGTACGTCTGAATATGGACTTGAGAGTGATGATGATGATAATGATGTAAAACTAGTCAACTAGTCGCATACCCTGTGATTCATTTAAAGCAATTTAAGTTAAGCATGAGTTTGTACATAAACTCTTTAGAGGCGACAGTTATTGAAACATGCATAGAAAAGTGCTTAAATAATGCTCGCACAACAATATATATAAATAGCACTGCGACGCATTTGGATTTATTGCGCTTCCTCCTGATAAGTACTATGAAGACAGTGCATGCCCGTCCCTATAGCACTATAGGCTCCTATGGACTTAATGATATGGGTTCAGTGAATGCCGTGCAGACTTCGAAATTGCGTGAGTTCCCATGGGGTCTCTCCTCAGTCTGATCATTGCTCCGCATTCGTTGAGAAAGTGTCATGGAGTTACCCCACTTTCCAACAAAGCCTGCAGCTGCCATCCTATTCTAATTTTAGTTTCTTCAGGTACCTTTAAGTTCACAATGTACTGTTTGGAAACCTGTAATGATTCTTATATTACTTCTACATGGTCCCGATTTCCAGCGAGACCTTTTTAAGTCATAGTTCCCCATCATTTCCTTGCTTGTCGTACGCCTGGCAGATTTTCACATCTTACGGAAACAGCGGCCTTACCTATTCTGCGTATCTCTTCCCGTATCAGAGGTACCTTATGCCACAGAATGGTTCTACCCCAACAAACCGGAGTTTCTGCCTCTTTGCCGAGCCTTTTCACGGCTTCATTGCCAGTGTGTCCCGACACCAAGTCCAAACGTAACATGCCTGTTTAGCTTTGCCCTGGATTCCTTCATCTTGACGTGGAGCTTTTAGTGCAGCTTCACTGTCTGCCATTTTCTGCCTGACGTAGTTCCTTTCCAGATTAAAGTGAGTACATGTCGCATGTGCTTTTGCCTGGAATATGCTCGGGTTTGAGGGTAAACCGATGAGCATTTAGAGCACCACGAGTATTACGGTTGAATTCAGCTGGCTATTTCTATTGAGCACCGTTGGTGGTAATAGCGGTAAATATTCAATATTGATTATTATCAAACCGTTAACTAAAATCTCCATCATTAGTTGGTATCAAGAAAAAGGGAAAAATTATCCTAAACGCTACACCGCAAAGTGAAATTCCATTTTCCCAAAGCAATACAATGCCCAAACAGTGCGTGATCCATTAACATCAAGTCATTCGCGACGCTCAAACATGCGCATGCACTTGTCCAAGCTGGACAAAGCAAGCAGGCAGCAGGCTCTCACCTTAATCCGAATCGTATGCGAGTACTAAAAGGACGCACCACGTACATGATGTAACTGCTGCACTTGTACCACATTGGTCAATGCACTAAGTTATCAAGCAGCAACACTGACTCAAACCAAGAATAAGAGAGGTGCTACCACGCAACACAATTCAATACCAGTGCACATCGCACACGATCTGTCCATTAAATCGAGGACTTGTTGTCTAAATTGATTTAATTTTTCTAGAAAGCGCAGAGTAGCTGGCCGCTCCGTCTGCTTCATGACACGCTCACTCGAACAGGTTAGGTTTTAGGTTGCATGGACAATGGACGTCGACGACACGAAAGGAGAGAGAAATGGGAATAATACTGCAAAGTCAAACCAGCGTTGCACGAAACATCGAACTCCACAATGAAGCTCATGTGATGCATTAAAGATCATTGATTTTGATCTTACGAGTTGGAGCTGAAGCGCTTAAGCAGATAATCTGAGCGCCAAAGCCGCACTTTATTCGTAGTGGAATGTGCAACCATATGGCGTGCTCCTATTGATCTCGTATTTGACAGGCGCAGAACAGACGAGAGCGCTCGGCATGACAGTGTCAGGAACAGAAACAATAACAGAGATGAAGTGGCTTGTGGGCAGAAACGCCTCAATGCCATTGCCAATGCCATTCACTCGTCAACCGTCATTCCAGTGGGAAATCTTAAGTGCTCCTGTTCGGTTCGGTCATGTAATTTAGAACGAGCCGTGAGAATGGAAGGGTACAGGTGGGAAAATAGAAAACTAAAACCTAAGCTCAAGTGTGATCAACAGCTTAACTGGTCATGGCGCCCACAAATCTTATGCGACCAAATCGTCTCCGCAACTTCCACCAAACGGATGCATAACCAGTGGCTACCAGTTGGGCGAAATGTGTGCTGCATTTTGGCACTGCTGGCGGAATGGAATCTCTGGCGCAGGAGAGCCTCAAAGAGCTAACTGGATGCACTGACTGACTGAGTCGAACAGGTTCTGTGGAATTTTTGTTTTACTCGTAAATGTGCAGTGCGCCTGGCGCGTAGACAAGCACAGCAGCACTCCAGCAAGCTCTCGGCCGTCAACACGAGCTGAGTGAAAAAATGCCATCGGACGAATGTTGTTGTTCCTCTTTATTCAATTAGCCGGTCTTCATCGGACAGGTGCAATTCATCGTGCCACAAGCCGTAAAACAACTATCAACTATCAACCTGGAACGCAAGACAACTGCTGCTGGGCTGCTGGAATGCTGCCGTTCGTTTGCGATGGTCGACCGACTGCTGCCATCTGAACTCACCAGCTCCAGAGTCAACGGTGGACATTTCGGGGGCTGCTCCCCGAGAACGTTGCATCGCTTGCAACCTATGCTCTGTGCAGTTAGTTGAAATATTTGCAACTCCTGCCATCCGCAAATACGTTTAGGCCGACGCGACGGGCAGGGCACTTAACATTTATCACAACGGCACGATGTTAGCGCAAAATGAAAAAGAAGTGCATCCCGCATCGACAACGGGACACGTTAACAAGCTTCTTCGCTTCCTTGATGATGCGACGCGATGACGATGATGATGCTGAGGATGATTATGATGCGGATGATCGTCACATTCGACCATGGTTATTCAAAAGCCTCCTTGCTGTCTGCGCTATATTGGATGTCTGCTGCCGCTGCCGCTGCCGCTGCCGATGACGATGATGATCAGATCACCACGACCGACCAACAGTCGGTGGCCTTCCTGTGATGACGACATGACATATTCGCCGACAAAGTTTTCTCCTTCTTCCTGCTTTTATTGCTAAGCTGCGAGAAGCACAGCTTGATGGAGCGTGTTTATCGTCATCAATAAAGTTCGCGCGGTCTACTGCTTATATACCAACATGTGAGTTGCGCCAGTGTTTGGCCATTAAATGAAAATTTAATTAATTTTTTTCATTCCCAATTCGATAGCCGGCTAGCTAGGCTAGGATGTCTGATATGTAATGAGAGTTGTAAATGAGAATTTATAATGTGCATCTGCCGAGCAACGATCAGTGAGTGTTGCGCGGAGCAGGTTCCTATAATTATTGCTGCTCTGGAACACGATTAATTAGCGTTTAAGTAGCGTGAAAAGCAGTCAAGGTGATTTTAGAGATATTATAAAAAATTGCAAATAATTAGAATAAAAAAAATAGATTATCTATAGATGGGAGAAGTGAGAAGTACTGATATGTAATGTATAGAGAATTTTTTTTTCACTCAAGAATGTTGCTTTAAGCCTCTTGCCTTTGCAGTTAGTAAACAAAAAGTGCCATTGTAAAGATTGCTCTTCATAGAGAAGTTGCTTTGCTTTCAACTAAATTTAATTAGTTAAAGATCGAGAGGATGCCCTCCAATGAACAACGGAAATACATATAACTGGAAAATTACAAAGAAACAAATACACACACGTGTCGTTACTATACTCTGGAACTGGAAAGTCATCGTCGTATCTCGCCTACTCGACACCCTGGGAACGATATTCAAGCGGATCATATATGACAGATTGCTTAATAGATGGTAAAGGAACACTAGCTGTCAGACAGATGATCAGTTCTGTCCTTTATTATTTTTTGGTAATAATCGCCGAAACAGCTGTTTTTGAGGTCGGGCTTTTTTAAAGTATCTTCTTCTTTCGACGCATCACACGCGCCAGACGCGACTCGCGACTCGCGGGATATCAAAACTGGCCCCTGACATTGAGCTGCTCATAAAATTTCAGCTCTCTAAGTCGTGCAAAAAGTGGTTAAAAAGGACCTGAAAAACGAGAAAATGGCGGCATTTCCGACCATCACACGCGCCAAATCCGCAACGCGATACACATCACAACTGGAATATAACAAATGCTAACTTGGACCTAGACACTTACAATTCAGCTCTCTAGGTTGTGCAGAAGGTGGTTAAAAAGGACCTTTAAGAAATCGGAAAAATGTCAACCCATCACATGCGCCACACGCGCTACGCGTCACACGCAGAATATAAAAAATGCTATTTTGGACGTAGGCACTCACAAACTTTCAGCTCTATAGGTCGTGTAGAAGGAGGTTAAAAAAGGACCGTTAAGAAGCCAAAAAAAAGTTAGCCCATCACACTCGCCACAAGCGACACGCAACAAACGCAGAATATAAAAAATGCTATTTTGGACGTAGGCACTCACAAAATTTCAGCTGTCACGTCGGAAGGTGGATAAAAAGGACCTCAATCTCAAGTTGAATAAAAGTTTAAGAAAAGCTCGCTCTCGGCTGTAGTCAATATTGCCAAGCAAGCAATACCAGGATAAAAATGGTTGCGGGGCATGGGAAGTATTGTGCAGTTGTGACAAAGATCCCATCAAAAATGCCTTTAACTCTGTTAATTGGTCATCAGTAAGAAGATCACAGTAGTATCAATCTAATTAACAAATAGAAAGCTGAGCTACGAAAGTATTAATACAACTCCGCAGGAGTCCCACAAGGTTCGGTGCTGGGACCCCAGGTATGAAATATTATGAAATCCTAAGATTAACACTATCGGGTAAAAATATTTGGATTCGCTGATGACATCGGCGCCCTTTTTACCGTGTCAAAGACAACCTACGAAATAGAGTCAGCTACAAAAGTAGCTGTCATCCAAATAAAATAGGCCTAGCTTCTCGCGACCATTTGTGTAGTGTATGTACTTCTGAGCATTAGATTCGTGGTTCCAATCACAGTAACACCAAAGTTTTTTTCACGGTGTTCCACCTCTCGCGAAAGTCTGACAAACGTCCGAGAGTAATAACTTGTCACGGAAAGATTCTCAATTCGCAGTTCGAATCAGGTAGTAAAATTGTAAATGTAAACCAGACTATCAGATCAAAGGATTCTTTCAAATATCTAGGAGTAATGACAATAGGAGTAATTTTAAAATACACGTCGACTACTCGAGCAAAAAGGCGCCTCAAATGCAGGCAAAATTATCCCAGATACTTCGAACCGTCATAGGACCAGGATATCCAAGGAGAGTCCTAATATTCAGAGTAGGTAGTCAGCTAGATCCTCCTTCATGCATACCCAGGCTGGATGAACGTACTGCTGACTAAGGAAATAAAAAGACACCAACCGTATATATACAGATTTAGTGCACTAAGGACGATCAACGATTTCCAAACAATCTCGGATAATGTAGCCTCGCTGTAGCAATCTGAGCATTGCTACAAAAAAAGAGCCTTAATCGAACAGAACCAACAAATAATCAAAATGCCCAAGGAGGAAGAAAATGACACTTGAATGGCTAATAGCACGTTGGGACAATACACTGAATGCTGTAACGATGCAAACCGCCAAGTCTGTCGACCTAACGAACTTCTCGTTGCTCTAAGGTGCCATAGGAACTATAGCACGTAGTGGCATCTCCTCCTCAAACTACTGCAAACTTAGGCAGTTTCATTTAGTCAATCTACCCAATTTGTCCGGACCAGTAGGAAGATACGGAGCAAACGTTTCAGAGAATAGAGAAGCATCAGCAAACCTGCCAAATCCACAGTTTCTTTTAGAATAAATTATAAAATCTTAAGACAAGTAGACGGAAGTTTGTGGATTCATAGCCATCGTGTAAAATGAGCTGCGAAGAACCGAAAAATAAAACGATCCACAGCAGCAGCAGAAAATGCAGAAGTCATAGAATTATCTGCTAACCACAGAGCGGTTGAGGTGTGTTCAGTGCGTATTTGTATTCCTGGCATCAAACACTCATGCATGCTAGTATATTAGAGGGGCTCTACTATTATTAAGAAAGATTCCCATCCTTTGGGACAGTAATAAAAAAAAGCTTTATTCAAACCCCAATCTTGGATTGCTTGGCATTTATTCGCACGCATCAAATACTCTGTCGAATCATCTTCTCTTAGTGGATCTTCCAATACTTCTCAGCTCTTGTCCACTACTCCAATAACAAGATCGGATAAAAGGATTTCCGCAGAAACTCTAGGCAGTCGTCTATTCTACTGTTGTAGGTACTCAACACAGTGGCTTTCCGGGATGCTTCTCAGCACATCATATCAAAGTTCCAGATTACTACGCAGATGATAAATTTTACATGTACCGCAACGTCACATGTATTTTGTATACTCTCCTTTGACGAGCAGGACCACCCGGAGAGGACATTTTTTGCAAAGCGGGAGTAAAAAATTCCACACGTCAGCAGTTGATATTTTTTGCTTCCTTCTTGCAATTTCCAATCTCAATGGAGCTTATGATTGTCGTTTAAAAAGAATCGATCGATCAGCAGGCCAAGCAATCTGCATGACTAAAAAGTGAACCATCTGACCATTTGACAACGATTGGATCGTATTACTGCCTGGACTAATAAGCGAAACCTGCATTAACGGGCGCCTTCGGATCGCCCAAATCGCCAATAGCCGTAGGTGGTTATCACCTTTTGCAACATGACAGGACCACTGAAGAGCCGAAAAGAAATGAAAACAAAAAAAACGAAAACAACACACACACACACACACTTTTAAGTGGTGATCAACAGCAGGCTCTGCAATTTTATCTCTCTCTCTGTCTATCTTACTGTAAAAAATTACCATAAGCCTTGCACATCAAAGATGACTTTGTTTTCGGAAGGATCAAGATCAAGATCATCTTGGATTTCCAAAAATTCATTCTCTTCTCATCGCCACGCGTACCATTGGCACACCAATAGATGACGAGGGCGATCATGATGATGAAGACGATGATCATGACGAAGATAATGATGATGACGACGACAACGATGATCCTTTAATGCTTATAATATGCATGCTCCTCGTACGGCGTATTGGAAACAAGATCAACGAAAAAAAAAAAACCAAAGACGATCTGCCTGCTGTACGATCAACAAAGGGTAACTTGATCCGTTGATCGCGTGGCCATGTCGATGTATGACCGACAGACGGGAGCGCAAGAGTAGCAGCTTATGATGGGCAATTCGTTCGTGTTGTGTGTTCCATGACTGCCCGCTGCCGATTCGATTTCAGGCAGGTGTGATATGTGTCGACGTCGTATCAGATCAGTGAACAAGATCGCCAGCCCGGTGGTCATCAATATGCCACCAAGGTGTGCGCGCGACGTTTAAAACATGCATCTGGGCTAATTTCCTGGCGATGACCTTTTTTCTGATAGTAGATGAGTATGTGCACTGCAGATCATCGATAATGGTGACCTCTCCTATGGCTAAATTATTCAAATGAATCTCAGTGCAATGATTGATCATCACAGCTACCTCAGCCATGAACGAACTAATCAACAAGATCATTCAGATCGTGGCTTATCTTGATGTTGTCTTTACCTTTGAACAACGATGTTTTTCTTTAAAATTGAACGCTTCTTGTCCTTGTGTTGTGCTCTGGCTACTAAAGGAAGTGCTCTCATCTTCCAAACATCTGCTCCTCTTCCTGTTGTTGTATGCACTGGACCTTTTGCTTGGTTTCAGTTGTGAATTGGGATGCTGCGTGTAGGATTTCCTAAGGATTTTTTTTCTCTCTTCTCTAAAAATAAAAGAAATTTCAGGTAAATCGTTTCTCTATCCTTATACCATCCATTTTTTGTGATGTTTTCCATACTGCTTGACTCTGTTGGCTCTAGCGTATATTTTCTTTTAATTTGTCGCGTCAATATTTGTGCGTGATGTAAGGCATATTACTGATAAGAAACGTCATTTCTGAGTAATTGGGAAAATTCGGAAAACACCGCGGTGAATCAAACAAAGGATCTTGAACTGACTTTTTATGTTTTGTAATTCGGATTTTAGTCCGATGTAGCCTGTCATATTTCAGGAGATCTTCAAAGAGTGAGTAAGAGTGGGAAAAAAATGACCGCGTCTGACAAATAAGCCGAAGGGTCAATATAGTTACTAACAAGTTACAACAACAACGATGATAAAGGTTGCGATAACCAACGATCGTGCGCGATAACCAAAGTAAATATTGATAATCTATAGAAATTGACCTTGTTCACGTCAGGACCTTGTCGTTGCCGTAAAACGCTATCACCTGTGTTAGGTCAACTTTTTGTTGGCTTTTGTGGAATGTTGGAAATGTTGTCTGCTTGTGGTTATTTCGCGGCCTCAATTTCGACTGCGCACTTGTTTCTTGTTTGTTTGGCGGTCGGGATATTCAAGAAGAAGAATGAAAAGACCCCTCGATGTTTGCCTCTTCAACCTGTTGTTCAAAACATATTAGATCACATGATGGTGTGAAAACCAAAATGTGAATTTTAACGCTGCTCGGTGATTTGATGGAGATTTGTTTTAAGATAACGCAGCAGCAACGCAGGGTTGCATTCTTACTCTGGTTCGAGGTCTGTGGCAAAATGATGCAAAAGGGGATTTTCGACATTCCGCTGATAAAGAACAAACTGAAGATCTATAAAGACCACTGAACAAAAGGAGCACTTAAATGGAATATGGGATGGAGATTACAATTTATTTCATTTCACATTCATTTAAAAGGGAGATAGCACATTCTTATGTACAGAATCCGTCTTATCCAGTCCTTTTGTCGTTTTCTTCTCCCATACTTGCCAAAATGAATGACATCGGCTGGTTGAGAGAATTTTTGCGGAAGGTTGGGATCGGACTCCTGGCTGTAGATTCAAATGTGACGATACTTGCACTATAAGTTCGAGAATTGCATGGTGAAATGGCCGCCCTCCAGAATTAATCAGCTCGACTGGGATACCATCTGATCCCGAGACCTTTTTACTTTCGAGCCGATTTATCGCTCTGCTAATCTTGTGTAGTTTGCACCGTGGCTCAGTGGTAAGCGGAGGTTCGTGGTTCGAATCACAGAAAACACCAAAAGTATTTTTTACGCGAATGTCCGACAAACATCCGAGAGTAATAACTTGTCACGGAAATTTGCCGTTCGGCCGACGGCATTAAATTTAGGTCCCTTTCATTCGTGTGCCAAAAAATATATACGTGTTATGCAGACCATACGGTCCAAGGCATAGCTTTTGTATTACACAAATGTTCGCGAGAAGATATGCCATGGACCGTAACGGTCTGTCGCACCAAAATATAATATAATGACACTTGGTTTCGGCAGCATATTGTGGTCATCGGTGGAACATACAATTCCTCAGTTAGCTGGCCAATTCAGCAACTTATGAAAGTTCTCTTCTCATCGCGTCAATATAAAAGGTTACCTACTACAAAAATGGTGATTCTGCCACAGCCACATATCGTGCTTTAAGAGGAGATTATGGTTTACATAACCGTCCAACTACGCAAGCAATTGGCAAAATTGTGAAGAAATTAGAAGAGACTGGATCGGTTACAGATATTGTCATCATCGTTTCGCTCGTACCACTGAAAATATCGCTGCTGTAAGTGAAAGTGTTGCCGAAGACCCGAATGTGTCGATTCCTCGTCGTTCTCAGGAATTAGGACTGTCTTACGGCACATTATGGCGTATTTTGCATTTGGATCTACACCTACATCCATATAAAATCCAGCTCACACAACAACTGAAGCCAGCTGACCATTCACAACGTTTTATTGCAAGAGACATTTCCTGGCCGCTTAATTTCTCGTCGTGGCGATATCAACTGGCCACCAAGATCATGCGATTTGACACCGCTTGTCTTTTTTTTTGTGGGGCTACGCGAAAGACCGTGTTTATGCAGATAAACCTTTAACTCTTGAGCACTTAAAAACCAATATTCGTCAAGTTATGGCTGAGATACCGCCCAATGTGTTTCAAAAAGTGGTCAAAAATTACCTCAAAAGAATTGATGCTTGCAACAATTCGCGTGGTGGTCATTTAAATGATGTAGTGTTTCACACATAATGTCAACGTTCAAACTTTATAATAAAAAAAAAATATCATGATAAAAAATATTTTATATGTGTTGTATTTACGTTTACTTTTGAAACCGCAAAATGGATAACCCTTTACCTTTGAAATCGGCGATCAGACTACCCTCTTTGTCTTTGAAGTATGTGCAACGCGCTGTACTCGCATATTGCGTCATAGCGCAGACTCTTTGGTAGAACTTCCCCGCCACGTGCGGTCCTCGCTCTGTGTACTCTTCGAGTCTTCTCAAAAGGTCACCGGCCGGTGACTATTTTTCGATACCTTCTAAGCTCTTTATATTCGTATTCCCGTGTCCGCACTCTATGAAATGTATGTTCATCATCTGTGAAATCCTTTACAGGTGCGTGAATGGTCGTAGGTTAGGTTATGTTGTGGTGGTCGTCGCCGAGAAGCCAACCCACTTAGTCCAATTGATAGTTCATTGTGATGGATCGAGAGGATTTCCCACCTTACTCTTTGAATCAGTTGGAACTTCGAATGAAGCGTAAAAGACTTTTGATGGCAGTGCTTGACAAATCGTTAAGGTCATTGTTAAAGAAGATTTTGCTTTATCTTGATGGAATTCAGAATAGAGTTATCCGATTGATAAATGCTGTAACCATTACTTCATTTCTTGATTCTTTGGAGCATAGACGAAATCTAGGAGCTTTAACTCTTTTCTACAAATTTTACTACGGTAGATGATCTTCAAGAACATGTTCTCTAGTTCCAGTTCCTTTTCTCAGCAACGTAAACACTCGTTTCAGGTCCAATCAACATAGATTTGCCTTAAAACCTTTTTCATGAAGAACACAACACTTCAAATCCTCTTCGATGAGTAATCAATTGGTCGACTCCGGGTTTCCTGAATCTTTTAACCTACAGGCCTTCAAATAACCGTCAACAATTTCCTGAAGGATGAAGGATGAAGGAAACTTAATTATTGTTGTTCTATTTGTATTATTTACAATATTTGTAAAAGTTGTAATATTTTCTTGGTCAAGGTTTTTTTAATTTTCCCTGACCATGATCCATTGATAGAAGCATTTGGACTCGCGTCGTTTTAGTTTTGGTTCGTTTTTTCCCCCTATTGCCTTTTCAATCAGGCAAAGAGAATTCTGAAAAAAAATTGAAATTGAAACCGGCTAATGACAGTAATGTTGACCCACAAAAAAAAAACCGAAAGACCGTCTTAAGACCCACCAAACCCTTAAAGGGAGGGGTAGAGGGCTGCAACTTCCCTCCAGGAGAGGCTGGAGAGAGAGAGCCACTGCTCAGCCGCTGCGATATCTACTCACACCATTCAGACCAATTATTAAATTTAATGTCAATTGTCTTGCAACAAAAATATTTTTCTCAATTTTTAAAGTGTTGCTCCCATTATACAGGGTTTTCCCTAATTCGTCAAGGATAATTTGGAAAATGATCCTTGGGTATATTCTAAGAAAAAAGTCGTTCTACAGTAAGAGTCTACCTCCAATGTTGACATCATTTATCGGGGATTCAAGATAAAGCTTACTTTGGTGTACCCTGACCCAAGCTAACGGAAATTTCTCTGTTAATAACTAATGGTAGAAATGTCATTTAGGACTTTATTTTTCGAAAGAATACTGGCCTTTGTAACTGCGTTTAAATAAAGTTGAGATGTTGTTTTAGTCTTCAGATATCCAACTTCAATACCTGTTCCAATTTTCTTGGCCATGCTAATTTTTAAATTTGAGGTCAATTTTCTCCAGAAAATGCGTAATAAACATAACGTTTTACTATTTTTTTCTTATGAACGTAACAATAATAAAAATAAAAATCACTAGCAAGTATGCAGAAAACCCCATAGATTTTGTTATACTTGGGAAAACCTTTTTTAAAAAAGTGGTTTTTCTCTGCGAATTCTTATTGATGCCAACGGCTGCCTCACTTTTGATGACGCTTCGAAAATACGCTCTTCTAATTCACATAGTATTGCTATTTAGGTGGAATTAACAAGTTTTTTCATTCGTTCCCATAGAAAAAAATCCAATACTGTAAGGTTAGGAGATCTTGCAGGCCAGTGAACTGGTTCTTTCTTACTATCCAACGATTACCGTACTCTTCATCTAGCCAATTCTTAATCTCTCGACCATTGTGGCCTAGTGATGAAGTTAGTTGAATCAGTAGAATGTCTTACAATAATTCTGGAAAATCATTTCACAAAAACTCCAGATAGTTTGTAGAATTCGGCATAGGTGTTAGTTTGAAGGGCCGATTAACTTGTTTCGAGTTACACCTGCCCACATATTGACGCAGAATTTGTGTTGACTGTCTCCTTCTGTGTGGATTCTTCGCAGCCCATGTATAAAGATTGCGATCATTTGTGATCCCATTCTTCCGTCCAAAGAATGTTGCTAATAAGCTCGTTGTCATCCAAGCTCCGCTCCAGCAACCAGTTAGAAAACTCAACTATCTTTTTCAAATCATCGGGAAGCAGTTTTTGCACAGGCTTAAGGTGGCATGGATAAAGATGTTCTCCTTGAAACGTACGTTAGAAATTTTTTGTCTGGTAACATTTAATTGCAAAGCTAGGCGTCTGATGCAGTAAAGTAAACTGGAACAGGTATTGAAGTTGGATACCTGAAGACTCAAACAAGATATCAACTTTATTTAAACATACTGTTAATTACAAAGGCTAGTATTTCCTCTTAAAATGAAGTCCTAAACGAAGTTTCTACCATTACAATTAACAGAGCAATTTTCGTTAACATGGGTCAGGGTACACCAACGTAAGCTTTTTCTTAAATCCCCGATAAATGATGTCAACATTGGAGATAGCCCCTTACTGTAGAAGGTTTTTTTTTTTAGAATATAGCCAAGAATCATTTCCCAAAATATCCTTGAACAATTACGGGACACCTTGTAGTTTATGTCTGTTAAAGCTTGTGAACCACTGAATTGGTATGCTGTTGATATTTCATCACAGTTTTAGAACAACTTTGTCAAACGATTGTAACGATTGGTAAGCCAAGATATAAGTAAGCGTCAATGCTTTTACTTTTTTGTTGAAATCTCTTTATTAATTTAAGTGCAAACTATTTACACAGATCATTGATCGTTAATAGAGAGTACGTATACGTATGAGATCGGTGGGAGTTCATTAATCCATTTCAATGACTAATTCTCTATTCTTTCAGCTTTTCCTAGAGTACCAATAGCTCAAGTTTGACTTAGATTTGTTTGAAACTCTTCACTCATACGCTTACTTGAATAGCGGAGTAAAAACAATCTCGATCAGTGGATATGAAACATAAAAGATACTGCTACTTATAAAGGAATTTCTATTTAAAAAAAATAATAAGATGGAATTTTATTTTATTGTTACACTGACATATTGACGAACGGACAGTCAGGCTGAAGAACAAGAGTTGACAAATGTAGAGACTAAGCTGGACTAAGAAGAATCACACAAGCAGCAGGCTTTTCATACATAACACTAACTTACGACATAAAAACTAAAAAAAAAACTACAAACGCAATCGAACAATCAAATTGCCTCAAAGAAGACGCAATCCGAGGCCACCTGATCACCTCACGTTAAGGCCAACAAAAAACCATGTCATCATGTCGATCGTCGCGACGCAAGCTCTACAACTATTCTGTACATCATGGGAGGAGACCACAGAGAACTCTAACTCTACCGTCGCATAGACCGCAAAAAGTGATCTTCATTTGAGTCGGGCAAGACAACCAGCATAGCGGTCGCACAACACAGTCATTTATTACCTGATGATGGCCAACGGAATCACTGTGTTTGCGCGCCCGATGATTCCCGTGCCGTGCCATCAATTAAATGCATTAGTCGAGCGGGTTGAACTGGAAAAATGCGATCGCACATATGTTACGCGTGGGCTATGGCCGTCGCCGCCGCTCGATGATGATGACAGGCTAACTTCGCGGCGATGATCCATCCTTCTAGCTGCCGCACATGGCCTTCGTGAAGATGCAAATTCACTTTAAATCATGTGAGAGGCTGTGCGCGTCGTGTTATCACTGTAGTTCGACGTTAATAAAAGGCTATTAGAGGAACAGATACAAAAACATACACACTGCAGACTGCAGTTTGCAGGAGGTTGGACATTTGGCGGCAGGTTGATTCTAGGATTTGAGCGAGCATACATTACATAGATTACTCAATATTGCTGTTCTGTTCGGTCTACATGACCATTATATCATAGCGCAAAAGTCAACATTGTGATCGTCATTACGATCTGATATATGTGCGTGTTTGTTGGATCTTTTTCTTCTTAAATTTGTTGTTACTTCACTTTTATGGACATAGATTACTGATAATAGAGAATTTTTCTAGATTTGCAGTCTAAAGAAGTGACGTCATTTGCATATGCTATTCATTACTATCCAAGGTGGTACTTCTGGGATATTCTAGAATTTTTCACATTATTCTTCTCTTTCTTATCGGATACATAAAACTATTTAATGACAAGAAGTTGTTTTGGAGTTGATCTTCTTACTTTGATGAAAATTCATTATTTGGATTCTGATCGATCAGATGTTACACTGGAGTTGATCAAATACAAATTATTCAATGTCCTTGTCTTTGATCCTAAGATTTACTCGTCTTACTCCGCAAAATACTTAACCGTCCAATAAAAGAAACGATCAAAATATGCACTTTGCATGTGCAAAATTTCAATAAAATCGGGCTTATGGAAGTGTGTTAAAAATTGATCACAAGATTCTGCCCACCAGCCTGCCAGCCAGCCACGGGCACGCGAAGTTAATATAGAGAATGTAAAAAGGAACATCAATACTCAGGTGTCTAGGTTACGTTAGGATAGGTTATGGTGGCTGTCAGTGAAAAAGCGACACACTTTGACCAGCAATGGTCCATTGTGATATCACACGGATTAGGCAAAAATATTTCCACGTACTCGCTGAACCAATAAGAGCTTCGTATGAAGCATTAGAGACTGAAAATCTCCATGTTGATCAGATCATGTGTGTGTCTCTGTAGAAGAAAGCTCCCATATGGAGTTTACGTCTTTGGAAGAGGGCTGGTCAAGTACAGAGAAGATGGATAATGATCTCCTCGTCCTCCTAATCCATGCAGCTTTTGCAGAAATCATTCGAGAAAACTCCAAGTATTGCTGCATGCTTGCCTATTCCCATTACCATAAGTCCGTTCGCATGCGAACTAGGTGTCCTGCCCATCGAAGCCTGCCGAGCTAAATTATCTTCACGATATCGACATCGAGGTAACGCTCATCAATTTAGAGTCTCCGTAATCTCTCTTCCTAATTTTTTATTTTTTTAAAATGACATGTGGCTGACACTGCGACATAATAAGATCTATTGTATCTTAGGGTGCAATTAGTCTAAGAGACGCAGAACCTTCCTAATGAAGGGTAGTATGTCCTTAGTGGCAGAGTTTCTCAGCTCCGCCGACGAACATATATCCTTATGGAAGATACTTCTATTAACAAAAATAATGCTGGACATTCACAGAGAATAGAACCTACATTCTGTGTCTGAGCCTAGATTATTTTTGTTTAGGTAATACCGAAGGCCACATTGACCTGTGGAAAACTCACCAGCTTTCTAATGCTATCCTTATCTAAAAGAAAACTTTTTTGTAGGAAATTCGTCTGATTAATCGTTTGGATTGGGACACTTTCCCAGTGGGCCAGACGAAAATGGTTTGTCCCATTTGCTACTCAGCGCTATGGCGGCAGCCCAGTTGACACTACAGTAGGGTTAAGTTCATATGAACGCAGATTGTGAGCCAGTCCTGGCTAATTAATCTTCAGATTCGTTGCCTGCAATTTCTTGATGACCCATCCGAGTTTCACCCTGCTATGCATTGTAGCACCATTTATAGATATAGATATACTGATACAGACTCCATTAAGTTGAGCGACAGCGTTTGAAGTGGTGCCTGGCTATGTGAAAAGATATATATTCTTGCGCCCTTATCGCCTTTACTAAGGTTAATACTAGCGCAGTACTAGTACTAGTTGCTGTTGTTCCGTCATCAGGCACTAGAACTGTTTTGCATGGATTAACGGATAGTCCTTCTCTGCTGCAGCATTTGAAAACGTGTGGTAAAGCAACTTGCATAACGCTAGAAATGGTCCTGCTGTGTTTACCAATAACAAGAATCGCCAAGTCATCCGCGTATCCAATGGCGATGTAGCCTGGTCTATTCAGATTGGCTAGAAGATTGTCGATGACTAGAGACCACAGAAGGGTAGAAAGGACCCCCCACCCTTGGGACAACGCTTAACTGCGGCCACATATATTGATAAACCTCCTGAGCAGGAGGTTATATCACAACTTTCAAGCATGGCCCTTACCCATTGATTTGTCGAGTCTTCGATACCTCTGCTACTATTTTATCTCGCTATTGAGTCGTAGCCAGTGTTATCGAAAGCGCCCTCAATGTCAAGGAATGCACACAGAGCTACTTCCTTGGAACGAAAAATTCCTTCTATCTTCTTTACACGATAATGAAGGTCACCTTCTGTGCTGTTACCTTTCCTGTATGGAAACTGCTTTGAGTGCAGAGGGGTAGACAAATCTAGCCAGCTTCTAATATGACCATCAATAAGTCTCTATATGATTTTATGGACAAATGATGTTAGACTTATTGGCAGCTCACTACGTTTATTTTATGGTTTGGGTATAAATATTATATTCACCGGTCTGCAGGTAGTAGCCTCGATTGCAGCTGGCTCGAAATAAAGCAATCGTACCCGGCAGGACGAGATCGATCGCCTTCTGTAAAATCGCTGGAAAGATGCATGGTTTGAAGGAGCATACATCCCATTTAACCTTATTCGGTCTGAAAATTTTGCCGGTCATACTATTTACGCTACTAACAATGCAGACCCTTTGGTCAGACGAGTTCGGGTACGTGTATACGAGCCGTAAGACTTTTCTCTCGAGCGCGGCTAAGAGTTCAGAGTGCTTCTTGCTAAGCACCCAAGTCTTGGATACTGAAATAACCATTGTCTGTGACAATGGATAACTATTGAGCTGTTACCAGCAGCTTGGATGTTATGGTTAAATTCCTTGATTTGAAGGGTCTTGTGGCTTTAGGCAATCGTGCGGATCGTTCTGGTTCCACAGCGAATTTAATATAGAGAATTTAAATGTATTAGTGGATGTCATAAATGAGAAAGTACCCGGTGTGATAACCAATCCGATATAACCACTTAACTTTCAGAAACCTAAGGATAACATTCAAGATGCTAGACTTGGGCGCTCAACAAAAGGTAATTCCATCTGAACGATTGAAATTAAGAAACACGACCGTACAAGACAAAAAGCTTTGCTGAAATGATAAGAGAATCGGTTTCTCAATGCAATCTTTTGCTATTTTTTTACTGAGTTGATTTCCATTAAGCAACAAACACTTTTATTCTAAAGTCTCTTAATTTTAAATAACGTTTACTATTTTTAGTTGTTTTGTTCAACAAACAGCTCTCCCCTGTAAAGTAATCAACTCGCCGAACAACAGCACAGTATCCCTCTGAGGATATTTCAAATGTATACGATTATTCAATCTCATCATACACAGTGTAAACAATGCGCACTCTTGTCCACTCGAAGCAAACAAGGACTTTAGCACTAATTTTAATTTAATTTAATCAATTCATAGCAATTTGTATTCTTTGTCATGTTGTGTTAGCATAAAGGACATATTAAGCACTCCAGTTATCTAACAAGCATTTGCTAATTCCAAGTGTTTGCTGGAACGATTGACGTTGATTTAGTTTAAAGCAGAAACGACGAAACGGAGCAGGAATACACTGTGCACGGCAGAATGAAATGGAATTTCTCTGACAGCCAGCGTTAAGGATATTATGCAAAGAACGGGTAAAGCAAAGAAATTGTCGGTGAAATTCAATATCCTTTTTTTTTAATTTGAACATTTAATTTTAAATATCCTTTAAAATCGAAGGTAAACTCTGAATTTTATACTCAAAGATTCACGTAAATAAAAATGCTATTTTCCTCGACGATGTTATGTTCATGGAGATTTTTGTACGCTCCGCTCAACAAAAAGGAAACAACAACAAACGATAAAAAACCACAAAGAACTCATCAGAAGCAATCATAGTAATTAAATCATTAGCAGACAATAACACAGAGGGAAGATCGAAAAAAAAATACAAAAAGCAAAACGCAAACACAACAACATAAACCAGGGGTCCTTTAGGAGCGAGGTCACACAGAACAGCAGTCTGAGAAGTTAAGCCATAGAATAGCTGCTGTACCAATACGCCTTAATGTTTTTGTTAAAATCGTTTCGCCGCAGGATGTTCCATTCTCTCTGTTGATGATGAGTTACTTCGGTAGGGAAGGTTTAATGTTTAAGTGGCGCTTGACATGCTGAGGCGTCTTGTTGTCATTTTATCAATCCTAATTGCATGCCACAATGCTGAGGAATTCAAAAAAGATTTATGAATGACGCCTAATGTCATAATGGTGTAGTGACGCTAGGCATTGTCGAAAAAATCCTTTCTGAATTTGGAACTGACCTTGGCATCCGTAATGACCATTGACCATAGCCAGTGACAGAAAATGGCATTAAATTGACATAAATTAAGCAACTGCCAATAACTTTTGGTTGTAAATTAAAAAAAGGCAAGAATTGTGTGAGCCTGCTGGACACGTTCATGTCAGTTAATTAGGCACGCACAGTTACAATGAAGAAACTCTTATGTTCCTTACGCTTTTGCAGCAGGAATATGGGTATTTCGTAAGAGATCTTGCCACACTCACATCACATCACTTATCCTTCTACTGAGTGCTGCTTGATACTAAAACGGTATACAAGTATCTAATGGAATTACTCTCTTTACATTTCTATGTCATTTGACTTACTCTTCGCAAGTGATCTAAAGTAGCTAGCATCACACCTAAATTAAAGAAAATCCGCTTATTTCGGATAAAAGGAGAAGATTGTAAACCAAAATACTCTGCTCTTTGGAATGCAACTTTTTGGATATAAAAATAGAACTAATTCTTCTAATAGATGCACATACAGATATGGTTTGACTTTATTTGCCTGGAATGTGTGGATTTTTTACAATAAAGGTAAAAGAGGAGTATGTGAGGCAACGGATTTTTCCTATCCTCAATAAAAGCTATTTCTAATCTACGGTGGAACAACATACGCCAATGGATGCAAGGCTAATAGGGTGCTTAGTCGATAATATATGGACTCTGAATACTTGGCGACCTTCGGTCTCAACTGGCCTTCCCATGGCATACCATGTTCTGTCATGGGTGACCTCATTTCCCGGATACTCGTGGGACATTATTGGTTCAAGTTTCAATAATTATGAGTTCGATGCATATCAAAGCGCATCAACCACGGGCTCTGCTGTTGAGCAACCCGCTGTATCTGGAGTAGCTATTTAGCCCTCGATGGTCTACCTCATGTTAGCCTCAACTGTCCGGTCTGCTGTCGAGCAGCGGAATTCTACTTATGGAATCAGCCACTTATGATGCTGACGTATCCACAATCGCTGATGCATGTAGCGTCATCTCGGAGAAATCCGGATGCTCTTCTATTGGGAAGGCATTAGATGGAGTACTGATCCAGCAACACCGAGGTGCAGTTATTAAATTGAACTCGCGAGAGAGAAGGCGAATAAAACATTCTTTACGCATGGGTAAGGATAAAGAGAGTACTCTTGCTTTGGCCAAAACTGCCCTTTTACTTCAGCATCCAAGGAGGACTAATGAGCAATATCAGGGTGTTACAGGCGAACCTGCATCACGCGAAGGGGGTGCGTCCGCTACCCTAAGCAAGCGATTTTCCGAGGAAAATATAACCCTTGGTCTCATCAAGAGCCTAGGGTTATTAGCGGTCAGATAAAAGGTCTACAGAATGGGACAAGTAAGTTGATCTGTAAATGCGGGGAGCCAGTTCCAAGGGTGGACTGCTGGATCGGTACGAACATCAAGTTTCTTCATATTCCAGAATTCATAACGAAAGACCTGGTGGTCCTGCTTTCGCTATCGATAACACTGTCTATGACTCTATTGCAAGGCCAATCCGTAGAAGGGGTATCGGATACTCGACCAATCATTGGGTAACGGATATTATTTCGTCCTCTGGACGAGTGTCTGTGACTGCAGTTAAGGGATGTCTCCAAGGAGGAGTGCTTTCTCCCCTTATATGGTCACTAGTCATTGGCAATCTTCTAGTCGATCTTCACAGATCCGAATACATCGCCATGGGTAATGCGGACGATTTGGCGATTTTGATGAGTATAAGTCGTAAGCACTCCACGACTATCACTAGTGTCATGCAATATGCTTTACTACACCTTCTAGAATGGTGCAGCAGAAAAGGTCTAACCATAAATCCTTGCAAAACTTAGGGTCTAAAACTTAAAATGGTTTATTGGATGTGCACAATGATGGTGAGACCTATTATCACGTACGCAGCCTTCTTTTGGTGGTCTTGAACGTACTACGGCAACTAAGCTTTAGAGACTACAAAGAGCTGCCTGTCTAGGAATAACGGGTGTCATGCCCACATGCCCACCGACAGCACTAGTAGCTGTGTTAGGGCTTTCCCCCCTGCCAATTTCCATTAGGAAGACGTCTGCTAGAAGCGCTATTAAGCTGCAACTAGAATACGCGAACAAACTGGGTGACTATGTGGGTCCTCTGAAAATTCTTGACTCAGAAAGAGGCAAGTTTTGCATTATCCCCGAACTTGTGGTCAGGGAGCACTGTTGAGGAAGGAAATTTGTGGTAGAAATATTGTATCGGATAAACTGGTGCAATGGTGTTCCGGCCCTGGACGCTAGAGGCCTGGTCTTGTTCACAGATGAATCGAAGATGGAAACTGGAGTTAGAGCTGATGTCTATGGACCCAACACCAAAGTCTCGATACCAATTGGTAAAAGTCCTTCGGTTTTCAAGGCGGAACGCCATCAGACTCAATAGACTCAATATCAGTCAAAAACTGTTACGATGTACTGCAATATCTTACCAGACACAACAAAGTGTCCGAAACCTACTGTGGTGTCAACTGGGGTTCCGCCACAGCACGGACAAACTGTTGGGAGCACAAACTTCGTCTCGACCACTGGGATAACTTCCCGGGGCTGAGGCAATCCAAACAATTAATCAGACCCTTTTCCTACAAGGAAATCCTTAATCTAAATTGGGGCAGCATTAGCCATTAGGAAGCTGGTAAGTTTCCTAACAGGTCATTGTGGATTGCGATATCACCTTAACAAAATTGGTGTGGGCTCAGAGACATCAGAATGTAGGTTCTGCTGGGAAGATGTTGAGTCATCTGAGGACATTCTCTGCGATTGCCCACCACGAATTTGGTTAAGGAGAGGCATTTTTCAAACGGAAATATGCTCGACAGCGGAGTTGAGGAATTCTGCTACTAAGGACTTCACTAGGGAGGTGGTACGTCTTTTAGAATAAAATCACCCTATGAAACAGTAGATCTTTTAAGTCGCAGTGCCTGCCATATGGTCTAGGGCTATCCTTAAAAAAAATGCGTCAAAATAAATAAACAAACACAAAAATAAATCCGGACGCAAAGTTTATATAGAGAATTTTAAAAAAATATTCGTTTGATCTTTGAACCTCCCGATTTTTAAACAAAAACATGTTACCCAATTATCGTCGTGATCGGCTTCTTTTTTTTTTTTATTTAACTCCACGTCTCTGTCAACTATTTACAGCATTTACTTTGCTATTCCCTATTTTTTTTTTTTTTTTGGTTTCCAATCTGAATTCTTCTACCCAAGCATTCCATTATGTACTCTGTATTTGTCTGAAAATATTCAACAGTGCTAATACTAATACTAACTATAGATAATACAAAGGAGCACACCCATTTGAGATTAGTTGCTTTATTCTTTGATCAAATAACGATACTTATAAAACTCTCACGATTTATGGACTGACTTTAAACATTAATTTCATAAGCTTTGTTGTTTGCATTTTTAAATTCTCTTTATTAAGTTCGCGTCGGATGACCCGATTTATTTTTATTTCAACTTTTTGCACATATATGACGTGTATTATCCCCGACGACAGCATGTGTCATTGAGATAAGCTGCCTTTGCTTTTGCTCAACATTAAAGAATTTAAACATTAATCGCGGCGTACATTATTTCATGAAAATGTTTTTTTAAAATGCTCCTAAGCTCAAAGTGAGTAGCTCGTGTGCAGATTAAAACCATCAACGATATCACACGGGCCAAAAATCAGTTGTGCATCAATCGACTAGTGAAGTGCTGCAGTGTTACAATTGTAGCTGATAAAAAAGAAATCCCTGTCATATCCTTTAATGGATGAACTCCTGAATGCATCCGACTACACCAACTCCGACATACATATTTACGAAGTAAAGTAAATTCCTTTTAAAAATCGATTAAGCGCTTCTCTATTCATCATTGACAGGTTCCCGTTATCATCATTAAATATGGAAGAAAGAAAAATGCCAAATGGCATCCCATAAAACGGTACCCATAATTCCTTGACGGAATTACGAATGCCATCGGGATTATGTCGCCTGTAAACAAGCGCCGCATCAGGAGAATCAATTCACCAAATCCACGACATCTGCTTTCGTTATTCGGCTGCTGGCCGCCCGTCAATGTATCACAATTCATAAATGCAGGTGAACATTTCTGTGACATCCGTACCGCCACGCATGCCAATACATGGATGAGGCGCGTGTGGTGTTTGCGCTCGACACACTCGATAAACACAACACAACACAACAGCACATTCAATGCAATCCTTTTTCCAGCGATATTGTCATATAAATGTGAATGTGTGTGTATTTTGGTTGATTCTCTCCAGTGTTAGTCCGCATTAATCATCGCATCATCAAAAGTTGTCATCGACCATTGAGTTATTGTCCAAGGTGGTGGTGAACAGCAGGATTTGGTCCAATCAAACAAATGGAAAAACATTTATTCGAAAGATACGAGTATCAACAACAGCATTCACACATCGCCTACTAAATTTTCATTCCTATTCATATATTTGTCAAGTGGAAAAGGGGCTGGGAGAATGCCTGTCTGTCACTGCATCAACCCAACCATTTTTGGTCGTTGTCCAACAGAAAATCCTTTTTTTATCCTTTCCAAAAGGAAATTGAATACAAGCAGCATTAATAGCTGTGCTGCATACAGCACCAGCCTGCAAGCTCTTATTGAGATCTTCTGGTCCTATAGGCAAATGCATTTCCATATTCGCATCGATGTTCTATTGGAGAATAGAAACGCATGAGATAGGATTACATACGTCGCTCGTGTCAACCCTTATCGAGTCCATTCTTTCGTCGTCGGCAACTAGTAGTAGTCCTGTTGAACAATTTCGCAAAAATATTTCTCGCTCGATAGCCATTCTTGTGTTGATTTTCGGGATTAATCCTGGACTATTTGTGTGCCGAGAACGGCCGACAGCCGGGTTTTAATGAAACATCTGGGTTTTCTTGTGTGTTGGGTTTTTTCCTCATCCTAAATTCAAGTGCCATAGACAAGAAACGGAACTAACATTTCGATTCAATTGGAAGAGAGTTATGCGGTTTTAAAGGATTAACCAGCTTTGGTAGTTGTGTTTTGGAATGCGTGGGGTAGTTGTGTCCCCTGCACTTGTTGTCCATGAGTGCAGTTATTATCGACCATTTTGGTTGGTGTTTTCTTTATTTCAATTCAGATTTCTGTATCCAGTTTATTGCAATGTAGAAATTCAATTGCGACAATTGTAATTGGATAGATAACACTCAGAAATAAAAAGGAGCAGCAGCAGCAAGTAACAATGAGATCAAGAATACGTTTCAAAAGTTGGGGAATAAAACAAGGAGTAGATAAGTATGCAATTAGCAAGTTGTGTTGAAGTTTTGTCTCAAAAAAGGTACAAGAGAAGACTATATCGGATTTTGCTTTTTAAGAGTTGCGTCTTTCTGGGGGATCTCGTCTAACTCTCGTCATACTGGTTGATTGTTTTTATTGCTTGTTGATATAAATATGAGTGACTTTTACTTCGACAATCCTGTGGTTATGTGATCACAATGAAGCTTGTCAATGGTTTTTCAATTGGGACGCCCCCTTTTCTAATAGGTTTCTCTCGGTTATGTTTTTACTTAACTGTATTTTATATGACTTTTAAAATTATATATACTTGCCATTTAATCTTGTTAAATTAAAACGTTTATAAATTTTCTAAATTTATTATAAATCCTTGGGTTCGCTTGCGAAAACTTTACGTGCCCTAACTCCACACCACTGCAGGCTTAATGGCTTAGTTAAAATGAAAAATTATCGCGTTGGGCAAATAAGACATCCACAAGATTCACATCCACAAATTCACACAAATTTACTCTTTGCGGATGGCTTTGTACTGAAGGCATACTGGCACATACTTCTTCTTTAATTATTATGGCAACGCAGTCACAGTTCGTCAAGATCGCTACAGGACCATGTTGACTGACTGTTTTTAGGATAAACTGGAATACTTGGAGGATATGTCGTTTCAAGAACAGGACACTACATACCATAGAGCTGGCGAAAAAAATCGAGATATTGAAGTTGACTTTTGGTGACCGTGTCAGCAGTTCTTCAAACTTGAAGCCTATGGACTTTTTTGTAGGGCTATGCCAACAACTCTGGCGGTCAGCCATCAGCAGAATAGGGGGAATAACACAAAATGGAAATTGCAGGTGGTCGTTACTATCTGTGACTGGTGGAAGTGCGACCAAACCTCCACGTGGTGGCCGCCGGTAATTTTCCTTTAATACAAGAAAAGCTGAATGATCGGGCTAGTCCCTTCAAAGTGCCAATAACCTCGCCCGTAAAAAACCATATTAACCTCATACAATGATGAACGACGACGACTATGGCAACGAAAACGGGTAAACGATTTTCTCATGGAAAGTACGCTCACTCTATAGAGCTTGAGCTGCACAGCAGCTAGCCGATGCCCTGTCCTAATATTATGCTAACATAACAGCAATCCAGGAGATACGGTTGATGGGAAAAGGTGTCTTACAAAAATCAGAATATGACATATATTACAGTTGTCATGTAGTGGTTGGGTTTCTAGACAGCAAAAGAATGAAACCCACCGTTATTGGAATTAAAGCAATAATTGAACGGCTATGCACGATTCGCGTGCGGGACAGATTTAAAAACATAAACCTCATAAACGTTCACGCATCTACAGGGGATTCCCCACAAAAAAAAGAAGAATTCTTTGAGTCAGTCGAACGGAACTCATTGCCTGCCCTCAGTATGCTTTAAAAAATCATTCTAGGGGATATGAATGCTAAAACAGGTAAGGAGCCAGTATTCAGGAAGTATATTGGTACTCATAACTTACACGACAACACTAATGAGATGGCAGCAAGCAATAATTTGGTCGTTACCAGTACAAGGTTTGCGCGTAAATATGTCCACAAAGCCACCTGTGTGCCTGTGTGGAGCGCGAATTTGAAGTTGTGCAATCCGTTAACTATCTTGGGTCAAATGTAGCAGCCGTACGGTTAACCATAACATTAAAGCTGCCGGTATATAAGACAATCGTCATACTTACTTACATATAAATTTGAGACATGGGTGCTTATCAAAAAGCATTCTTAGTCGCGTTTGAGAGAAAAGTCTTACGGAGAATTGTTGGCCCCTTATGTGAGAAAGGACCATTCCGGAAACCCTATAATGATGAGATCTACGAGCGTAATCGCGATGTCGGTATCGTGAACAGCATTAATCTCGGTAGGCTCCGGTGGGCAGGACACCTGCATCGCACGTCCAAAGAGGATCCTGCTCGGAAAGTCCTTTGCGATAGGTGTTATGGAATACAACAGCGAGGGCTACCAAGCCTACGCTTGGCGTAGACCAGGATAGGATGCAAAACTGAATGACATCGGCTCAAAACCGAGACCTGTGGAGAGATTTTTTGCAGGAGGCCAGGATCGGACCACGATTGTAGAGCCTATTCTGTTGATGGCTGACCACCTCTCTCTGACTATAAATGCACATTTTCTAAATATCCTAACTCCAGCGATAAATACGTGAGTCCAAAATATATAAACTTATCGAAGCACTAAACGAAAATATGCTCCATAGATTCCAGCACCACCTAGTTAGCGTTATATACATACAGTCAAAGAAACAATCAGGCAACGGCAGTTATATTATTACAAATAATAATATTCGGCGCGACAGACCATTGCGGTGAAAGGTCAGCTTTTCTTTTGTTACTGGAATTCGAAACACGAACCTCCTGCTCAGTAGCCATGCGCATTTCTACTGAGCCACGGCGCTCACAGTTATATTATTAGGCAACAAACAACATGCCTTGTACGTCGAATAATGTTAGACAAAAAAATTAGAATTGTTACCTGGAATGCCAATGGTATTCTCAGCAAAAAGCTTGAGCTTGAACTGTTTCTTCATGTCCATAATATAGATATATGTCTCGTATCTGAATCGCACTTAAACAATCAACATAAAATAAGTCTTCGAGGTTATAAAGTATATAACGCAGCGTACCCAAGTAATTACGGTATGGGAGGCAGTGCTGTAATTGTGAAGAATGATATAGATCATTACGAGTTTGGAAAAGTGGAGAACCAAGACATGCAACTTGCAATAGTCACAATCAATTCTGCCAAACAAAAGTTTAATGTGTGTGCATTATATTGTCCGCCCGGATCAAAAATTACAAAAGAAATATACAAAGATGTAATTTCCCAGTTCGGAGATAGGTTTATTCTTGGAGGTGACTACAACGCTAAACATACCGACTGGGGCTCCAGAGTAACGCTCACAAGAGGTAGACAACTACGAGAAGCAATTAGAGATCTAGGATGTCGTTATCATTCAACAGGAAAGCCTACGTATTGGCCAACTGATACAAACAAAATTCCTGATTTACTGGATTTTTTTATAACAAAGAGGATAGCTGAAAATTTCATTAGCATTGAGGAAAATTATGACCTCAACTCTGACCATTCTGCAGTTATGCTAACGTTAAGTGAAAAAATTGGCAAAAAAGCAAGTAAGCCGACTCTTTGCAATTCATCCACAAATTGGTTGGGCTTTGTGAGAGACTTAGTTGGAAAAATAGACTTATCAGTCCCACTAAATAATATTGAACAGTTAGAGCACGCGGCCGAAGTCTTTATGCTGAATATTCAGAACGCAGCATGGAGCAACTCAAAAGTGGTAGAGCATAAAAACGTTAGTAATAAGTACCCAGCTCATGTCATTGAGATGTTAAGACTGAAACGCAGGGCTAGAAGAAAATGGCAGCAGTCACGTCACCCTGATGATAAGAGAACCCTAAATAATAAAACACAGATTTTGAGCAGAGAAATAAAAAGGCTAAAAGTGAGTTCTTTTGTTAGCTACATGCAAAACTTGTCTACAACTAAAGAATCAAACTACTCGTTATGGAAAGCTACAAGTAATGTGAAAAGACCGGTTTCTCACATGGCACCTATCAGAAAAGCTGATGGCTCATGGGCGAGGAGTGATTTAGAAAAAGCTGAAGAATTCGGGAGTCATCTTGCTGAAATCTTTACGCCTAATAATATAGGCTCTGATTTTGTGTTGGAGCAAGTAGAAAACAGTCGTGAAAGTAACATCCCTCAAATTCGAGTAAAGGAGCTTAAGAAAGAAATTAAAAATCTGAAACTGAACAAAGCTCCAGGCTTTGATCTAATAACAGCAGACATATTAAAGAATCTCCCATCCAAAGCTTTAACATGGTTAAGTTATATAATGAATGCGGCCCTAAAGTTCCGGTGCGTCCCAGGCATATGGAAAGTTGCTGAAATTATCATGATAAATAAACCTGGAAAACCTGCATATGAAGCTAAATCGTACAGACCGATATCGCTGCTTCCCATGATGTCTAAACTTTTTGAAAAAATCGAATACAGCCTTTAATAGAAAGTTGTAATATTATTCCGAACCATCAATTTGGGTTCCGTGCAAAACATTCTACCATAGAACAGGTTCACCGAATTACTAATGTTATAGAAAAAACACTCGAAGAAAAGAAAATCTGCTCAACAGTTTTTCTCGATGTGGCGCAAGCCTTCGACAAAGTTTGGCATCCAGGTCTCATTCATAAACTTAATTGCTTTTTGCCTAAAGGTTTTGTAGAAATCCTAGAGTCATATTTATCTGAAAGATCGTTCAGAGTGAAACAAGGAAATGAATACTCTCCATTAAAAGAAATTAATGCAGGAGTACCCCAAGGCAGTATATTGGGCCCAGTCCTATACTTGATTTACACAAGTGATATCCCACAAACAGATAATGTAATGCTTGCAACATTTGCAGATGACACTTCAGTAATGGCTGTTGGCTCAAACATCAATGAAGCTACGGATAAACTACAAACAGCTGTTAATGTTATCTCTAATTGGTGCAATAAATGGAAAATTAAACTTAATGAAGTGAAATCTACCCACGTAAACTTCACAAATAGGAAAATCGAAACCCTTCCTGTTAAAATAAACGAAGTTGTAATTCCACATGATAACAAAGCAAAATATCTAGGAATGACACTAGATGCAAAACTTAGATGGAAAGAACACATCAAGATAAAAAGGAAAGAGCTCGATTGCAGATACAGATATATGTATTGGCTGATTGGACGGCGTTCAAAATTGTCGATATACAACAAAATTTTGATTTACAACCAAATTTTAAAACCGGTGTGGACATACGGTATTCAACTATGGGGCTGTGCTAAGCGGTCTAATCTTCAAAGTATCCAAACTTTTCAAAACAAAGTACTACGTAATATACTGAATGCACCTTGGTATGTTCGCAATACTGATATTCATAGAGACATCAAAATCCCATCAGTGGTGGAGGAAATAAAGAAATTTGCTGCAAAGCATAAAGTTCGGCTAAACCAACACGTTAATGTGGAAGCATCAAGTTTGCTTCACAATCAAAATGTTGTGAGGCGACTTAAACGGACCAACCCGTTAGAGTTGGCTTAAATTTAAAAAAATTTTTAGTAGCGCTGGAAAACTAATTAGTTTTCCAACTGTTTAAAATTATTTAGTACAATCCCAAAGAACTGACACGAAAATTAATAGTTAGCCTATCAAGACTAGTTTTAATACTATCAAGGGAGGAGGTTTTTAGTGGGTGTGAGTCCCACAGTACCCACATTGGGTCTCTTTCAAGATTTTCCTCCTTCCCCAAAACAAAAAAAAAAAAAAAAACAAAAATATTATTAGGCGATATAAAAAAAATTCAATAAAAGTGAAATCCCGGAATTAAGAAAATCGTCAGAGACTACAAACCCTCTCTGTGGTAACAAAACGGCTTAGTTGTTAAAAGGGTTAATTGTAGCTCTCGCAAATGTACCCGCTACAATAGCAGTTTAGATATTGCAATTAGAGTTCTGTATGCAAACTCTAATTAAATTCTTTAGTTAACCCGAAGAAGTTAAGTGATAGCAAATACTCGATTGTATTTTAGAGCACTATAATAATTCATAATAATAATTTATTAATAACACAATTATTTCTGCCGATTCATACTACTTGTTAGAACTTCAGTTCACAGTCTTGACTACGATGTACTTCGTTTCGTCCTCAATAACATGCAGCACCGGATTTCAATCCTCTCGTTTTTCTTAAATTTTTGTACAAATGCCAGTATCTGTATTTATCAGATTGACAATTGAACTCCCTTGTCATTTTTGGGCTACCGAAAAGCCAGCTTGTTAGAGTGACCAACAATTCAGCTGGAAAAACAATGTCACATTGTTTCATCAACAATTTCTCTAAAAGACCTCAATGGATAATGCACCAACCCTTTCATTCTTAAAGGACCAATTTCATTAATTATGAAACTATAAAAACGCTGTACAAGGAATCCTTTATTTGTTTACAAGTTTCGTTGCAACCACATCACCACCATATACCAACAACTGCCGGCCAAGACAAACTTTTCCGTTTGCTGCTCCCACTTGGGCTGGACGATTACATTTCAATCATTCAGTCCTTTATTCATTGCGTGATGTTAGCAATCTTGATGTACAGTTTCAATTTGAGTTTTAAGGACTTTTGGTGAAATGCAGCAGCTACCTACCCCTCTTGATCTTTCAGTGATATTCGTCACGATATACTTTTTGGGGCGCTGACAGACTTGTGCCTTTCCATCTGGACGCTTTGTAAACATATTTTAATTTAGGAAACCACTGCAGTTTTCTTTAGCTTTCAGAATCACTGCGACGCGGTCACAAAACTACAAGATAGTCCTACCACTACCCCTTCTTTATTCGTTTCGTAGCTCTTCAATGAATGAGAAAAGTTCAAAAGTTTCCCTCCCAAATTACAGAGTCGAGAGTTTTGTGGCTGAGCACGAAATGAAAATCTGGTAACGGAAAGACGTCGTTTCTGCTTTTTTTGTTGTTGCATGTGCATTGCGGACGTGGATACTTCAGATTTCTCCCAAGATTGTGTGTTTAAGGAATTCTGTGCTGATAATCTCTTAAATTATTCTATACCAAGATTAACAGCATGAGAAATCCATCCAATTTGTTTGAAAACCGTCTAAGTTCCTCAGTTGCAATCGTGGTGGTCAACTGGTTAAGGCTGCTTAACCCTTGCGTTTTATTCATTGAATAAATTTGCGTTTTTTTTTTGGTGCTCCTCAACTGAGAGGTAAAAGAACTCGAACTACCAATGAAGTGTGACTGCGATAAAAAAAACGTTGAATGGTTATTTTTCCTTCACATGCAATACCATTGTATAGGATAATAACCAAGTTGGCCATTCCGAGAGAAACAATAACCATTTCTCGATTGATGATGTAAGTAAATCGTTGATATATAGAAGGAACCTTTCATTTTGTTGGTTGTGATGATAATTTATTCTGATGTAATTACAATGGATGACTACACTGGCGTGAAAGTGATAAAGGCATATGTATATATAGAGGATATACGAGTATATTAGTAAACCTATACACGTAAAGTCGGTCATTCAAACGAGCAAACATAATTGCCATCAAACACGCATCGTCCTTTCGCCTCATCACAACAAAGTCAGAGTATGCGATGATGATGATGATGATGACGAAGACACCTCGAACTCATACTACACGATGACTGTGTTTAGCAATTAACCTAAAAGGATCATAAAGTGTCCTGCTTGTTAATTTTCTCACCAAACGTACAAACAATGAAGAGCTTTTGATGGCAACAACTTTTGCCAACGACCAGACACAGACAATCATGTTGGTTATGGTCATGGGTGGGAAATGATACCTCGTTGTAATCACCCTCTCTGTGAATATATGTCACATAGACACATGGACTTTGGGTAATTTTGTTGCAAATTATAAATGGGCTCATAGGCCTGCTAGACATAAAAGAAGCTTAAATCTGACGAGCTAAGCTAAGCTGTGTTAGTTGTGTGTCAAATGCTTAGTTCGATTAAGTGGCTGACACTTTCCATTTGGAAGGATTCATTCAAATTGGTTCTGAGCCTATATTCGTCCTTAGTTAGACTAATACAATTTTACGAATAGAAAATCATTAGAAATAAAGAAATGTGCTACTGAAGGCAGGTGTCTCAATCAAATTCAAATTCGTAATCCACTATTTGAATTGAGGGACCAATGTTGAATCTTCTACTCGCAGACGTCGCAACCATGTACTTTATTTTGCTCTCATTTATGTGCAGCCCCAGATTTCGTGTCGCCTGCTCTATCTGGATAAAAGCTTATTGTACAGCTCTTCGGTTTCTACCAACGATGTCAATATCATCTGCGTAAGCCAGTATCTGAATGGACTTATAGAGATTTGCTCCTCTTGGTGCTTGGCGGCGGCAGCATAGTATGATCTTTGGTTATTGGTGAACTAGCCATTTAGCAACTCATGATAGGGCTCTTCCCATCGCTTTAAGATGCCTTATAGATCAGCGATCAGATTACCCTCTTTGTCCTTGCAGTATGTGCAACGCGGTGTATATTGCGTCATACCGCGGAGTCTTTGGTAGAACTTCGGCGCCTAATGCGGTCCTTGCTCTCTGTACTCTTCTAGTTCACGGACGAGATTCTTCTCCTATGTTGCTTTCTTTCGCCGGTTAACTGTTTGTTCTTTTCTTCTGAGCTCTTTTTATTCATCTTTGCGTACCCGCGTTCCATGAGATTGTTGCATTGCTCGAAACGCAACATTCTTACGTTCAGTAGCTAGCTTGCATTCGTCATCGAACCAGTCGTTCCGATCTCTACGACTACTGCCTTAGATGGAGTCAGCAGTACTAATGACAGTATTCTTAAGGCGTGTCCATTTCTCTTCTACGCCCCGAAGCGCAGCCCCATGACTTACTCTCCCTGCATTTAGTGCGAGTCCTATCGCTTGACCGTAGTGATTTTTGATGATGCAATCCGCGCTCGCTACAGTCTCCGAGTCGACGTTGGCACCTCGGTACGTTCCTACCGTCATCAGGTTCGGGTTGTGGCGGCGGTCTATCAACACGTGGTCTATCTGGTTGCGAGTGGCTCCATCAAGAGATACCCATGTGGCTTTGTGGATATTTTTACGCGCAAACCTTTTATATGCAACGACCAAATTATTGCTTGCTGCCATCTCTATGACTCGTTGTCCATTGACACCTATAGTGGCACCATAATGCAATCTGTTTAGAGAGTTCAAAAACTTGGAGCGTTTCGAATCCAGCCTGTTTTGTCGCTATGAAAGGTGTTCCATTTGACCACCTGATATTAGCTTTCTCAATAGCATCCAGCTCTAGCGTGAGTTTGCATGTAACGATCCAAGGAACCATTTTCAGGTAAAAGGGCAAAGTATTTGCATTTCATACGAGTTCATCAGCCATACAGTTCCATAGAATGTCTCTAAGCCTCTAAGCACCCAGCACAGGTGAATGTTGAACTGCTTCGCCAGCTCCTTGACATATGATCGGCAGTCTAGGGCTACAAAATAGATCCTAGGGGTTTAAGAGCAACTTGGCTATCCGAGAATATGCGGATATCCTTAGTGGATAGAACACTTCTCTTCAGCCAACATTACTTTGCAATATGAATCCATCAAATCTACAATTTCTTCATCGCTCTTTGAAGCAAGATTCCATTTTTTCTGCGTTAACGCAGTCTTTATTTCTTCAACTTTGTCGTAGCATTTTCTTATAACAAAAAAAATCATAAAATCACTTTTGCTTACAATAAAAACTTTTGTTTTTAAGTAAAACAAATGAACCAAAGACCGGCTAAATAAAGGGTTAAATGTTTCTCCGCAAAATTGTAGTTTTTTGATTCGATGCGCAACCGAAGGAAAAGCTGATCCGCTAGCCTGCTGCTCACAGCTCGATCATCTGCCTGCACTGCACGATTTGATGCCTGCGTTCACAACATGAGCAGAATGTGCATGGCTCCAATATCAGAGGGCATCTTTCAGTTTATAAAACATATATGTTTTCTAGAAAATTTCTGTAGCTCTTAGCATATACACGTAAGTTGTTATGTAAAACGATACGCTACTACGTATATTTCCTCCAGGCTCTCGATCTCTCCAAAGACTTCAATGGTTTAACCCACTCAATGTTATAACCTTAACACTCGGTAGCACGCACACACACAAATCAATAATCAAACTTTGGTAGCATATGTGTGCTAATGTGATTTGGATCAAAATTAATTAAATTTCCCATGATCCAAATCCGAAGTAATAGTGGCAACAACCTAAACTGTCAAGCGCTCCTGTTACGTGTGTGTCAGAAATTGATTTATTTGTTCATAATCATGTCAAGATAACAAATTGACATCTCCATCTTGGGACGACAGGCAATAAGAAAATGTCGCACCTAACATCTGCAGCCTCCAGCACCAACAATTAGTCAACTTAGCCAGATATCGTTCACTTATCAAAGACTATGAGAACACATACACACACCCACATATATGTGACAAATACATGCGGTACTTGTGGTACACATCCCAGGATTTGTAAAGACGATTAATATTGCAACGAAATTATCCTGTCACGAAGGGAATATGTCAATGTCCAATCTGTAAACAACCGCATCATCGCAGGCGGTGAGGTGCGTCAAGAACCTATGTGACCGCATACGCACACACACGCACACAGAGCGATTGCGTTTCTTCTTAGGTCGGCACACATCCTTGATGCACACTCTCAGTTAATTATTAATTTCGATCCGATTAATAACCACAGCAATGTTAATGGGATTTATGGGCAAAATGAATTGTCTATCAAAGTCATCTACAGGAACGCGTGTAATAAAAAATTGATTACGATTAAAGCCACATGTGCTGGTGTTAAACCAACGGCAACCACATGACGTAGCTCATCAATCCTTTGAAAGGAATTTCCACTTGTAATCAATGGCCAACCGAGTGGCTGACATGCAATGCACATGGAATGCACTCGCGATCCTCTTAATCCAGATTATCGCTTATGATGCTGATGTCCAGCTAGTGTCTTCATAAAGGGTGTCTCGCATCATTTATGTCATTCCAATCGTTTCTCTTGACCGTACTGTGCTGGTGGCGGCGGCATCCGACAAGACAATTGAGTATCCAGCAGGAAAGTCTCTTTGGAAATAGCTCCAATGAAGTTTGTCGCTGACATTTACATTTCACCAATGCCTTCACTCATACTACCGCCTTCGAGTGTACAAGGGTCATGTCATCCTGTTAAACAGCGCAGTAATTGGTTTTCGGGCAACGTCATCACTTCAGGTCAGGACAGGTCAGGTCAGGTCAGCTGGCAAATAACTTATACAACATTGAGGCGAGTTGATTAACGTGGAGGACACTCGAAACCGATACGGAACGGCGTTGGTCTTTTGTTTCGATGGCGATTTACTTGCTGCGTTGAGGTCTTCGGTCGCCACTAACGATGAGTAATATGATCCTTGTCCTCCTGGAGAGGTCGGCCGTACGCAGCTTGTACCATGAGTGTCTTGCGACGTGTGCCATTGCCGGGTGCTATTTGTCTTGTAGTACATATGTCGTCATGCGTCTTCGTCGTCGTCATCGAGTAAGTTTCATTCGCATCCTCACTCGATGACTAAATATAATTCCTTTTCCGAAGGATTATTTTCAACGAAGCAATTAGTCAACGACTCTGATGCCGGCTGGTATTGGTGTGCATGCACTGTTGCAGCAGCATCACATAGTTCAGTGCGTTCGGTGAGTGTTACGTCGAATGCCAATGCGGCTTTGTAGGCGATATGTCAAACGTCAAGAGTAAAAGTGTCGAAATGTCACTTCCAATCCGCAGGACGTCTTGCTGAAGCAGCAGGACGAGACAGATGTACGACAAATTGATATGATACCATGCTTTCTGGGATTTTTTTCTTATATGGCACGAATCCTTATGTTAACTGACAAAATTTTGGTATTAAATTAATAACTAATAATTAATTAATTAATAAATCTGTTTACAGTTTACAATTGTTCAAATCTGCAGAATAGAATACCACAGCTTCAAGTAGCAATAAGCTACCCATGCTTATAGTAACAATTAGGTCGTTTGTCTAAAAGTTTGATAGTCAATCTGCATGCGTTACTAGTTATAGACCTTTGGGATTTCGTCGCTACTAACTGTTTCAAGCTTTGCGCCCGGCCACACCTCACCAACCGCAGAGATACTCTTCTTATAAATGATGATGTCTGGTCTGAGCATGCAATTGACTTTACCCTGCCTTGAAAATATCCCGCATCTTTGCTGGAAGGGGGTGGGTCCTGGATGTTCCTTAAGTATTTTAAGTGCATTAAGCACTGACTTCTATCTATCCGAAGAGATAATCTCTTTTTTATGATTTCTGTTAAAGACAGTAAGCACGTTATTTTATGTTCTTTTGTGACGTCACTGAATAGCTTTAGAGCTCCGGACTCATGTATTTTGGCTTCTTTATTGCGCGTCCACCTCATCCAGGGACCTCAGCCTTCCCCTTCAGGGACGAAGTCAGTAGTTTTTTTCGCCCATGCTAAAGAGACTTTCTGCTTCTTCGTAAGTTGCCACATACGAGTCTCAGCTTACCTTTTCAATATCCTATGAGCCGAATGACGTTCTCTATATTGCCGCTTGCTCAACTACCTAAAGCCTAGAGTACGCCTTTGGCTTCCAATTGAACCAACAGAGCAGGAAATAATGCAGATATTTCATGCCAGTCATCCGAATCGGACCAAAAACTGGAAAATTCTTAAACAAGAAGAAGAAGCTGTGGCCGACTTAGATTGACAACCATGGTAATCAACAAGGAGTACCTAACACCTAGACTTCAGTTTCAAAGTCTTTAAGAAGGATGAAGCCGATAAAGCCAAAAAGCTAAAGCCGATAAGGTCAAAAACCAAAAGAAGTCCAGCCCCTTCAAGGGGAGGTTGCCGCTGCAATTGATAGTGATAGTCAGTCCAGCAAAGACTTGAATGGTAGATTGGAATGCCTGTTCTCTATTGAGTCCGAAGAAGAATGACTGTCACATTTCTTGGGGGAGCAGGCGTACATTACAGTCATAGAGGTCTTGAGGAACGAGACGGATGCATCCGACGTTCCCTCGGGAAACAACAACTAATCCGCTTCAGCGGTTAAAGCCAGAGAAGGTAAGTGTAATTTATTATGATTAAAATCCTACAAGTTAACTTACAACATTCCAAGGTCTCTTCGGCGGCGCTTATAGCCTTAGACGAGCCGTATAGGCAGAAGACTTCATTCTAATCCAGGAGCCGTGGATAAGTAATAATAATAAGATCTGTGGGCTCACTTTGAATGGGTACAAAATCCTACATTCATGTAAGACCGAACAGGTTAGATTATATAATGATGAGAAAAAATAATCTAAATATTTTTCTACTCCCAAAAATCGCCAAAAATGCTGCGAAATGTTTAGGTTTTCCCAACCGGTGCAAGAAATATTTCACTCTCTCTGATTTGGCTACTATCTACAAGGCTTTTATTCGCCCTAAACTTGAGTACAATTGTCATATATGGTCTGGTGCACCTAAAACTACCGCTTGCATTAGCAAGATAGACAACAAAACCGTGCGATAAGACTTATATGTGACTAAAACATTGGGAAATGAATTGATTCGTTTGAACAACTCGGGAACATTTCCTGCTAGTCACTGTTTAATCTTTTCATCCACCAGCGGTGCTCAAGAGAAATAGCCAGTTGGATGCCACCTCTCCTTGAATTCAAGTACAATACTCGTGGCGCTCTAAATGCTCATCAGCTTATCTTCAAGCCCATCTTCGGACGTACCGTTGAGTTCAGAGATTCGTTCTTTAGTTGTACAACACGTATGTGGAATGCTTTGCCAAGCTCTGTCTTTCCATATCACTATGATCCATATTAAATGCGACTCGCGTCATATGCGGAATATAAAAAATGTTATTTGGGACACATATTCACTCACTTTCGGATTTCTAGGTCATGTGGTGGTTAAAAATGACCCCAAAGTAGTCGAAAATACAAACAAAAAGGGGTCAAGTTATATAAACGTTTTTAGAAGAGATACGTAAACGAAATGATCGTGTGTGGTTAAGCGCAGGGACATAAGTCCCAATATTTACTTTGTGACTTCCACTTAAATGGGACATACGATCCAAATCGAATTAGGAACTTATGTCCCAACCGATCGGGACATAAGTATAACAAAATTTTGTCCCAAAGTTTCGGAGAGATAATAATTAAAAAAAAATGGGTGGACCTTCATAACTTTACATAAAATGACTTCTTATAAAAAAATATGTTAGTTGGGACATAAGACTCAATATACATAGTTTTTTGGGAATTATGTTCAGATGGGCTGGGACATAAGTCCCTTATTCGGCTTGACTTCTTGTTATTATGATTTATTGTTACGCCAAATGGTCGTTCTTCGCCAATTTTTATCGTTCAGGGCTTAATGGTGAATCAAGAAGTGTGCAGGGAAAACGATAAAAAATAAAAATAAAAATATTCATAAATGACGAAATTACAGCCTTTTGATTTAGTAACACTTCGATCGCGTATTCCAGTCAGCCATCACTTTGTTACTTATGGTCATTTTTTAAAATTGTAACCCACTTAAGAAGTTTCGAAAACACAGATATCCCAAAGCAGCTACTGCCGTCCAGATTTTGTACATTGCCATCATCGACAATGTACGTACCCGTATCCGTATTAAGCCATAGAAACAGCCAATATGTGTTTTTAAAGAAATTGCTAACGAGCTACGTATCACTCGATTCAATCAGCCAATGGCTAAAATAGGGGGAGCGGAAAGATCAACTGAAGCGGATTCAATAAAAAAGCCAGTCAATCATCACAAGTCACGATCCTTGCTTAATTCACGATTATTCAATTACGGTGATGCACCGCACTACGGCACCCAAGTGCGTAGTCAAATTAGCCGCCGATACCGCGTTGCTTTATGCCACGCGTTTGCTCCGCTCCTCATTTTCAAACAGCTGAAGGCCAATAGACCAATAAACGATTACCGCCTCTTTTGTGGCATAAAAAGTTTCATGCGCGAACGTCCAAAGCGCGTCCAAGTCATCAGTCTGGCGCTTTTGCAATATTACCGAAGAGGGTGGAAACTGTTTGTGCGGTTAATTCGGCGTGAATTTGATTGATGTGCGGATATAACGTGGAGTTGATAATGGAGGAGTCTTCGATCCACAAGGACAGCCAACTTGTTTTTTTTTTCTGCTGTTACTACGTTTTGTGTTTTTGGGTTACAACAACTTAAGCTGCAATAAATTGGAAACGTGTCAACGAAATGTGAGACTCGAGTTAAGTGGCTTTTGTTAGGGTTTCTTCCGTTTTTTCGGTGTGTGGTCAGCCATCAGGCAGACCAGGTGGATATGAAAAATTAATACGAATTTTTATCTCCGTACAAATCGCTCGAAGAAGCAGAAAAAAAGCAGAAGCAGAGCATGACAGGAATCGTGCCAAAAATATTAAATGGCAGTGAGGGGACAACACATCACGTAGAAGTGAAACCAAGTGCAGGTTAAAATACGAGTAGCCTCGTCCTCGAGGCATGAAGCTTCTACTTCTTCTTCTTCTTTTTCGTCATCATCATCGTTTTCCCTGAGGTACGGTACGAGTACTGCCGAATCCACTTAAAGCTACTGCTGCCCATTTCGGAACGTCATTACTAAAAAGAACGAGTTTGTTGTTGTTCACTCAGATATTTCCATATGAATGGTTCCCTTGAGGAAGTAATAGTCACTCGTCGCCGTATGCGCTTCGCTCCAACATCGAGCATCGTGACACCGGTTCGCCGGGTGCACTTCATGGGTTAATATGTTATTAGTTGTTGTAAATATATCCGTTGCGCTCGTCCGAAGGATATTCCGAAAATTATTGTGCAACCTTTCGAGTTGTTGTTGTTTTTTGTTATGTTTTTGATTTTGTTTCGTTTTTGCCGCTGATCCCGCTCGTGCAACTTGCACCCAGCTTTGTTTTTGTAATTTAATCCTTAGATACGTATAACGTTGTGTCTGTGTGTCCTTTTCGGTTCTTCATTTGGATGTGTATAGGTAATTTACTGTTAGTGCTAACCTCTGCCTCTCTGGCTGTGTGTCAACAAAGTCATGTGTCACGGCGATGTCGCCTGATTGCGCACGTGTCATGGGCATTACAATACAACTACAACTGCCGATGAGTCCTTGAGTTCCTCGAAAGAAAATCCTATAAATTATTTGCTTTTGTAATTTTTGCCGTAGCACTCCGGATGCGGGAGTATGTTCGCGCCGTGCTTAGGATCTAATTTGATTTCTTCGGCAAAGAGAAAGTCCTGCGCTGCAGCATTTAAACGAAGTGTTTAAAATTTTATTATGGTCCACTTGGGACGGCGAGAAGTCGCAGCCGTTGGCTGAATCTTAATATCGTTAAGTAACCGAAAATTAGTACGCTTGTCGTCATCTTAATTATAGAAATAAAAATAAGGAATCGTGCAGAGTGCACCGGGCATAGCCAAGATGTCACAAACGCTGAGGCAGATGTTAATGTCCTGTGAAATATAGAGGACCTACGTGGTTATACTTTTGAAATAGGCATTTTTTGTTCATTTGTAATTATTTGTAAAGAGTTACTTGAACAGGGCGGGTTAGTATTAGTGGCAGCCTTTGTTATCCCCGCCGAATTACCGAAATTTGAAATCACCGGTTTTCGGCAATTACTTTAGTACCTATGTATAGAAACACATGGTTACAACCATCAACATTTTTCGAAATATGCAAAAATATATTTATTTTTAATTTTAATTAAATATATAATAAATTTTATGAGTTACAAACACAAATTGTCAATTCATTCTTATAATTATCAAATAAACTACTAGCGAATAATATAGAATGTTCCAGAATTGCAGGTGGTGCGTAACTATCTCTGACTGGTGGAAGTGCGATCAAACCTACAGGCTTCAAAGTAAGGTTGACGCGAGGCCAATAATCTCACCCGTATAAAAACTGACCCCAAAACGGCCTCGGACACACTGATGAACAATGACGACCACGGCAACGAAAACGGTTAAACGATTTAAGAAATTTTTCATGGAACGTACGCTCACTGTATGGAGCTCGAGCTGCACACAGCAGCTAGCCGACTGTCCAAATGCTGAGATAACAACAATTCAGGAGATGCGGTAGACGGCCTCGGACACACTGATGAACAATGACGACCACGGCAACGAAAACGGCTAAACGATTTAAGAAATTTTTCATGGAACGTACGCTCACTGTATGGAGCTCGAGCTGCACACAGCAGCTAGCCGACTGTCCAAATGCTGAGATAACAGCAACATATATTACAGCTGTCATGCAAGAAATCATGTGCTCGGGGTGGAGTTTCTAGTCAGCAAAATAATGAAACCCATCGTTATCGGCTTTAAACCAATAAATGAGCGGCTCTGCACCCAGATTTAAAAACAAAAGCAAATATAGAATTAAAGTGGATTAAAAGCAAGAGAGCAACAGGAAGAGATCCCTGCGGTACACCTCGCATAACGAACTTAGAATTACTAACCTTATCTCACTCATCATCATCATATGACGCCTGACCTGACCTTTCAAAAAAATCTCACCACCCCTTCCGGTCGCAATTTCGAACCAATGTCATCCAGTTTGGAATTCTTAAAGTCTAGGCATTCTTATCCACGCCATCCTCCCAGGCTGTAGGCTTGACCTACAAAGAATCTTTCATTAAAAGTCTTTCTAAGCCAGATTCTCTTCAGCTATACGAGTGAGATGTCTCACCGGTATATGGGTAGACTAGCCTACCTATAGGCTCGCCGAGATTGATTCTCTGCATAATGTTCTCACCGAGGTGGATTTAAGCGTTGTAAAGTCTCCGAAATCGGTCTTCCTCACATGCGGAGTCACAACCGTAAGAATTTTCTTTTGAACGCGGCTGATGGGGCAAAGGGCTAAGTAAGTAAGGTAAATTCTGGTACGTCTTATTTACCAGTAGTTTCGATTTTATGGTTAAATTCCTGGATTTGTGACTCTTGGCAGACTAAAATTGGCTTTGTTAGCGTAAAAATCGGATTCCATGCTGCTGATGGCTGCTACTATTGAAAAGGGATGGATTGTAGGTACTACTTGCAATTCACGCTTTATTATCATTATTGAAAGGAGTAAATGTTTGAATCTTCTGCGCACAGACGCTGTAGCCATCATTTGCATTTCTTTGGTCTCATTTATGTGCAGCTACAGATTTTGTGTCGCCTTCTGGATCTGGATGTAAAATGTGTGTGCAGCTTTTGGGTTTTAAACAATGATTGTCTGCGTAAGCCATTATTATCGTTTCGCCGTTACAACAGAGTATCGGATCCCTTACTGCAACACCAGATAAAGATGACGCAGCCCAGTCTATCCCATTACCGGAGCCCATTATACATTCGGAATGGGCTTGATAGTTATCGGAAATCTCTACTTGGTTTGCAGCATTGGTAAGTTTGATTGGTAGGTCGAATTCTCTTATGGCTTTATGAAGTTCAACCCTGGATATGATATCATAGGCAGTGAGTGAGTGCATTGAGTTTTGGAACTCTAGACATTGTAGTTTAATTTGCTCTGGATGAAGCAACACCGGTACGTACCAATAAAGACTTTAACGTATAGGGCTATCCTGTCTTCCAGGATGGACGAAAAAATCTTATACCCGGTAGTCTTCAACACACATTTTTTTTTCTAACAGTCTATGATCCAGCTTACCTTCGCAATTAATGAATATATTCTGCTAGATACGCCCGCAAGAAACCGAATCTAAGATAAAGAACATCCAGTGACTTGGCAACGGTATGCGGCGAAAGCCTGGTCAGTTAACATAAATTGAATCATTTTACCCTGTCCTGGTATCAATACAAAAATAATAAAAGATCAGAAATATATAAAAAAAAAATTCCTTGCTGACAAAAGTTAAATTTTTGTTTGTGCTCGATAGACCTTGTCTATCGGTCCGCACTAAACAAATTCCATAATAACGTTATTATTCATGGGTGAAATTGAATTGATAAAAAAGCAAAAACAACATTTTTCACTTTTCCAATTGATTTCTACGCAACAAAATATAAATTGGTATTCACCTTCCGAGCATCGATCTCAAATTTTTATTAAAATTTGAAAAAAAAAATGTTTCCAGTCCAGCAAACATTTATCTTTTGATTTATGCGACTCCCGTGCGTCGGTTGTAACAGCAACGCAAACAGAAATAAAACGCATTCTCACGCTTGACCGTCCGTCCAGGGGGAAACACAACCAATATAAATACCCGACATTTCGCAATTTAGATGTAAAATTGAATTGTGAATAATTTTTAAGTTAAATTTTTTCTCCTTTTCGTTTTATTGTTCGCTTCGCGAGAGTAACATTAATAATTTGCTTCGTTGAGTGGCGCCGCCGCCGGCGTATTGAAGATACGCAAATTTCGTATTAAAATTCATAATTCGTAATTCGATTAAATTGAGTTTTTTTTTGTTGCTCTTTCCTCTACTAAATATTTTCTTGTTTTTTTAGCCATACACAATGTCAGAAGTTTACGGATGAAAAAGAAAAAATACATAAAAGTAGGTTTTGCTGTTTTTCAAAAAAATTGCCTTGGATAGATGCACTTCTGCCATCAAGTGAGCTTACATAGTTACATGGCGATACAGCCTAGGATGAACCTGTGCCCCAACAAACATTCCTCTCCAATTAGTATGGTCGTTTGCTGAGTGCATCGAATTGCAAAAAACCTATCCCTTGCAGGTCACTCTCCACTTGTAGGCACCATCTAAGACGAGGTCCTCTTTTCTATGTGTCCTATTGGGTTAGATTCGAAGACTCTACGCGCCGGAGCATTGATGTCCATCCGGTCTATATTATATAGCCATCTCAAAAGTCCATTTTCTGACTAGACTTTCAGGAAATGTTGCCACAATCGTAGATCTTAGAGTTTCGCACACTTCTCTCCACTTCTCTGTGTAAACCACATACACCCTGCGGATCATTATTGAACAGTGCGTTGAATTCCGGTCACCACTGCACCTGCTGTTCATCGATTTTGAGAAGGCGTTTGACAGTAACAACAGACAGTTTATCTCGCTCGCCTTGCGCAGGCGAGGTATACCCGATAAACTAATAGCTATTATTAAAGCAACCTATGATCGCTCTAAATGTCATGTGCTGCACAGAGGAAAGCTGTCAGAGGAATTCGAGATCATAAGTGGGGTACGACAAGGTTGCATTCTATCGCCGATACTTTTTTTATTGGTGATTAGCGATGTACTTTGCGCAGCTTTATCTACTGGAAACGGAAGAATTCGTTGGACTCTTACATCACAGAATTATGGAGCTGCACCAAATGATAACAAATGTGGAGAGGGAGGCAAATGTTGCGGGTTTGAAGATTAATACGGCCAAAACAAAAATCATTAACTTCGGCACAAACTCAGTAACTCAAGTTAACATTGCTGGACAGCCGGTAGAGAGAGTAGAGAGTTTTCAATATATTGGGAGTATTGTCTCGACCGAAGGTGGAACCAAACAGGACATTGTCAACGGAATCGACAAAGCAAAATCGGTGTTTGGCATAATATCCATGATTTGGCGAAGCAATGCGTTCAGCTTAAACACCAAGCTGCGACTGTTCCGCTCAAATGTTGAATCTGTGCTATTGTATGTGTGCAGCACTTGGAAGGTGACCGCTACTATCACAAAAAGATTACAAACGTTCGTAAATAGGTGCCTACGGAACATCTTAAGGGTTTTCTGGCCTAACCGTATCTCTAACGAACATCTTTACCAGAGAACAGGTCATGAACCAATAGGCACAATCATTCAACGACGGAAGTGGCAGTGGATTGGTCATACACTCCGAAAAGGCGACAGTTCCATAGCAAACTACGCAATGCAATGGAATCCGTTATCTCAGGATGGTAGAAGAACAGGTCGTCCGAGAAATATATTGCGGTAGAATAGTTGAGGAGGAGTTACGGCAATTGGGGAAGAGTTGGAGAGAGCTGAAGCTCATTGCCAGGAACCGCACGCGATGGTGCGTAGGCCCTAGGCCCTAGGACCCTCAAGGAGATATAGGACATAAGTAAGTCTCTAATATGATGCTAAGGAAATCACACTATAGCGTGTTATTAAAGGTTAACCTTTCTTGACATCGAAGGACTCAATCTGGTTGCTCGCGGCGTTGAAGAGAATTCAGGTTCTTCATCCTGCACAGACGAATGAATTTGCCAGGAGTGCATAAGCATGGCGTTGTATAGCTGTCACTCACGACTGAAAAAATGATTGAAATTTAGTTAGTATCGGTCTGAACTTCTTCAGGATCTTTCGCAGTGTGAATATTTGGTCAATTGTATAACTTTCCTGGCCTAAAACTACACTTAAAAAGGCCAATCAAATTGCAGGCATTGCTCTTAAACTTTCCTTTACAACAGCCGGTGTTTCTCTCGTCTTTTTTGCTCGTATGGCTCACAGAGAAACTCTCGTCCTGTTTTCAGCGCCGCTAAGCTTTTCTTTATTATACTGAAGATATGTCTAGCGTCGAACGCTACGTGATAAATTTGGTTGATGACAGAGTATTGGTCTAGTGACCGAAAACAGTATGCTTGTTAAAAGTGACATTTCTTCCCACAGTAAAGTCAATCAGCCTAGTTACGTTTCCAGAATGGTATTAAATTCAGACCTTGATAGCACACCAAGGTGAGGACTACACAGAGGACTAGAGTAGAATTTAACGCTTCTAAAACCAAATGCTGTCTTCTGTTCTCTAATGTATCCTACTTCAAAGAAACGAAAAAACTCACAATACTGAGTATGTCCAAGCTTCGTTGGAATGAATATTGGCCATCGCTAAGAGTCTGCGAAATGTTTAGGTTTCCTTAAACGGTGCAAGATGTACTTCACTACCTCAGACCTGGCTACTATTTACAAGGCATATATTTGCCCTAACCTTGAACCTTCTTTGGGAAGGTGCTCCAAAAACCACATTGCATCTACTCGACAGAATACAGAACCAAGCGATAAAGCTTAATAGTGACGTAAATATCGCGAAAACAATCGAATCGCTTAAATATCGTTGGAGTGTTTCCTGCATGTCACTGTTTTATCGCTTTTTTCAAAAGCGGTGCTCAAAAGAAATATCCAGATTCCCATCCCATCCAACCCATGCCACAACTCGAGCTCACGGATCTACCATTAGACCTATCTTCAGACATTCCAACCAATTCAGAGATTCCTTCTTTAGCTGCAGCTTAAATTCCATAAATATGTTCCTTCCAAGAAAGTTCACTTGAAACATTCAAACCTTAAATCCTAAGTGAATATGTTATCGTAATAGGGGCACCATTAATTACTGGTGGCCCGTTATGCTGAACTGCCTTCTAGGAAGAAAGACAAGTCTGGTTTTATTCGAAATAAATTCCACCCTATTAGATCTGCCCCAATCAAGAATGACTTGAATGTTCAACAGAATCAATCGAGAATTGCATTCTTTTTGTCTGTCAAACCCAATGGAGGCCGACAGCGTTGTATCATAAGCAATTGAATGGATATCACAGGTTGTAGAAGACAATAGGTCATAAATATATATTAAGAAAAGCGTAGGGGACAAGGATGACCCTTGTGGCACGCCAGCATTGATCCCATGCGAATATGAAGAAATACCATTCAATACCATTGCGGTTCCATAAATACTCGTCAATCCATGTAATGAGAGAGGTGTCTAAGTTAAGCCATACTCGATCAAAAGCCTTTGAAATATCCAGGTATACGACGCTTGATTACCCTAGATTTTCTATGCTTTGCTCCAAACAATAAGTCTTGCACGCCATGAGTTCACCTGATGAGCGATTATTGCGAAAACCTTACCGCACATCGAATAAAAGAACATTCTTATCGAGATAGCTTATTACTTAGAAATTAACGATAAATTCTATTACCTTTAATAGAACCGACAACAAAGCAATAGCGCGGTAGTTAGTCGATGTGGATTTATTAGCTTTTTTCAGAACGGGTTGAACGCTAGTCATTTTCCAAATTGAGAGAAAAACACCAGTCTTCATTGAGAGATGAAACAAATCCGCTCATTCGGTTTTCTGATGCAATCACCGTGCTAGATATCATAGCTTCTCATTCTTATTTTGCCCAGCCCATTTCATTTTATGGAAGCTTAGACAGCTTTGTATCTAACTAGCGCGCTATTTTTTCGCCAGCACGTGGTCTATTGAGAGTACGAAAGTTCTATGTGCAGAACCAGAAATCAATATCCTTAAAACGCCATCAGTTAATCCATCCTCTTCCGAGGCTGCTTATTGTTTCTAAACACAAGATTTTTCCTCGCTTGAGGTACTGGTTGCTTTGGTGGGAGCACTACTTCGTTGCAGTGCAATACTATACTTAGATGTGCTTTTCTACTACACTTCGACCTCTCAACATTGGGAAGCCCTTCTGCATATACAAGATCTCTACAGCAAGAACGCTTACTACGTTGAGCATTTCTAGAATATCCTAGGTGGGGATAATTTCAATTCAATGTCAGAAACAAGACTTTCATAAGCCTCGATCCAGGCTTCCAATGAGTTTTATATTCATCGTTTCTTGTTTTCCTGGGAATGAGTTTTTAACTTATTAGGTATAACAACAGTATTGATTTTTCAACGATCGGATAGAGCTTTGAAAACAAATGAATAATTTGGAAAATATAATTCAATAGCAAGACACTAAGTACTATGAGATTAAATAATAATTTGGCGTGATAGACCGTTGCAGTCCAGGGCCTAACTTCTCGCTACCATTCGTGTGTTATATTTTTGCACAAAAATGTAAGGGACCTACAATTTAATGCCGTACCCGAAAAGCGAATTGAAAAGCTTTCTCATCATAACAGTTATTACTCTAGGAAATTTTGACAGACATTCGAGAGGTGGGACCGTGAAAAATAGTTTTGGTATTTCTGGCATTCGAACCTCAGAAGTCCAAAGCACTAACCACTATAGCGACGGCGGCAGAAAGTACCATGAAATTAGTGGTATAAAATGATGAACCGTAAAGGGCAAATTGGTGCAGTTGCGTAATATCAAGATCTCTCGTCATCATATCATCACTAAAAGTTTCCGCATTTAAAAAAATATTTGAAACCTGGCAAATTGTTCCTCAGACGTACAAAAACTATACGACAAATTAAGCAGAAAATCCAATCAATCAAATAAATTAAACTGATTAGGTTTTACGATTTATTCACACACTCACACGCATGCACAAATAATGATTTCACCGTATGCACCATGATTTCGATACGAAAAGCTATTTGCTCATTTGATTTGCGGTTTCTAATCGGCCCAGCGACTGTCGGATTGTCATGAGTGTAAATATGTGCCCTCGATTTGTTGTTGTTGTGTAGTTGTTGCAGATTTTGTTATTACCAACAGGACAGATTGACTGTGCATTATAACCGCAGAGCACATTCAATAAATTATCGTATCGACACTCAAACCATTAAAATAAATGGAGGAAATTATCAATATTTATGCGGATTTCCGGAAAACACAAACGATTGATGTCCGACGAGTCTGTCCAGTCTGACTCACACCACACAATAGTCTCTAATGGTTTAGTCGCAGTGTAACATTTAATGTGCGGCGTAACATATTGGCATTATGAAAACGGGATTATTGCTGCCATATTAGTGGTCATCCATTATGTATGCACTACAATTCCGAACGCAACATATTACAAACGGGATAAATATGAATGAGCTAATTCCTTCCATGTGGCCATCAGTGATGATGGTTAATTAATTAGTTTTCACTTTGGAATTTAATGATTTTCTAATTCGATGTGATAGTAGGAAGGAGATTGTAGAGTCTATCATCGTTTAACAGTAAGGGTCTATCTCTAATGTTGACATCATTTATAAAGGATTTAAGAAAAATCTTACCCTGACCCATGTTAACGAAAATTCCTCTGTTAATACTATTGGTAGAAACTTCGTTTAGGACTTTACAACAAATGAAGTCGTCATTTTGGACGGAATACTGTTCCAGCAGTGATATGCCGTAAAACAGCTCAATGTTCGGAGGGCACCCAAAAGTCTTACACAATAAATGTTATAACTTGGTTTCTGAATATGTACAGTATTGACAAATCGACAGAATATAGAAGACCCGTGGCTATTAAGTTGGAGTACTGAGCATGAGGTTAAAAGTTTGAATTCCAGAATCTCAACAAACGTTTTCAAGGTTCCATCTTTGCGAATGTCTGTCAAAACTTCTAAGCGTAATTAATAACTGCTTTTCAATTCGGATACGAACACGGCCTTAAACTGTAGGCTCCTTTCATTTGTGTTCAAAAACTATAACATGCACAGCACGAATGATCGCGAGAATTTAGAACCTGGACTAGAACGGTCTGCTGCGCTAAATTTTATTATTATAGAAGGCCTCGGGCCGCCCAAGATTATTAAGGGATTGTGCTTTCTATAGGAAAATCGAATTTGTGGTCTTTTCTGAGCACACCAAAAAGTCTTCAACAATAATAGCTTTTGCTAGGTTCCTGGATATATACAGTGTTTACATTTTAGAAAGCGCGAGTTAACCCGAGATAGTTAAAGGTTTGCACTATCTATTGGAATTTGATCTCTTATTGTGTGAGTAATGTTAGATCTTCAGCCTAAAGATGCGTCCACTAAGTACGCGGTGTTTTATAAACATTTAAGTGCAGTCTTAAAAAATCTTAATTAAAGAGTTTTCTTACAAAAGTATGCAGTTCTGGCAATGATATCAAAATCGTCAGCGTAAGCTTATATGTAGTCAACCTTTAAGAAAAATGTTCCTTGCGATTTTTAACTATAATCTAGGTCCAGAGTTTACTCGTAGATCACCAGGCAGACTTCTACAATTCCAGGTAGAAAAAGAGTCATAACAGTACTCACTGAATACGGTTTCATAGATGGTCTTAAATTCTCTAAAACGCATTTTGAAACTTCTTTCAATCTCATACCTTTTTGCAGTCTTCTAGCATCACCCTCGCGTAATTTCAATGTAATCATCATATTTGGCTCTACAACCGCGGTCCGGTTATGGCCTCTCGCAAAATGTATCTCCACTGCTTTCGATTTTGAGCCGATGTCATCCAGTTTTGCAACCCTAAACGCTGGGCGTCCTGGTCCACGCCATCTTTCCAGCAAAGGCTTCACCAGCCTCGCTTTCCTGCTCCATTAATCTTGCCACAAGGGACCTTCCGAGTAGGATCCTTTTCGCTTATGCGGGCTAGATGTCCTGCCTACCGGAGACTACCAAGCTTAATTCTCTTCACGATGTCGACATCGTGGTAACGCTCGTATATCTCATCATTATAGAGACTCCGGAATCGTCCTTCCACACATACGGGGCCTACAATTCTCCGTAAGACTTTTCTCTCGAACGGGCCTTAGAGGTCAGAATGCTTTTTGCTAATCACCCAAGTCTCGGATCCATATGTAAATACCGGTATGACAATTGTCTTATACCCCAACAGCTTTGATGTTATGGTTAAATTCCTGGATTTGAAAAGTCTTGACAGACTTAAGTAGGCTTTGTTGGCTTTGAGCAACCGTGCGCGTATTTCTGATTCCATTATGTTCGGCTGCTGCAGTTGACCCGAGATAGTTAAAGGATTGCACTACTTCAAATTTGCGCTCCACTATTTTAATTGTCCCTCCACTATGGTAGGGGCCTTGACGTTGGCGCGGGGGCTTAAGTTTCAAAGAGTCATCCTGCTAGCTGGGGAATTCCTTTGCGAACAGGTTTGATGAGTAACGAACTAACAACTACCGAACCCCTAATCCAGTGGTGTCTTGCGATCCGTGCCCAGTGGACTTGTTGGTAGCCAGTGGTAACCGTGCTATCTCAAACGGAGCCCGTGGATGCCTGCCACCCTCCATGTGTAAACAGGCCCTCCAGTGCAAGAGGCTCTGGGCTGGAGGAGTTCCTCGCTACTCGTGGGAATTTTATGCAGAAAGCTAATACAAATATATTTTATTTAACCCGCTCCATATTATTGGATTCTTAAGAAGCACTGGTATGGACGGGGTGCTATAGGGACGGGCATTCACTGGCCATATAGCACTAGTCAGGGGGAGCGCAATAGATCCATATCGGTCGCAGTGCTACAACACCCCATTTATCATCTGCACCCAAATCAAATCATTCTGGGACTGTTTTTTTGTCTGCTAACTTCTTTAACGCTTCGTCTTAACGGCAGAGTGTGCTCATCGATCACTCATAGAGCCTACTGTTCCCCAGTGATGTGATCATCTACCAACTCAAGAAACTGCTCTCGTTTTAAAATTGCTTCGAGATAATTTCAGATTGCGTTGCATTATTTCTTCAAGTTACGCAACTTCCGAGCCAGGTTCTTTTCTCTCTTATACATATGTTCTGTTCTATTTCTCAGACGAGATTCTTCTTCTTTTTTCTGTTCCTCCCAATTCGTAAAAAAGAGGACAGTGACTGTCTCTAGACTCTTTCTAATATAGAACAGCTATGTATTGATTCGAATATCCACTCGGTTGTTTTACAGACATACGTATGAGGTTGGAATTCTTGGGTTATTACGTGCAGTCCAACGCACTAACCAATACAGCCATGGCAGCTAGCAGCATATCTGCATCCATTTTAGTCGTAAAACAACAACCCATAAAAATTAAAATTTTTCATGTAAATTCCGTAATCGCAGATAAACATATGCGCGTCGTCGGGCCCGATCCAAAATTTTATAAGAAGTGTTGTCATCGGAGATCTGTGTAATTTTTGAATTAAATCGGGCTTTAGGAAGTGGGCTTAAAATTGATTACAAGATTCCGACAGCCAGCCAGCCAAAAACACACGGACTCGCAAAGTCAATATAGAGAATGGGTTGCTCTGCCTTTCATATCTCTATAACGCGCTGAGTAAAGAATTTAGTTCAGCATAAAAGGATATTTAAGGTCAATTGAATCCAAACGATATAATAAGAGTTTCGTCCGTCTGCCGTTTCTCTAAAACTTACTTGAATTGCTCTCTCCTCGATTCGAGGTAGAAATGATTACTTATATATCACTAAATTGCAGGCGAATCCAATAATCCAATCTAACGATATTATCCTTGCGGTATTTTCTAATCTTTCTATTTGCAGTATCTCCTCCTACCTTGGAATTAGATGGATCCAAGTATCGCCTGGAGCAGCACGTACACAAAGGAGTCCATCCGATCGTCTCCCGGCTGAGAATAACCGCACACTTCGGCACATAATAAAGATGAGAGATTCCACTTAAAAGTTGTGCGGCAGATAGTGACTTTGGCTGGCTGCTCGCATCGTTTTGCCAGAGCGAAAGCAATATTTGCATTATTACCCTTTGTGTAGAAAGGTAGGCAGACACCCGCCCGCGGAAGGCGGCTGTCGAGTGGTGAACATTCAGGCGAAGACGAGTGAATTACCTGCTTAACATGGCGTTCACAAGGTAAGATAAAGCTTAAACAAATGAAAAGTAAAGTATAGAGTGTGGATGCTTACTAGGCTAACAGGAGGAGGAAGAATAAATGGGTATGTGACGGGCAAACGATAAGGATAACAATAAGAGAATTTAAGATACCTTAAGGATGTAGCCAACAGTTTTGATGCTTTTGAGAGAAGCAAGTCAGCCGCAGAGGTGCAAAGTTGAGTTTAACTTTTGCACAAAAGTGCTAGTATGGAAGAGAAACCCTCCCCTCTTCCAAAAGATTAACTCAAGCGATAAGTTTTTGTTCGTGCGTTAGCGGTAGAATATCTTCAGACTTAACTGATTAGGGTAATTTTGGTTCTTATGGTACTTCGAAAGAGTCGGTGTATCTAAACAGAAGCTGAGACTAAAGCAGGCGGGTGAAGGTGCGGCGTATTGACAAAGTGTGAAGTGAACTTGTAGATTATTAACGATTTTTTGTTACTTTTTTTTGAGCTTTAGAAAAAGTTCCTATTAAGCTTTTAGAATAGAATAGTAAGTGATTTACTATAATCAGAGATAAAAACACAGAGTAAAAAGATAGGTTACCTTCAGTAACGCCTACAAATGCATAAACTCCTTTTATTGTAATCGGTATCAATATAAAGAGTTTTCCATTATGAGCGCCCCATTTTGTTTTTAAAAAAAAGACAGCTTATGGTTGAGAAACCAGAAATATTTAGTTCAAGTTAAAGTGCGTTCTATAAAATAATTTACAGAAACCAACATCATTTAAATGTCCTCCGCGGAAACGCTTGTACGAATGAATGAGTTGAACCCAATTTTACATGACTTTTTCCCATAAATCAGGTGAAATTTCGAGTTCGATGTTGGTGATAAGTCTCTGGAGAAGTGATATAGACCGTCGGCTTGACAAATCCATAAGAAAAAAAGTGCAGATGAGGAATATTTCACGAAAGAGACAATCAATTTCCGGAGATAAAACTTCAATAAATCGATTGTTTGGCCCATTGTGTGGCAGGCATGTGGCTCGATCTTGTTAAAAATACCTCTACTACAAATCAACTATTTGCAATTTTAAAAAATTTAGAACAGATGTTATAGTATATGAGAAAACATCTGTTTTTGTTGCAACTGATTCTTAAGGTGATATGTGTTCTAAATATTGATTTTGGTAGTGCATTAGTTGTGGTTTCGTTCATAATTTCGGTGATCACAGCTAACAATTATAAGGCTTACTAATACATATGTTCTAAATTTTCTCTGGCTCCTCCTCAGTGTTTGCAGTAATGGACCAAAGAATTTTCGAGCCATTACGTTACAAAATCCCTTTACATTACCTGTGTCAGACCCCAGCTTAAATACGCCAGCCAGGTCTGGTCACCACTTCACGACACCCACTCCCTTAGAATTGAAGCTGTGCAACGCAAGTTTACCCGTTTTGCCTTAGTTGTTCTCTCATAGGCCGACAACTATATCTTAACACCCTACGAAAATCGGCTAAATCAATTGTTACTACTTCGCATTATTGGAAATAATTTCACTTCACACAAATATACGTAACCTTAGGTCTGTACCACTCTTTTGTCTCACTCACCACCGCACAAACTACGGCCATGTTGAGCCAATCTTCAGAATTGAAGATGAAGTATGTGGCAACAACCCCTCCAGCATGCAACCCGCACAAAATAGCCGTTTTTTAATGGCGTTTCGTGAATAGCTACGGGTTACTGATTTGGCCATATACAAAAATGTTGCTTATTAACAAGACCTATTGACCATTGATCCAGAAATGGCCTTAGAAAACTTTTGCCATTAAAATCGGTATCGTTTTCGCTAGTCTTAGAGACCCTTTGCTTAAGTTCCATTTTTAAGGCAATCTTATAGGGATTCGGGTTCAAACTCTTGCACAAAATTCACTACAAGTTCGTCAACCGGGTGTCAAGTTCCTGAGATCGACAAAGAAACTACAAATTTAGAAAATCACATTTACTTTCGATACTTTTTTACTTAAATTAATAATAATAATATTTAGCGCGACAGACCGCTGCGGTTCAAGGCCTAGCTTCTCGCAACCATTCATGTTATGTTCGTGTTGCATTTTTGCACACAAAAGGAAGAGACCTTCATATTAATGTCATAACCGAATGGCGAGCTGAGAAGCCCTCCGTGACAAGTTATTATTCTCGGACATTTATCAGACATTCTCCAGAGGTACGACCGTTAAAAATACTTTATGTGTTTCTGGGATTCGAACCTCGAACCTCCAGGTCAGAAGTCCAAAACACTAACCACTAGAGCCACGGCGCTCACTCTTACCTACGTTACTTCCGTTTATTTGTCTTTTTGGCCCGGAAACGTATATATTTTTCATCAAATTTTAAAAACCAATTGTTTCTTCATCTGGACGATTATGGAGGCTGAAATTTCGAGTATGCGCACGTAGTTTGTCGCAACCGAAATGCGAAATTTGATAAAAAATTTGAATTAGTTCCAAACGTTGTTTAAATGTTTAATATTCTATGATAAAAGGGCAAGTATATATCAGTTGAAAAGTCAAACTATCCATGGCTAACTTCACGCATAGCCGAGAAAACCAACTGGAAAAGTAGGGCGTCCCAATTGAAAAACCCTATGTAGATATATCGCGGGGGCCATGGGTATAGTGGTGAGTACGTTGGACTACTAGCATGCAGTTTGAAATTCGAATCCCACAAAAACACGAAAAACCTTTCTCACGGTCTCACCTCTCGCGAATGTCTGACAAACTTCCGAGAGTATCAAGTGTCATGGAATGCTTCTCAAATTACTTACGAACAAAGCTCTTAATTGTATGTCCTTTTGATTTGTGCGCAAAAATATAATATGCACAACACGGATGGCCACGAGAACCTAGGCTCCGGACCTATGGTTGTTCCAAAATACATATTATTATTATTATAAATCGATAAAGACACAAAATTGTCAAGTTCCACCTTAAAATTTCGATGTTCTTGGATCTTGGATGGCAGGAAAAGAAAAGCCTGACTGCATGTACTTTAATTTAGTTTTTTGTGTCTTAGCTAATCCAGAATAAATCCTGTGAAACGAAGTTACCATGAATTTCACTTTTGAAGTTGTTCTTCGTGTAACGTACACATCTTCAAGAAAAAATAAAACCACTATTGGGATTCAATGAGACGTACCCGCTTAGTACGTCTTTTTATAACCTGCTGTCTGACATGTCCTTTCTGTGTTTAAACATCGAAACTCCACTAAACTCATTTCAAAATTTATTTAATTTTTCAAAAGGTAAAAACTAGTTATTAGTGTAATAGAGATTTCTAAAAATCCGCCCACTGTCATGCACGATTTCACTTAACCCAGATAAATGCTACAAAAACTTTTTAATTACAATTATATGTAATATAGAAAATGTCACAAATAATGGTCGTTTACAACGCCTCCCACAGGTTCTCCCACACCAGGACGCTATTGTCCTGACCTTATATCACACTCTTACCATTAATTCTTGTATAGTTAGTTTCTTCCGTGCTTCGTGTTGCACACAATACCGGTAACGTCCACGCATCGTCCATTGAACTCTTATATTCCTCCTTCTCATTACTGGATTGGTATATGTGTGTGCACTACATATTTGTGAGTGGATGTGTGTTGGTGTTTGTTAGTGCTATTCACGATTTTCGCGATTAAATTACATTTTCCACTTTTCTTACATAAAAATAAATGGATGTGCAAATGAGGGTGAAACTAAATCCGAGCCGAAGGTGTCCTGCTATATACTCGCAAGGATAAATTAAAAACCAACTCGTGCAGGAATTCCATTTGGATTTTATTGAAGGCAAATTGCTGCAATGGTGTTGTTGAAATCAGACGACCAGTGTGTGTGCGCGAAATGTGCAAAAAATTCCTGTCGTGTCCTGCCACACCATCGGTCGGGCAGGGTGTTGGCTGAAAGAAATTCACCATAAAAATATTCTTCCTCTGATTATTGTTATTCATTGTTTGCTCGAGTGGACGAGGACGAAAATAGCCTGGCAATCACGCGATTTCTGTCTGCTGACTATGTCGTCTGTGTGTTTGAGTGAATGGGAAGGAAATAATTCAGATTGATGTACGTAGTTCCCTTTGGTAAGAATCGCCGGAAATTAACTATTCGCAATGTCTGCTTTTGAAAGGTTCGTTTGTACGTGCCCCCCCCCCTCTCTCTCCCAACCTCTTTCACACTGTTGAGGCGGTTATCGCTTTTCAGAAAAGTTGCCAGAAGTTAGCAGGTTCAGGAAAGTTCTGTTTTTCTTCGCACTCAGACAGCTTGGGTTGGATCGTTGAACAATAAAACAATTGCCAAAGCAGTATAATATAATTATTCTATATACACTGGTGATCAAAATAAGAGGTAAACCAATTAAAGTAAAGGTTTTTAAAAGTTTTAATATATATCTTGCATAGAAATTCAGGTAATCAAAAAATCTCCAACAAAACACATTATTTTACAGTTATACTATAAATAATTTTTTATTTTTAAATTCTCTATATTAATTTCGCGTGCCCGTGGCTGGTTGGCTGTCTGGTAGGTAAAATCTTGTGATCAATTTTTAACACACTTCCTCAAGTCCGATTTTATTCAAACTTTGCACACATGTGTATTTCCCATGACAATACTTTCCATGTAAATTTGAGATTAATCGGCCTGCGGGATCGGGGGGCTCTCATACAAATTTTTTTTTCCATATAGCGGCATCAGATCATATCATACAACTATAATGACTGTGTTCTGTGTGCGCTGATGAGCTGATGCGCTGTAAGCAGCGCTATTTGCGTTACAATTTTGATTATTTTGTTGTTGGGTTGCAGTCATTCGAGTTTGTTTTTGATTTTCAGCATTTATAGTGGAATTCAGTATACTTTTGGTTATTGGAGAATTTACATGAACATTTTAATTTTTAAATTCTCTATAAATTAACCAGCCCGTGGCTGGCTGGATGGCTGGTGGGTAGAATCTTGTGATCAATTTTTAACCCTCTTCCTGCAGCCCGATTTTATTCAAACTTTGCAAACATGTGTATCTCTCCCATGACAAAACTTTCTTTTAAAATGTTGGTCCCTTCGGGCCTCGGGGTCGGAGGGCTCCCATACAAATATTCTACAAAAATTACCCGTTTTCTTCAAATTTAATACGCATGTGTATCTCCGATTGACAAAACTTTTTGTAAAATTTGTAAGTTATCGGGCCCCGTGGTCTGCAGGCACCCAACCAAATTTTATAAAAAAAATAGTACCCAATTTTCTTCATATTTTATACGCATGTGTATCTCCGATTGACAAAACTTTTTGTAGAAATTTCGAAGTGATCGGGCCCCAGGGTCTGGGGCACCCATACAAATTTTATAAGAAAAGTACACGATTTTCTTCAAATTTTATATGTATGTGTAACTCCGATGGATAACACTTTTTGTAAAAATTTAGAAATGATCTTGGCCCGGGGTCAGGTGGCAACCGTACAAATTTTGTAAAAAAAAGTACACGATTTTCTTCAAATTTTATACGCTCCGACGGACAACACTTTTTGTAAAAATTTGGAAGTAATCGGGCTCTGTTGTCGGGAGCAGCCATAAAAATTTTGTAAAAAAAATAGCCGATTGTCCTAAAATTTTACACGCGAGTGTATCTCAGACTGACAACACTTTTTGTAAAAATTTGGAAGTGATCAGGACCCGGGGTCGGGTGGCACCCATACAAATTTTATAAAAAAAAAAACACGATTGCCTTCAAATTTTATACGAATGTGTATCTCCGATAGACAACACTTTTTGTAAACATTTTGGGGTGATCGGATCCCGCTGTTGAAAGGCCGCATTAAAATTTTAAAAAATTTACCCGATTTTCTCACACATTTTATACTTACATGTTTAATCCTAAGGACAACGCTTTTTGTAAAAATTTGGAATTGGCCCCAGGGCCAAGGGGCTTCCATATTAATTTTTAAAAATTAGCCCGATTTTCTTTATTTTTGTGTGTGTGTACACTTTTTGAAATTTTTTTTGAGTGATCAGGATAAGGGGGCTCGAAGGCATACGCTACGACTCCACTAGACTACTCAAGTAAAAAAGTGTTTTACTTGCTGACTAACGTAGCGTTAAGCTAGCAATTTGTACGGACTGACATTAATGGCGAAGCCGTACGCTACGACTCCATTAACCCAGGAAACTATATTAAAGTCAAAAATAGGAACGGGAGATCCGAAGTTCAAACCTTATCAAACGCTTGAGCCACGTCCAAAAATAAAGCTGAACATACCATTTTATCTTCTAGGTCTCTTTCAATAATGTCGGTTATTCTATGAACCTGCTCTATCGTTGAGTGTTTTCCCCTGAACCCGAACTGATGAGATGGAATCACGCCTTCACTTTCAATGAACGGTATTAGCCTCTTGATTAAGATCTGAACAAAAAGCAAAAAGAGAAAAGGGCCCAGGTGAGATCCTTCAGGTACTCCAGAAAATATATTTATTTGCTTGGTATGCAAATCTCCGATAAGAACTTTCTATGGACGACCAAATAAATAAGTTTCCAGCCATGCCATACCAAAACATACGGCTTCTAACTTAAGAACCGAGAGAGATAAGTTAACAGCGCTAAAGTCATTAATACTAGATTTACGTTTCTCAACTTCTTTAAAGCAGTAATTCAAAAATTCTACCAGGTTAGAGTTAAGATGGAACGTCCAGAAAAGAACCCGTGTTGAAATACACTCACTTGGTGTTTAATTATTTAAATTAATTTATCTCTTACAAGTTTATTCAAAAGCTTATGGATCGTAGATAGATGTTATATTGAAAGTTTAAAGGAAATCCTTATTTACATCGCAGCCGGATGTGTTTGTTTTGGAATAATCTTGTGATCAGTTTTTAATTCGCTTCCTAAACCCCGATTTTGCATACATCCGTATATCCGATGACAACATTTTCTATATAAATTTGGAAATGATAGAGCCCATATACATTTCATAAAAATTGACCCGATTTTATTGAAACTTTGCACACAGAGTAATAACAAGTTATATTGTAATTTTTATGGGTTGGTTTTTTTAAATAAATTATTCTTTTTTTTGAAAACTCAAAGCAGAGAAACTATATGCATCACTCTGTCTCTTGTCAAATTGCCTCACAAAGTGCATCATCACGATATAAAATTCCATTTCAGTCTTTGTCATATCCGACCACATAAATGATGAACTTTCACATGACACACTTGCCGCTGGCCAATTACAAGTCACATCAAACTACCAAGTCAATCCATCTTAGACCACGCGCCGTAGCAAAATATAATTAAAAATTATTATTATGTGACTGTCGTCACAGCTCCAACTGGAGCAGAGTGAACCAGTGGAACAGCAACAGCAGAGTGCATGAGTAATCAACACAAAAATCTAATCCTGTGCGCGGCAACAATTATTATTATTGTTACCAGTAGTGGTTCTCGGGTCTGGTTAGTTTCGTTGTCCCGAAGCCCCATCATGTCATGCATGATGTATGCCTTCATATGCGACAAGAAGCAGTTTTTTATGACATCGTGTCTCGTGGCAGCATCACTGTGTGGGGCTAAGAAACAAACACAAGTGGAAGTGTATAACAGAAAATGAGCACAGGAAGGAAGGACATGAATGAGGGATCACAAAACAGAAAAAGTGTAAAGGCATTTCTAAGTTCTGGGTTGTACTCGCATAGGTATATAGAGATGTCTAACATTGCTGGCAAAACGAACGGGTCGTATATTGCCGGAAAACTTGTTGTGCACCCCAGTCAGCACATGAGTGAACACCACACAGGAGCGTAGAGTACAATGGAAGTCGAGTCCAATGAAGATGAACAATTTTAACAGAAAGTACAAAATAACTTCATCAAGATTTGCCGTATCGCCGACTGAGTGAGCTGGGTAAGGAATTTCACATAACGTCGTAGTCAGCAATAAATGGGAGCGTAGAACTTATTTAAGAACTGGAATTCCTGGATTTCGCTATTTCTGGTCCACAATTTAATATCTTTTGTGCAAATTTATGATCTCTCATATCAAGATCGGAAAGGTGCCTTATAAATTTGTTATTAATGTCATCTATAGAAAGGGACATTGGTCCCTCAATTGAAATATTGGAGCGCGAATGTTGAAGTATTGCAATCCATTAACTATATCGGGTCATCTGTAGCAGCCGATAACAGCATGGAACCAGAAATACGCGCACGGTTGCTTAAAGCCAACAAAGCCTACTATAGTCTGTCAAGACTCTTTAAATCCAGGAACTTAACCATAAAATCCAAGCCAATAAGACAATGGTCATACCAGTACTTACATATGTATTCGAGACTTGGGTGCTTAGCGAAAAGCATTCTGACATCTTAGACGCGTTCGAGAGAAAAGTCTTACGGAGAATTGTTGGACCTGTATGTGAGGAAGGACGTGCCGGAGACTCTATAATGATGAGATTTACGAGCGTTACCGTGTTGACGACATCGTGAAGATAATTAAGCTCGGTAGGCTCCGGTGGGCAGGACACCTAGCTCGCATAAGCGAAGAGGATCCTGCTCGGAAACTCCTTTGCGGTAGGATTTATGGAATACGACAGCGAGGCCGGCCAACCCTACGCTGGAAGAACGGCGTAGACCAGGACGCCCAGAATTTAGTGATATCAAACTGGATAACATCGGCTCGAAATCGGGACCGGTGAAGAGTCTTTTTGCGGGAGGCTAGGACCGTACCCCGGTTGTAGAGCCAAATATGATGATGAAGACGGCCCGAGGCTTGAGATGACGAACTGTACGACTCACTCAACTTACGATTGTTTTGGTGTCGCTTTTTTGGAAGAGGTGGGATGTAGGTGATGCTAAAACTTTTCTTCATCCAACTGCTACTACGCTTTATGTGAAATTGCTTGCTTTGTAAATTAAAAGAAGGAGGTGACTTAAAATTGCGGTAAAGGAGATATCACTAAAAGTTATGCTTAACACTACGAGTACACCATCACTTGTGATAGGTGGGGATGGACGACTACTCTGGTTTGGTTGCTTAGCAGATGACCCAATTTCCATTCAATGAGTGTAATTGCATGGTGCTATAAAAATCTTCCACTGCAATGTATTTCAATTTCAGGAGTAGTAAAAGGTAATCGGCTAATGTCCTCAATTCAGAGGATCAATAAAATGAAAAAAAAAATTGGTTGCTCTCCGCCATTGCTGCCTCTGCGTGGACGAGTAAATAAATACTCATATAAATAAATATCTATACTCGTGCATACATCTATTTGCGCTAAGTGTTATTGCTGTTTTTAAATAACTACCAGCACAGTGCAGAAAATGTCTGACCATAAAATTCTAAAACAAAAATCGGTCGTAATGTCATTTAGGATTTCAATGGTTAATAGCGCCTCCAGCCAACCAACCCACGTCAGCAGACGCTTGGCCGAAAAGAGTATGGTTTTTCTAATCTTTGGCTGCTATGAGGAAAAATGAACAGTAAAACCATTCAAAGGATATTCCGAACAAGTAATGACCGCTATAACAATATACGTGTACATACAACATCATTACGATTGTCGATGTTGTCCTTTCGATTTTTCGTCGATAGCGTGTGCGGCGGTTTATGGACTTGCTGTTGCGGTGCACCTCACCCCACTGTGTACACAACAAACAGTGATGGTTGCCACATTTTTAGAAAGCAAAGCCAACAAACTGTCTGTCATGCGACAACAGAATACCACCGGATGTATGGATTTCGATCGGAAATTATTAATTATTACTCTGTGCCGGCGACAGTACAATTTAATTATAGAATTGCGTGTTGTACGCTTGTTTTCGTGGAGTAAATGTTTAATGATGGCAATTATTTTAGTGCTGCCCCGCCCCCTTTACAAAATGTAAAACAGTTCGATATTTTTGTTGTTGTCAGGGATAATAACAATGCTCACAATCTATAGGTAACTGAAGCCTTTTATTTTTGTCTGTGCTGACAGAGGTGAACCAGGTGACACCAACCAAAGAAGAAAAATCTGCTATGAGTTATCGGGTTTCGATTATTAAGACACGGAAAGTTAAAAAAACCTTAGTAACTCTAATACGTCCAAACGTTGTTGGCTTATTGGAATAAACGAACGACTTAACTTAGCCCATAAAAAGAAATCCAACGGCGTTAAATCGCACGAGAGATCTGGTCATTCCGTCGGACCATTTCTCGAGAATACGAGTATTACTGAAACTCCCCTTCAATTGTTTGACCAGCTGTGTGACATGTCATCTTCCTGAAATTACATATCACTGATGTCAAATAATATTCCAACATGGCACGGAAGTGAACTCCATTGACCGTAACATGGCCATCACTTTCATCGTGAAAAAATATGGTCCAATCCCACCTCCGGCATGAAATCCACAACACACGGTCACGGTTTGTGAATGCAATGAAGTCTCTTGAAGCACATGTGGGTTTGTTTGTCTGTCCACTAACGCATATTTTGCTTATTGACAAAGCTTTTAAGGCAAAAATTACTTCTTTGCTGAAGATGATTTTTAAATGAAATACAGGATTTTCTTTAAACTTTTGCAGAGCCCAATTGGAACAGTTTCGGCGCTTAACTTCTTGATAAAAAAGTTTAAGAGTTCGTTTGTATTAAAATCCAAATTTGTATGTCCCTATTGAAAAACCCTTTAATATGAAAACACGAGCCGCATCTATTTTGAGTAGTCGAAGTGTCTCCTACTCGCCGTGATATTCCTCACAAGAAAAAAGGCTGAATGATCGGGATAGTTTCTTCATTAGAGATCAGAAAATAGCCTTGAAATTGTAACTTATCTGTCACAGCCGATCACGGCAACGAAAACGGCTAAATTTAAGAATTTTTCGATGGAACATACGCTCACTGTATACAAAGGTCATGTTGAATAGCAAATAACCGATATGAAACTAACAGCAATCCAAAAGCAATGGTGCCTTACAAAAAGCCTAACTACTTTCATTCAAGACATCATGTGGTCGGGATAATCCTTCAACACCAATGACAGTGAACAACGAGTCATAAAGTTGGCAGCAAGTAAGAATTAAATCATTTCGAGTACAAGGTGTGCGAATACCCACAAAGCCAGCTGGTGCCAACTGCAACCAGATAGACCCTGTCATGGTAGAGACATTATGATAGCAGAGCTGAATCATGAACTAATAGTGCAAGTATGGTAGGAAGTAATTACTGGAGCAGAGTTATCCTGTGATTCATACTTAAGAAAGAAGATATCACAACATGCAGCAATTATCGTGGTATAAGTTTAACGTATACTGGTTAGACAGTATATTATTATCATAATCAGTGTGGCTTCATTCCAGGCAAATCGGATTTTTACCCTTAGACCTCCGATGGAATAATGTGTTGGTTCCAGAATGCGCACCTGTTATAGAGTTTAAAGCCGCCTATGACAGCATAGCCAGACGATGACTAATGTTGTAAGGCATCAAGTAAAGATATCCGTATCACTATTAAGCCTACTCCACATTTAAAGTAAGCTCCGATAAGGGAATTATGTATTGGCATTCTTCATCTTCAACCCGGAGTTAGATAAAGTGATCGGAAACTCTGATGGTACGGCGAGAGGAACAATCCTCGCGATAGCGATGTCTAATCGTGAAAAAAAACTAACTCGCTAGGCTTCGGTGGGCAGAATACCTAGCTCGATTTACCGAAGAGGAACCTGCTCGGAAAGTCCTTTGAAGCTTATGGGTTACGACTGCGATGCATACTAAACCTATGCTGGAAGGATGGTGTAGATCAGAATGACCAGGGTTAAAGGATGCCTGACTGAATGACATCGGCTTGTAATTGAAACCAGTGCATACATTTTTGCCGGAAGCCATGACCGGACTCCGATTGTAGAGCTAAATATGATAAAAAATTTAAAATGTTCCTGGGTTGTAGTTGATCCCAGTCAGTGCAGCGGAGATTAAGATATTCAAAAAACAGCTTAACAAAAAAGTAGCAATGATGAATCTTTTTTAGAAGTAGATAATTATAAAAAAAAAACAGACTTTCAATTAGTTACTCAGTTAATTTATAAAAGCGTGAAAATATCTTAAAATTCTGCACTTACACGTCTTTTTCAGAACCAAACTACAATCTTAGCAATCTTAAATGTATCCAATTTTGCAAAACTTATTTTACTTATCGTCTGCTGAATTTGGTAAGAACCTCATAGTGAGCTATAAATATTTAGAGTCCATTGAAAGAACCGATAGGCGCCTTCGATACTAAATCATAAAAAAATGCATTCTCGACATGAATAATATATGTGATACCATACATCTAATATCATTTTAAGTATTATAAAAAGTAAAGGTCAATGTTGGTATACCTGTGGTACACCAAGCATTGTTGAATATTCTACAGAAATTGACTTCATGTCCTACACTCTTTTTGAGTGTCCTAGATAGTGTGATGAAGAAAACTTATATTGACTGAAACCGAACTGTTGAGAAAAGGAAACCAAGTCCTAACTTCACTAACAATTTGTATTTCAAATAACGATAACACCATTTTTGACATATAGAAGTGTGATAACTAAAGACGGCGGTACTGAAGTGGTCTCACACTAAGACAACATGCAAATGATATTGCCAAAATGGCATCCGCTAGGACCTAGAACCGTGGACGCCTTAGAAAAAAATGGATGAGATCTGTAGAAGCGTCTTCTTTATCAAAAGGTGCGTGGCTTCAAATTAAATGGATTGCACAAAATCGATGACAATCGTGATAGCTCCGAATAGGAATGTATTTACTTTTTGTTAAATGTAGATTTTTATTGGAAATAAATAAAAATCAAGGAAAAAATGTGCTGTCATATGTGTTACAGGAATTGCCTGTAATGCTCTTCAGAGAGACATCTTAAGCATAAAAACTATAAATTGTTACACATAAAATTTTAACAGCCACTTTTAGGAAGCAAATAAAAGCAATTTGTCAACTTCTGAATATGGAAATGAAAATGAATCGTTACACTGTACCGCTCTCCAACACCAAGCACGTGCTAAACTGTCAATAAACGCGTCGCGCGAAAATACAGGAAACTGCTACCACACAATACATCAATCTCGGCACATAGCACAAAATAGCCGCAGCGACTTCCTCTGACATAGTCGGCGGGTAGCGCCTTTAAAAGTCCACCGCTTATTTAAACGGCTATTTTTTGGCACCAGGTTTGTACGTCACTCACTCAGCCACAATATGTAGGTGACTCTTTTCCTTTTGTAGGTATGTAGTTGCATGCGTATATTCACGCCTACGTGGCCTCCCCACATCTGCTTCACAACCGGCTCAGGTAATTGAACTATGACATGAGCATCACAGGCAAAGTAATCGGTAGGAGAGCACAGCTAGCACCAGCACCTACAACTGTATTTATGAATGAAAATTGCACATAGAGAAGGAGTAGAAGGAGGAGAAGAAGAAGTAGCCTAGTAGTGCTAAATAAAAACAACACAACTACATTACCGCCACCGCAAACCATGTGCTCGCGCAATGTTAAGCGGTTGTTTGGCGATAATTTGCGCTAAGTATGAGTCTGGCTCCGGTTTTGTGTGCTCGCTCGTGCTCGTACCCCCTTGCCACAATCACCAACACTATCACCGACGATGTTGAACGCCAACATTAGACGTTTTCGCAGCGCGGCTTCTCCTACTCCTTTATACGGAGTGTCACTGGAGCCAGAGAACGGATATCTCTGAGTTTACTACGCGAATTCGAATTTTATGAATGAATTTGCCAATAGTGTGGTACGGTGGGGCACGATGTCACAGTTAATGATAATCGTCTACCTCGCACAGCACCGGTCCATGATGGAGAGTTATTAAATATATAAATGTTTCGTTTGTATTTGTTGGTGCCTCGTCCACGTCGTCGTCGTCGTCGTCGTCGTCGTCGTCGTCATGGTGTTGATAGACATACTTCCTGCATGCCCTTTACACGCCGCTTCATCACTAAAATGACAAAAAGCAAATACTGCACCCTCCCAATAAGCGACGGCAGCATGGTGGGTTCTGGCTGTTAGTACCACACAGTCGCACACTACCTGCTTAGACTTGGGCGGTGCAATAACATTTTGCAGAAGCTTTGTTTCGACGGAGTTACCTGACTGATTTGTTCGGCCGCCCGCACGACCCTGTATCGATCCGAACAAACGGTTTGAGGATTTCCATCACATCACATGAATACAGCCGGCGTCATCGTAATTGTAAGCATAGGATGTTGCTGTTGTTGTTTTATTTGCTGGGCGTGCCGTGCGACCGGAATCGGAACTTAATTTTTTTTTTCACTTTTTACTGCATATATTATAATTTGATGTCTAAAACGACATCGTACTTCAGTCTCTGGGTGACTCATAGTGCGAGTTGTTTTGTACACTCAGAGTATCTGCAAAGAAACTATGTATACAGGGTGATCGATTCCTCTTCCTCTCTGTGAATTGAATTTTAATGCCGGCTTCAGTAGTGCATCGGAAGTGACGCAACATGCAATTTATTAGACAATTTGTTTAAGCGGCGTGACTTAGTGTGTAAATGCTCGTATATGAGAATCAGTTATTTGAGTGTTAGCTGTCTTTAAGTATTTGGCAGACTTGACTGTCAGTTTTGATCGACATCATTCAAAACTGAAAGTGTGACCGGCAGACTGTGGCTTTGACTGAGAAAGCTGGCAAAATTTCTTATGGTTGGCTATCAGTCAGCGGCCATTTTTGTTTGTAATTTACAATAATAGTAATATTTTGGCGCGACAGACCAGTGCTGTTTAAGGTCTAGCTTGTGCACGTGTATTTTTGTACACAAATCGAAGGGACCTACAATTTAATCCCGTATTCGAACGGTAAATTGAGAAGCTTCCTCTGACAAGTTACTCTCGGATGTTTGTTAGACATGCGCGAGAGGTGGGACCGTGAAAAATACTTTTGGTGTTACTGGAATTCGAACTACTAACCTCCTGCTCAGTAGCAATGCGCATTTCCACTGATCCACGGCGCTCAACAGCTCTCACTATTCAGACCTATTATTCAATTTAATGTCAATTGTATTGCAACGAAGATATTTCTAAATTGTATTTTATGTTTTGTTTTTATGTTTGTCCCATTATGATTAATGTCTCTGGTTAAACTTGGGAACTACTGAATTGGTATGTTTGCTAACGATATTTCATCATAGTTTTAGAATCAGTTTGTGCGTGTGTGAAATAGCCAATTGGTACATATAGATTATAAAAAACCTTCAAGACACCCATAAATGACCCCAAAAGACCATCAAAAGGCCCCCAATAGACCCCAAAAGACCTTCAAAATACACCCGAAAGATCCCAAAAAGACTTCCTAAAAGACCACCGAAAGACACTTAAGCCTCTTCAGAAGACGCTATAAGACTTTTCAAAAAATATCCCCAAAATACCCACAACGTCTACAAAAATTCCATGGCAAACCGGATGGAGTACGGGTTACTATTTTCATGGTGAGAGGGTGCAACCTTGCTTGACTCCCGAGTAAATGTTGAAAGGTGAGCCAAGATGATGATGTTTAGTCGAGGTACACCTCCTTAATGATGTTAATGAGTTTTTCCGGAACACCATAGCTAGACAAAATCTGCCACATCATGTTTCGGCCCACGATATCAAAAGTGCGTTTAAAATCTACTAAAGCCATATACAGAGTAGAGCGATAATCAACTGACTGTGATTATAGGCAGGGTGTTAATTTGATCAGTACAAGAACGGTTTGGGCGAAATCCTGCTTGTCCATTTCTCAAAATTGGCTCTAACGCATTCCGTAAGCGCCTAGCTATTATAGAGGAGATCACTTTGTTTATGGTGTTTAGCAGTGTAATTACTCTCAAATCACAATCACAAATGGGGAGTTTGACTATTAAGTCTTCTTTTACCGACGATGGAATGGTTTCAGATTCCCAGATATCTATGATATATCGCATGCAATATTTGCGTAGTTAACTCGACGTCGGCTTGAAGGAGTTCTGCATAGAAGTTGTCATTGCCTGCTGCTTTACCTGATTACAGTGAACGAATTGTGGTCCTTATCTCATCCATAGAAGGAGTAGCGACGCTGATGTTAAGTAGCCTATTAGGGTGCATATGTGGGTTAATGGACGTGCCTGGCGAAGTACAATTCAAAACATTCTTAAAATGTTCTGTCCAGTGGGTTAATTGTTGTTCCTCCATAAGGATCAAGAGCCGTCTATTGCCTTAACAGGGTAGTTGATGTGGTATTTCTTGTTTGCGAGCTTACGAGCGAGTTGATAGACTGTGCTGTATTGTCTACTATCAGCGGCTTGCTGTGCTTGTGTTGCGATGTCGCTTAGCAATGCTCGTTTGTCGTTCCTAGCTGAAGAGCCAAGTTGCCGGTCCAGATCCCTATACTTCCGCACTAATGCGCTTCGCACGGCACCCGAGGCCGCGTTTAACTCTAATTTGATGGATTGGCGTTCACGAATGGTGTTCCATGTGCTATCTGATATCCATTCTTTTCTTAAAAAAGAACCTGAAATGGTTAAGGCTGGTTCCGTATACGCATTAACTCTTTTCTCCCATTTAGACTTTAGGGTTGGGGCTGTATCTCAGAGACAGAGAGAGAGTTTCACATCTGGGTCTTTCAGTGCTGCTACAGCTGGCTTTCTCGTTATTTGACTTCGTGTGGTTGAGTGGACCACGAGCTTAAATCGCACACTGCCAACCCCAAGGTGGTGGTCGCTGTAGACGTCGGCTGCTCTTCGGGTTCTAACGTATGGCAACGAGGATCGCTACTTCCGGTTTATAGCGATGTGATCAATCTGGTTGTTGTATATGTGATCAGGAGAGGTCCATGTGGCTTTGTGGATGTTTTTGTTGGCAAAAATTGTGCCTCCAATGATTAAGTTGCCATCAGAACATAGATCCCAGCAAACCTTTCACCGTTGTCGTTCATAGAACCATGGCCGTTGTTTCCCATGACATGTTTCCAATCACAATTGTCGCTGCCTACCTTTGCGTTAAGGTCACCCATTTTGATGGAAATAAACTGAGATACATTTTTCTAAATTAAATCAATTTACGACTTAATCGAACTCTTTGGGTTATAATTTTTTTACAATATGCCATCAAATTTGTATGAAAATTTTAAAAAAGTTGCTGCCTAGCACTGATCTCTAGTTTACTTTATGCTTACATCTGCTATCAACCTAATTAGAATCTGGGGCATAGAAGTGGTAACAGACTGTAGTCGTACATTTTCCGTTCCATTTAAATTGCATTTCGTTTTATTTATTCTTAAACCCTTATTTTGGGAAGATGTTAGAACACAAAGGCAAACAGCGTAAGGAACCAAAACACCGTATCACAATGACTCCCTGAAGCACGATACTACTTGTACAGAAGGCACCCGATCGCATCCAACCATGGGAACCAAATTATTAAAATCAAGCGCTCCGCATTCGCCGCATATTTATTACATTTTTCTTGGTTACGCCCCCTTCACAATGGAATTCCAATTTCGCATTCGCATCTTCTCTGGCAAGTCTCCGTGTGCTAGGTGCATCCTTTGAGAATAATTAAAATTCCTTTCCATGTCAGAACTGTGAGAGATCTTGTTGTTATAACAAAGTGCGATCCGATCATAGCGCGTGAGCGGTGATCTGGTGTAGCTGAGAAGTGCTGTGGATCTCCTCATCCCACGATGCATTGTATCTCGAACAAACGAACCGACCACATCGAAACATTCAGCAGCGCCTCACTTCGCAGAGCTCTCACCTAGAATGAAACTTAACATTTGTTAGTGGATCCTGTAGATCACTCACCAAATGAACTCATGCATACATATAGATTTCGTTTAATTGATCTGCTGCGTCTAAAGTGGCCACAATGACCACCGCCACACCGACCACTAACCCCAAGAACGGCGCAATGGCGCGCGCTAAACAAGAGCACCGCTCATATTTATGACCACGCGATGAACGCAGTCGATTCGCTTAATGTCTACTTGCTGTGCTGTGATTTTTATGATCAATCCTTGAACCTGACGGCCAGCCGGACTCTAATGTGGTACAGATCAGCGGTGAAGATCATCTTTTTGTAGGCGATATGCAAAATGCAAAACCGGGGGTAATGTGGTCGAGAGCGAGAGCCTGAACAATACTGGTTCCTTGAGTTGAGATCGCCTCATCTATTCTGGTGCGTTGTCGTTGTGTAACAAACGAAATTTCAAAATTAAACGTTCAGCAGCTGCGCGCACGTTAATGAACTCATTTGTTTGTCGTTTTTTGGTTTTGGTTTGGTTCGGGGTTTGTTTTTTTGGTTAACTCACATTGGCTCTCACGTCTTTATCTTTAGATTTAACGTTACATGGTCCGTCCGCTGCGCTGACCGCATCTAATTTGCAATCAATTTTTTTGAAAGCGTCCGACGATAGTTAAATGTGGTTTCACGACCGTGTCGATCCTTTTAAAATTAATTTCAACTTCAGAATTCCGAAAGTCCAGATCAGAAGTTGCACTTCGTGTACTGGCAGTTGGCTGAGGTATGCTGTGCTGGTGCTTGTTGCCTGCCTGTCTGAGTTAATCAAAAATCAAGTCTGAGCTTTAACGCAACAGGTATTGTGATTTATGTCTGCGATGTTTTTTTTTTTTTGATGACTCTCCCAAAAAGTGATCGTCCACTTAATGGTTTGTGTGTGTGTGTGTGTGTGAAAATTAATTACGCATGTTAAAGGATTCCAAAAACATTGCATTTGCAAAGTTCTTAGATACTGATTGGAGGTTGTGGCTTGTAAGGTGAACCAATACAAGAGAACAGGGGGTTATGATGTCCAAATTCAAGCTAAAATTGTTTTCGGCTGTGGTCACCATTATTATCCTGACGGATCCTTATCAAAGTAGCCAAAAAGGAGATTAAAGAGGACTCACGGAGCGAAACATGGAAGGTGACATAAAAGATCGTACCCACGCATCGAAGTATTTGTTGACATGATGTGCTTATGTTATGTCAGAGAAATATCCTGGCAGGAGAAATGGTATGCAGTAGAAACACAACGTGGACATTTAAACGACTTATCGTGATGGCGGTCAGCCATCAGCAGAATAGGGGGAATAGCACAAAATGCATCAGAATTACAAGTGTCCGTAATTATCTCTGAGTGGTGGTAGTGGGATCAAACCTCCACGTGGTGGCCGCCGGTAATTTTCACCAATGCAGGAACAGTTGAATGATCGGGCTAGTCCCTTCAAAGTAAGGTTGTCGTCAGGAGTTATCATTGAGGAACCCAAAATCTGCCTCGGATACACTGATGAACGACGACGAACACGGCAACGAAAACGGCTAAACGATTTACGCTGTACGCTCACTGTATATAGTAGCTTGAGCTGCACAGTAGCTGACAGATAGCCTATTTAAGAATAAGTCTGACACAACAGCAATCCAGGAGATGCGGTGGACGGGGAATGGTGTCTTACCAAAATCAGAATACGACATAATATAGGGGTTCTAGTCAGCAAGAGAAAGAAGAGAATAAACCACATCGTCATCGAGTTTTAAGCAAAAAATGAACGGCTATGCACCCTTCGCCTGTGGGACAGATTTAAAAACATAAGTCTCATAAACGTTCACGCCCCTACAAAGAATTCCCCATATGATGAAAAAGAATAATTCTCTCAATCAGTCGAACGGGAACTCCATGCCTTCCTTCAGTATGATGTAAAAATCATTCTGGGCGATATGAATGCTTAAATAGGTAGGAAGCCAGTTAGTATTTAGGCAGTTGGCAGCAAGCAATAATTTGGTTGTTGCGAGTGCAAGGTTTGCGCGTAAAAATATCCACCTGGGCATCTCCTGATGGAGCCACTCGCAACCAGTTAGACCACGTGTTGACAGACCGCCGCCACAACCCGAACCTGATGGCGGTACAAACGCACCGAGGTGCCACCGGGCTCCGACAAGATGATGTACTGGCCTGCGTCCTCTTCTACCTGACATTGAAGAAAGTGATCGGAGACTCTAAAGGCGAGAGGAACAATCCTCTATAAGAAGATCCAACATTGGTCCCGCAATAAAAAAAATGGAGCGCAAATTTGAAGTTGTGCAATCCTTTAACTATCTGGGGTCAACTGTAGCAGCCGATAACAGCATGGAACCAGAAATACGCGCTGGGTTGCTTTAAGCCAACAAAGACTACTATAGTCTGTCAAGACTTTTTAAATCCAGGAACTTAACCATAACATCCAAACTGCTGGTATATAAGACAATGGTCATACCAGTACTTAGGTACATATGGATCCGAGACTTGGGTGCTTAACAAAAAGCATTCTGCCCTCTTAGCCGCGATCGAGAGAAAAGTCTTACGGAGAATTGTTGGCTCCGTATGTGAGGAAGAAATCGTATGTGGTCAAACGTTATAGCTGCATAGCGACAAAGCAGATCTGACCCAAGCTGGTTCCGAAACGCTCCAACTGTTTGATCTCTCAAAAAAGATCGCACATCGGTTCTATTGTAGGTGTCATTACGGGACACTTTGGCAAGCATGCAGCAAGACTCGGGGTCTTTTCAAATGACTTCTGCAGAAGCTGCATGGATGAGGAGGGGGAGAAGGCCATAATCCATCCATTCTCTGTACTTGTACAGCCCTTTCCCAGAAACGTAAACTCCATATGTGAGCTTTCTTCTACAACGACACTAATGATCTTATCAACAATGTTATCAGCAGTCTCCTTCGCTTTATACAAAGCTCTGAGTGGTTCCTGATCCGTGTGGTATCACAATGGACCACTCCTGGCCTAATTGTGTCGGTTTCCCTGACAGTCACCTCAACCTATACTAACCAATGTGGGGAAGGACAATTTCGAAGACTCTATAATGATGAGATCTACAAGCTTTACCGCAATGTCGACAAAGTGAAGAGAATTAAGCTCGGTAGTCTCCGGTGGGCAGGACACCTAGCTCGTATGAGCGAAGAGGATCCTGCTCGGAAAGTCCTTTGCGGTAGAATTTATAGAACACTACAGATAGGCCAGCCAAGCCTACGCTGGAAGGATAGCGTAGACCAGGACGCCCAGATATTAGGGATGACATCGGTTCAAAATCGGGATCGTTGGAGAGACTTTTTGTGGGAGGCCAGGAAAGGATCCCGGTTGTAGAGTCAGGCGCACTATCTAATAGTTAAAGCAGCCTTAAGGCTATATTTGTTGGCTTTAAATGTCTCTGGCAGAAAACAGTTAAGGAACTAGTCCGTAATCAAGCAGAGCTTAGAAAACAGACCGAGTACATTAAAAAATAAATATTCGACGTAGGACCATGATTTTGTTTTAAATGAAGGTTATGTTAGGACGAACAACGCAGACATCATGCATACATAACACTAACATCAGTACGAGACATTATTCATCTATCAGTGTTAAGCAAACTACAAAATTATCAGACCTAGTTCATTATAACATTAAGCAAAAGACGCAGACGTGTTTCCGAAATTTTCTTACCGTGTTGAAGGATACCGTGTTGCAGAAGGGTTACCTGTGCTTTCAAAATAACTCCGATTTTATTCAAACAAGAAAATATTTTACATTTTTTTAATCAAACTTTTTTTGTGAACTTTTGTATCTTTTCAATAACTTGGTAACTTGGGTATAGTTTTTTCAGCAGTGCTTATCGATTGATTACACTAACGATTGTGTGGACCCTTCACACATACCAGTTACACGCTGTACTCAACTGTAATTACTCGATGACGGTGGCACTTCGTGATTTTTTGTAACACCAGAAAGTCTGTGACGGTACCGCAAGTCCGAAACGGGTCATCAAATTTGTCTTACTCTGAGCTGTAAAGTACGCTATCAATGCCTCGTATCGAGCTTTTTTGTGACTCTAAAGAGAATCGAAGTTAAGCAAATTACTCTGCTAATGTGAACTGACCGGCGCCAGAGTCGTCCATGGCTTTCTTGCCGGTCAAAATCAGCAAACAAAATCCAATCAGGAATGAATTCATTAAGTAATTGCGCTGATCTGGCGTAATTTTGTGTGTCCCCAATTGCACGCATCGTTTCCTGGCACTGGGATTACGCGTTCGAAAAGACAAAAAGTAATTGGTATCGGTTCAATGATGCAATTAAATGGCAAATTATTGCGAATATTGCTAACAGAGACGGCGATTAATTTGTGCGTATTGTGCGCGTAATGTCCTTTTTTGGTATTTTTCACATAGCAAGCACTACATTTGCAGTGTGCTGTAGATAGGCGAAAATTGTGAGATCCGGCAGCATGCGTAAAATGTATCGCAAGTGAAATGTGTCCACAACAACACAAAAGATTCGAGTTATTTTTCAATTTATCTCAGTGAAAGTTTGGATTCTGAATTAAAGGGTGTTTTTTTGGGAGGTTTGTTTTTCCGATAGATGTCGTTTTATTTTATGACAGTTGTTTTGACAGATCAAAGTGGCATTTCTACTCAGTATTGTTTGGCAAATCATTATGAAAAAAAAAAAAAAAAAAAAAAAAAAAAAAATGACATTTGTGAAAAATAGTCGTGGTAGCCATATGCCAGAAATTGTGTTTAAATGTTAAATGTTAAATGTTAAATGTTAAACACGTTATATCTAACGGGTGTTTTTTTAAGAGGTTGCCGATTTTTTTTTTGAATAAAACACATATAAAATTATGAAATGACCAAAATTTTTTTTTATTTGGTAGATAATTTTTTGGCATTTAACATTTAAACACAATTTCTGGCATATGGCTACCACGACTATTTTTCACAAATGTCATTTTTTTTTTTTTTTTTTTTTTTTTTTTTTCATAATGATTTGCCAAACAATACTGAGTAGAAATGCCACTTTGAGCTGTCAAAACAACTGTCATAAAATAAAACGACATCTATCGGAAAAACAAACCTCCCAAAAAAACACCCGTTAAATGCATGTACGATTTATGTTTGCAATGTTGAGGGGTTGATTAAGAACTAAAAGTAAAGCAAAAAGTTTACTGGCAAGCATATATAAGATCAGCATTTAAGTAAAGTAAAGGCTTTGTTTGCTGCCATCGAATGATCTGAATAAGTTTTCATTCTGTAGAACATCAAACAGATATTTAAATCCTAACATTTACATATTTACTTTTCATACACCTTGAAAAGTTAGTTACTTAGTTAGTTATTTAAGACTTTTATTTTATAAAAAGGTAGGTTAATGGATTATCATACATACTTTTGAAGTCTATTTAGGTTTGGTCATTATTGACCATCTACCAGATTCACATTTAGGCTCTCGCTACATAAAACATCAGATTACTCATGTAATACATTATAAACTTAAAAAATTCGCATAAATCATATAACAATTGTGTAACGAGAACAAGTTATGTTAACATATACTCTGGCAAATCATTATGATGCTAAACAACAACGCTACAAATTTATCCAAATTTACTTTGAAAATCTGTCGTCGATTGGAGCAACTTATAGACGACTTCGTGAATTTTATGGGGCATATAGTCGTCCATCTGAGCAAGTCATCCGTCCAGCTGTAGATACTGGATATTTCTCTCTCTCTAAATAATGCAATAACTCCAACACGACGAAGGAATGTGCAACCGTTTGGTGCGGTTTACATGCTGGTGGCATCATCGGACCATATTTTTTCCAAAATGAGGCCGGAGTTTACATTACATTCAATGGAGATCGTTACCGCACCATAATCAATGCTTTTTGGTTTGAAAATATGGATGACATTGATTTGGACGAGATGTGTTTCCAATAGGATGGCGCTACGTGTCATACGACCACGGCAACTATCGACTTACATTGCCGATCAATCAAATAGACCAACATGTTTAGTTTTTTCCACTTTGATTATCTCTTTTTTTAGAGTAAAATTTTTTTTTCGATAAATTTAAGAGATAAAGGGTTGGCTGCAGAAATTTTAAAGTTATGGTCTATTCCTATTTTGCTTTGCCTATATCTATGCCAAGAAATTGTGGGCTCAGTGGAAATGCGCAAGGCTACTGAGAAGGATGTTCGTGGTTCGAATCCCTTGTAACACCAAAAGTATTTTTCACGGTGCACCACCACTCGCGAACGGGTGACAAATGTTTAGAGAGTAATAACTTGTCACGGAAACCTTCTCCAATACGCCGTTCGGATCCGGCCTTAAATTGTAAGATCCTTCCATTTGTGTCCAAAAAAGTATACATGCGCAACACAAAGAGGTCGCGAGAAGCTAGGCTTTGGACCGCAATGGTCTGTCGCGCCTGTATGTTATAATTATTATTATTATGTGAAGAAAATTTTTAGGCGATCACCAGAATAGACTCATATGCTGAAATTTTAGTTTCCGATTAGCTGTGCGAGTTAAAAGGTGCATTTTGTTGTCACTCGCAATCTTGGATCAAGTAAACACAAAATGGGTCGTTGTGCAGCACTAACTTCGGAGGAAAAAGGCAAAATATTGGGCTATCGAGACAGCAATCTTACAACAAGGCAGATAGCAGAATAAATCTCTAGAAGTCAGACTGTCATTTTCTGAGAAATCCATCCATTTATGTGAAAAATATTAAAAAGCTCGCTAGGAAAGCACTTACACCTTGCGAAGAGCGAAGAATTCTCCGAGAAGCGTCATACTCAACGTGCTCTGCAGTCAAAATTCAATTAAATTTGGGAGTAAAGCCAAGTGTAGCTACCGTACGGCGATTGATAAGCCAAGCAAAACATCTAAAGAGATAAAGAGATTAAAATAAAAAAAAAGTTACCGCTTAACCGACTTTCGTAAGCGTGCTCGGTCCCTTTTTGCTCGGAGTCACATGACATGGAATACGGAGTGCTACCACATCGTTTTTAAAATCTCTATATCAACTTTGCGTGCCCGTGGCTGACGGACTGGCGGACTGGCTGGCTGGTCAGATTTTGTGATAAAATTCCAACCCACTTCTCAAAGCCCACTTGCACACATGTATATTTCCGGTGGCAATACTCTCTATTAAAATTTGGGCGCATCGGGCCTCGGGGTCGGGAGGCTCCCATACGAATAATTTACAAAATTTACCCGATTTTCTTCTAATTTTATACTCATGTGTATCTCCGATTAGTGAATTTACAAGAAACCCATCACCCAGAGCTTTTCGGAACTCTCGAATCCTCGATTACTTGTAGCACCTCAGAAAGAGAAAACGGTGCGTCTATAAAGACATCGTCCACCGCTGGCGAAATTTGGAAGGAATTAAGGAGTCTGCTCACATTATGTTACTTGAACTTCCATGTATTTCATGATTCTACGGGTGAAAGTTCCAATGCCCATCTTCATATAAGCAAAAGTCAGGCTCATCCTGACTGTCTGATTTGACGGCGTCACAAATTTCGTCGCGAAGAAGCAAATTTAAGACAAATTTTGGCAATATCAACCGTCATCAGAAATTGATCTTGTTCATGACCACCTTTATTTCTATGGTGTTCGTCTATGTTACTAATCATACACGAAATAATAATTTTTCTTGCTGCTTCCTAATTCAGGCAAAAGGATCACGATGTCGAACGACTGCTTACAATCGATAAAGACCAAGAGTATTGTTCAGTTGCCCAAATTATTAATACAAAACATTGACAATATTTATTGACCAATACAATTCATGGCAATTTAAAGCTAAAGAAGTGCACGCAATGCCGCCGCCAGATAGTACAGCTTCAACTAATTAAGATCTGAAAACGAAATAAAAGCCGCTTCCGGGGATTGTACGAGTAGTGCGGGTTCACACCCGGTGTCTGCTCTTATCCACGAATGCGAAATGTACCATAAGAACAGGAAATTACATGCTGCGCCAGAATAAAGCTGGAAAATATGCAAATTATCATTGCTCTGCACTTAATTTCACTTGCAATTGCCAGTGACTGCACTATTGGCACAAACACACAAACACCACTTACACACTCGAACAGGAAAAGTCACGTTGTAAACGTAATTTTTGCATTCATATCGTTTTAATAGTTATCAATTGGAAAATTGCACTTCAATTGGAAGGAAAATGAGCGAGCGAGCAAACGAGCGCGCACTCGCTGCATCGAATAACGCTTCTTGAATTTGTAATCAGTACACGTAGCGTATATAGCAGAAAGCATGCCAGCTTTGTTTTGGCCATTGCCGCTGTCGTGCCGTCACCGGTAAAGTGAGCGCACGCGCGCACCTCACGGTGGGAGTTTCATATTCAGCGGGACCGTTTCAGCGGTGAGTACGACTTAGCTCTTGACGAGTCAACAGCACTTGGATGGTGACAAACTAGGATGAGGATGACGATGACGACGAGTGATGAGTGATGATGGCAGAATTGGTGAACTGCCAGAGTGGACGTGGAAATTACTTACAAACAAAAAGAGCGCAGAGTCATGTGGCATTCAATCAGTGCACAGGAAACGGATTTAAGGCGATTGCTATTCTGAATTTTCCAGCGAAGGTATCGGCGGCGTTAGTCACTCTGCTTTAATGGCCAAGACGTGAGGGGTGCCGGAAGGATATTGCACCGTTTTGCATTTCAGCAGCAATGAAAAGCGTCCGGATAGAAAAAAATCGGGTTGCTTCCTTATTTTTTGGGGGCATACCACTTTAACCGTACCGTTCGAAGACGATAAGTGGAGGATCGAATTCAGGATACCTTTATGCATTTTTTTTTTGGTTAGATGTGATTGTGCATTTAAAATTAAAATTTGCATTCGAATCTTAAGCAAAAAATTCATCGAGGCCAACAAAAACAAAATGAAAAGACGGTTATTCCACAGATTTGTAGCGGCAAATATTTCGCAAGCGGAGAGCTCAATTATTGTTCTGTGCCTTATTTTCAAAATTTTACAGGAGACGATCCATCGATATTTAACCCTTTTTTATAAACTTTTATTTCACTTAACTTATCCTTTCACACCTTCACACATGCAACCTAGAGAGCTGAAGTCTTGTGAGCAGTTCAGTGTCTACGGCCATTTCTATGATCCCGCGTATGACGCGTGTGGAGCATGTGATGCGTGGAAAATGGAAAATGAATAGGTCCGACCTGTTTTTTAACCACCTTCCACACGTGCTAAAGAGTTCAAATTTTGTGTATAGCTTAACCTTACTGGGGCTCCTAATACCCCGCGTATGACTCGTGTCACAATACGCGTATGGCGCGTGCGATGCATGAAAAATTGGCTAATTTTTATAACAGACCCGCCCTGCGTTGACTTCACCACTACACCTTTGTAACCGGTCATTTTTGGCTGAAATGCTCAGTGTATAGGGCCGTTTCTGAGATCCCGTGTCGTCGAGAGTCGCGTGTGGCGCGTGTGAAGCGTAGAAAAATGGGTTTCCTGTGAAATAGGTTCCAAACAGGTTCAAAAACAGATAATTCGGCGGTTATTACAAAATAATCTTAATATATAACAACGTTAGTGCGTATGTATGTCTGACTATCACATCTGAACCATTGAAGCTTTCCAACTAATACTCACACCATACGCTCGTGTGATGGTCCGGTGTGTTTTTGTTTTTGTAAGACCCCCCTAGGTGGCGCTGGAGTCGCCTTTTTTCGGAAATTCGTATTTATTGACCGATTTGACTCAAATTCACACCATATAATACTAAAATAAAAAGTCGTTGGCAAAATTTGAACCCGATAGGTGGCGCTGCAGTGGAAAATGTCGTTTTCCCTGTATATGATTTTCGTTTACTCCTTTAAAGCCGATAACGGTGGGTTTCATATTTTGCTGACTAGAAACCCCTACCCGCGGGGGTCAATCTGCAGCATAAAATCTTATCTGGAATGGTGCAGGACTTAAAGACGGAATATTAAAGAAGGATTCACTCCTGTTGATTAAGATATGTATTTAAAAAGGGTATGCTTAATGGCGAAAGCCGGGTAAGCGCGGGGCTCAATCCCTAATCTCTACCGACAACCTGACTAGAAACCCCATCCCGAGCACATGAAGTCTCTCACGACAGCTGTAATATATGTCATATTCTGATTTTTTTAAGACAAAATTCTGAAATATACATAATAACTGATTAGCATTCAGTTAAAACGTGGCACTTAAGTGATCGCACCTAACAAATATGTTCCAAGATATTTGCCTGAAAGTGCAGGTCTCGTTAGAGAACGCTAGAGGATAGATCTTAAACCGGTTTCGTAACAGACTAGTTTCTCTGAGGTTATTTGAATCAAATTGGCGCACTCCATACTAATTGAAGTTCTTGCATGGAATCGCGAGGGTCACAACTCTACCTACCGCCCCACTATTTTGGCATCACTCTAAACTCTAAGTATACTGCTAAGTATACGAAACCGGGTAGCAATGTTACAATTTCGGTTAAAAAGGTTTGTAAATGTAATGGAAATTAAAACTAACCAAGGGTACCGCACTTGCAAATGGAACTCAAAACCGAAAGTAACATGGAAATGTACTGCGCTTCAAATAACCAGTAAGACTGTTTAACATGGTTACATGGGTGACAATTTGTTTTGGTCTCTATTTAAGAATAAAGCTAGTATTTATGATTCTATACTTCAAAATAATGGCCGAGTACTTTTTAATTGAAGCATAAACATTGAATAAAGGGATAGGTCAGGTTAAGTTAGGGTCGGTGGCTGCATTCGCACATTTGTACTACCACAGGATCATTATCGTTCTCCTGCTTCACAGAGCTCATTTTGAGCATTTAATAAATCTCAGGATATCTCGGACTTTACAGTATTTTCATCCGATATGTTGTTTAATATAAAATATCCCGTAAGTTTTTGCCTTCTGCAAGAGCCGAACATGTACACAGGAACTGGGATACCGTTTCTTTCTCGACATGATTTTTACATTTACAGATTGAACTCAAGGCATATCCTTCTCGAATGTACTCCGAGGAGACAGTGCCTATTAGATTACCCATAAACATTCTCATATCTCATCATTGCAGAGATATCAGTGCTCTAGAGCGATTTAAGTGAAGCTTAGGCCAAACTTGTTTAGCTATCGTACTAGTACATGTGATGGCATACGTCCACCTCTCATTTGTTAAGAATTCTGCCTGTTTCCGAAGCCTTACCTTAACCGCTGATAATAATAATAATAATAATAATAATAATAATAATAATAATAATAATAATAATAATAATAATAATAATAATAATAATAATAATAATAATAATAATAATAATAATAATAATAATAATAATAATAATAATAATAATAATAATAATAATAATAATAATAATAATAATAATAATAATAATAATAATAATAATAATAATAATAATAATAATAATAATAATAATAATAATAATAATAATAATAATAATAATAATAATAATAATAATAATAATAATAATAATAATAATAATAATAATAATAATAATAATAATAATAATAATAATAATAATAATAATAATAATAATAATAATAATAATAATAATAATAATAATAATAATAATAATAATAATAATAATAATAATAATAATAATAATAATAATAATAATAATAATAATAATAATAATAATAATAATAATAATAATAATAATAATAATAATAATAATAATAATAATAATAATAATAATAATAATAATAATAATAATAATAATAATAATAATAATAATAATAATAATAATAATAATAATATTCGGCGCGACAGACCATTGCGGTCCAAGGCCTAGCTTCTCGCAACTATTCGTGTTGAGCTGTATATTTTTGAACACAAATGGAAGGGACCTACAATTTAAGGCCGGATCCGAACGGCAAATTGAGAAACTAAACTTTACGTGACAAGTTATTACACTCGGAACGTTTGGCACCCATTCGCGATAGGTGAGACACCGTGAAAAATACTTTTGGTGATACTGGGATTCGAGCCACAAACCCCCTGCTCAGTAGTCATGCTCATTTCCACTGAGCCACGGCGCCCACTAACCGTTGATAATGGCCGTCCTAAATCTGCCCTTTCTGGTAGAAGTTGGACCTTTGTGAAATTTCTAGCCAATTCATATGATGCCTTGCAGCTCCCAACGATGTCGGAGTAGCCGCAAAGTGGATAAGCTGATGTCGAAATACTCGCTCATCTGTTTGATAGATTGAAGCTCAACGTCACCCCTGACATGAGTGAGACTAATTTCAGCGATATGATTGCTGCCTGACTGATTACTGATATTAAATTATGTTTCTGCCTGGTCAGTGCTTGCTCAGCTGCCGCCACTTCAGCCTGATGATAAACGCTACAATAGTCCGGGAGGCGAAGGGAAATTCTCACGCTACGTTCGTCACAGAAGATCCCAGCAGCTACTTTACCATCAAGCTTGGATCCGTTCGTCAAAAATCATATTTCTTCAACGCGCCATCACTTAATTGCTTTCTGGAGGGGTAGATGGCCCGAAAGCCCTTATTAAAGCATAAAACCGGTAGTGTTTATAGTTGATATTTTCCAGTTCTATCTTAGCGAATTGTTAATTGTCGAGTGTCCTGTTTGAATACAATTCCACTGACCTTTTGCTGATAACCACGCAGCCGTATTGACCGATCTATGCCTGCCGTATATGTCTTATGGAGTAAGGTACAGCATCACTTCAAGAGCACGTGTTTATGTTCGTGTTGTCGTCAGCAACCCACTAATCTACAGACAGGCTGCCCTTTGTACCTTCTCTATCGTTTTTACGTTTGTCGATTTTCCAAGAGCCGGCCACCAAACCTTTACCCTGTACATAAATATTGGCCGTACTACTGCAGTGTATAGCTAGTGTCCCAGCTCTGGTTTTAACCCCCATAGTGATTTTACACGCATATATATTGCTTTGGTACCTTTGTTTACCCTCTCTAGAAAATTTGGTTTCCAACTTATTTTCCTGTCCATGATTGCGCCCAGAAATTTCGCCTTACTGGTGAAAACAAGACTGGTGCAGTTTAGAGTGCGGGCAGGATAACTTAACCAGATTAAATTTTTCAGAAATTTTTCAAGTCAAGCGTGACATTATTTTTCATAATGGTGAGTTATTAGGGGAAAATCACACTAGGGTAATATAGGGTAAGTTTTCCATTGTTGGACAAGCTTAACATGTTTTCCAATTATTTTTGTTGGTTCCTACATTCCCGAAGTTCTCTGTAATTGTTATTTTTTTAAGTTTAAACAACATATTTCTTAATCCGTCAGTAGATAGCCTTCGTATCTAGAATTAATATCAGTAAGCGTTTACCGTTTAGCCACTTCACTGTTAGTAAACACGAACTAGATTCGATGTTGTTATGCGACTCCTAGTAACTGAATGACATCCGCCAACGTGTTCGTTTATCTCAGCGCGTAGCTACCTTCTATTAAGAACAGAATTAGTTCAATCTTTGATGACGAACGATAATGGTGATGTCAACCAATTTTCTCTTAATAAGCTGCTCCGTTACTCGCTGATATAAGTTAAGAAGGAAACCATTTGCAAATTAAAACATTACAAGCAGTCAGCCGAATTAGCTGAGCGCAAACTTGCAATTACTTCAGCGATGACGTAGGAGTCAGTGATGAAAGTCGGCGCAGCTCTATGACTAACGTAGGCTCCAGCATACACCAGCTGAACGCTAAGTAAATCAACTGATGCTTGATGCAATGAGAAAAAGATCTCAGAGCAGAGACATCAGGAAATGTGTCTCCAATTGGCACATCCGGTATAAGCACAGAACTAAACTGAATCACTGATCGCTGGAGGCGGTGAGGTAATCAGCACATCAGTCTCCGAGCGGAATGTCCGCTGTTTTGAGTAAGCGCATAGCGTGCCAGTGAATCAGGTCTCATTAATTCGATTTATTTTGATTGCTTTAATGTGTTTGGCTTCGACGGTCTTCGTCCGTCGTTGTAACCTAATCAAATTGCTTACCAGCGAGACGACATTGATCATGTCCCGTTATCGAGTGAAACTCACTACAAGAAATAAAATCAGATCGGATCGGCCAAGTGATTAAGTGGCAGTTGGCGCCACAGTTTGATATGCTAATTTGCAGTCACTCAGTCAGGCGATCATGCAAGTAATCAGTTCCAACAGTCAGACTAGAAGTGCGATCGTTTTTTCTTGGACAACAGTTGGTTTGGATTGTGATTGGAATTTTACTTTTAATTTGGTTCAAAAAAAACCAAAGTCTTGAAATTATGTAGAAACAATAAAAGTGTCTGAACTTTTCAGCTAATTTGGGTCCTAAAAAAGTAACAACAAAATGTCTATTGGGATGGATATGGAAAGTTCTTACGCATCTTAGGAACGGAATATCAGATTTTGATAATTTTTTTGATAAAATATTTTTTAGAGCCAGGCGGAGAAGTAGTTTTGGTTTGTTTGTACGGCAACGCTTTGGAGTACCTGCCATAAAAAGTGACCCCAAAAAAGACTCTTTCTTGCTCTAACTTCTCGCAAGAGTTATGAAGTAAGAAACTGTATCAGTCGTCTTATGTACTGAAGTTTTTTTTTTAGGTCTATAGGACAGTTTATTATTACGGAACCAAAAATCAGCCTCGGATACACTGATGAACGACGACGACCATGGCAACGAAACGGCTACGGTCAAGCGATAGGCCTCGCCCTAAATGTAGGGAGAGTAAGTCCTGGGGCTGAAATGCCAGGCCTAGAAGAGAAATTGACACGCCTTAAGAATACTGTCATTAGTACTGTTGACTACATCTTAGGCAGTAGTCATAGAGATCTGAACGTCTGGTTCAATGACGAATGTAAGCTAGCGAGTGAACGTAAGAATGTTGCGTACCGAGCAATGAAACAATTTCATAGAACTCGGGTACGAGAAGATGAATATAAAGAGCTCAGTTCACCGGTGAAAGAAATCAGCCTGGGAAAAGAATCTCGTCCGTGAACTAGAACAATAAAGAGAGCGAGGACCGCACCAGGTGCGGAAGTTCTACCAAAGAGTCAGCGGTATGATGCAAAATACAACGCGTTGCATATACCGCTATCAGTGTAATCTGATAGCAGATCTCAAAGGCATCTTTGAGCAATGGGAAGAGCACTTTCATGCTTAATGGCCAGCTAACTGAGGAATTGGAGGCTCCACCAATGACCGAAGACCACACTATGCTGCCGCCACCAAGCATAGAAGAAGTTAGCAGAGCGATAAATCGGCTCAAAAATAATAAGGCCCTGGGATCTGATGGTATCCCAGCGGAGCTAATTAAAACAGGAAGCCACGCAATACACCATGCAATTCATGAACTAATAGTGCAAGTATGGGAGCAAGAAGCGATGCCAGAAGACTGGCGAAGAAGCATCGTGTGCCCCATACATAAGAAAGGAGATATCACTACATGCAGCAATTATCGTGGTATAACGTTGTTGAGTACCGCGTATAAGATTTTCTCCTCTATCCTTCAAGACAGGGTAGTCCCATACGCTAAAGTCATCATTTGTCCATACCAGTGTGGCTTCATCCCAGCAGGCAAATCAACAACTGATCAGATTTACACCCTTAGGCAGGTGATGTCTAGAGTCACTACACCATTATTTTAAAGACTTTAAAGCCGCCTATGATAGCATAGCCAGAGTAGAACTTTATAAAGCCATGAGAGAATTCGGAATCCCAAATAAACTGACACGACTATGTAGGTAGACCATGACCAATGTAATAAGCAAAGTAGAAATATCCGGATCATTATCAAGCCCATTCAACATCTATACCGGGTTCCGACAAGAGGATGGACTGGCCTGCGTCCTATTCAACCTGGCGTTGTAGAAAGTGATCCGAGTCTCTGGCGTAAGGGCGAGAGGTACAATCCTCTATAAGTCCATTCAGATACTGGCTTACGCAGACGATATTGACATCGTTGGTAGAAACCGAAGAGCTGTACAGGAAGCTTTCATTCAGATCGAGCAGGCGGCACGAAATCGGGGGCTGCACATAAATGAAAGCAAAACAGAGTACATGGTGGCCAGGTCTGCGGGTAGAACATCCATCAATTCAAATAGTGGAGTGCGAATTTGAAGTAGTGCCATCCTTTAACTATCTCGGCCCAACTGTAGCAGCCAGTAACAGCATGGAACCAGTTTGCAGGACTAAACACATAGGTAAAATAGTAGTAACAGAGCGACAACACCGAGCGAAAAGAGGCGACCGGGGTGAACTTAACCTCAGACGCTTTGGATGGATTAAATCCCATATGTATGCTCCTGTATGTTAAGAACATTCAACAAATATAAGTTTTTATAATGTATTTGAAAAATAGTTAACTGTTAGCCCTTAACTTACTAATCTTGAAAAGCAAACTGCTCGTTAGTTATATTACTAGTCGCAGTGTGTTAACAAACATTTGCAATTCATTGTAATCTATTACGTTTGAAATAAAAAAAAATCTATTTTCATATAAAATGAACAAAAACATTTCATTTCTGAAACAAATAAAATTTCCATGTCAGCGGCAGGACTTTGATAAGGACGTTGAAAAACACTTTATCATCCGATGAGCTACACAACCGAAAAATCCAATTTTCTCACCGAACTCGTTATTGGAAACAAATAATCCGGATAGGGATTCACATTTTTTGTCTGCTCACAACTTCCGGCATTTCAGATCTTAAAGTTTTACGCAGCCAGCATCGACTCAGCTGATGCTCCGTTTTTTCTATCGTGAATAATAAATGAAATGATTTCCATGTTCCCCCATTGACTTTATTTACTGTTGACTGACTTTATTTCAGTTGGTACAATAACAGTTCCGGATTGTCGAGTGTCCTTTCCGCGACGTCATTTTGTTGTGCAACTTTTCATGTTTTCTTTACATTTTCTCGATCAGATATACAAAAAAAATAAAACTCCCTTCGGAGCACAATTCGCGTTGCATAAATAAAATGCCCTAAAGAGCACAACTTTCTTGCGCATTTCATAAAAAAAACAAACTCAAATGCAAATTAAATTGCAACACTACATTTTGCAGATATTTCTAAAATTATAAAGAACAAAACATTATCCCCTCGGATAGCAACCCGTAAAATGGTCAAGCGTTCTCTGCTTAATTGAATTACGAGTAACTATGAAGCAGGTCCTGATTGTGCTCCACATTTCATAATAGTTCCGTACGCGCTGATTAACAGCAGTTGGATTATTCAAAACAACAATAAACTCATTTATTAGCTGAGGCAAACAACTGCGATAATTCGTATACATCGTAGGAAAACAAATCTAAGACTTGACAGAGTGGAGAAGTTGCACCCGTCCTTTGGTACAGCGTGGTATCGTTGCTGAATGTTGTTTGCATCTCAATAATAGGCTTTCCCCAGACCACGTTGGTGCATTTGTCATAAAGTCATGAGTTTCGGAAAAATAGAAAATTTCTGCGGCATTACAAATTAAGATGCACATCAATTTCAGTGTGGAATATTTATGACACAGACTCTAGGAAATACAAAAGGACGGAATTTTCTAATATTATATGCGAGTTTGGAATCCTTTGAATGCCTTTGCAATTGAAGCCAGTCAGATAGTTAAAATAAAAATTTGTTAATCGTCCAAACAACGTAAGTAATTTGTACAGAAAGTACGAAATATCAAAGACATAAAAATGTAAGACTAGTTTGTTTTATTAACGTTCCGAAGAGTTGTCACTATAAACTATAAACTGTAAACTTCGAATTTCAAGTGTAAATGTTGAAGTCGAGCAGTGTTCCGGTTAGTTCAATGCGTGATCCTGTCAATATGACAATTAACTTAAACGTTTATCAATTAAGATCAGCAGAAAATTGGGAATAACACAGAATGCTCTAGAATTGCAGTTGGCCATATATATATCTGATTGGTGGAAGTGCGATCAAACCTCCACGTGGTGGCGGCCGGTAATTTTCCTACAATGCAGGAAAAGCGGAATGATCGGGCTAGTCCCTTCAAAGTAAGGTTGGCGCGAGGCCAATAACCTTGCCCGTAAAAAAAATAGTATTACGCAAAATCAGCCTCGGATACACTGATGAGAGCAAAATGAGAGCCAGTAACAGCATCGAATCAGAAAAACGCGCACTGTTGCTTAAAGCCAACAAAGCCTACTATAGTCTGTCAAGACTCTTCAAATCCAGGAACTTAACCAAACCATCCAAGGTGCTGGTATATAAGACAATGTCCAGTACTTACATCCGAGATATGGGTGCTTAGCAAAAAGCATTCTGACCTCTTTGCCGCGTTCGAGAGAAAAGTCTTACGGAGAATAGTTGGCCCCGTATGTGAGGAAGGACGATTCTGCAGACTCTAAAATGATGAGATCTACGAGCATTACCGCGATGTCGACATCGTGAAGAGAATTAAGCTCTGCAGGCTCCGGCAGGCAGGTTACCTAGCTCGGGGAGGCCAGGACCGGACCCCGGTTGAAGAGCCAAATATGATGATGATTAATTTTACACTCACCTCTCAACGTCAACTCGTATCATTATGTTGTATGCATGGTGGCCGGAGTGCGGATTGCGTCACCAAGAAAGATTGCTGCACACTGCAACCAATAGAGCAGATACAAATTTGTATAAAGCTCACCCTAAATGAATGAGCGAGAGAAGGGCTAAGGCTTATATGCCTGTAATTTCTGATGTCATTAGTATAGCTGGCTCTAATCTTAGTCAGTAGTCGTGAAGATCGGAACGAGCGTTTCGATGATGAATGCAAACTAGCGACTAAGCCTTAAATTTAAAGCAATTCATGAACTAATAGTGCAAGTATGACTGGAACGCATGTATATTTTTGCACACAAGATCTTCGTTTATTAGGTGAATAGTGTCATCAATCGCATTCATAAGACAACTCATGAAAAGTTGAACACCATCCGCATACATGTGAACTAATCAATGCTTAATTACTTTAGGTAGTTCGTTCAAATATAATGAGAAGAGTGTTGGGCCTAGCAGTGATCCTTGCGGTACACCCGTTCCGGACTTTGCGATGTCTTTTCACCAACTACCAGGCGTTGTTGCCTTCCTTCCAAGTAGGAGGAGACAAGTTTTGCAAACGAGAATGAAAACTTCAAATCCTATACTAGTTTATTGCACAAAAAATAAATGTCACTATGAAGAGCAATAGAATTTTGACAAACTTAGGATTTAATGCGTCTAGAGCAGAAGCGCTAGAGTTTATACCCAGCAGAGCTTGCACAACATCTTCATTACAGAGTCTGTTAAAATTGAAAAGAGCTATTGTGGTCATATTCAGCGTTTTCCTCTATGGAATAAGTGCTAGTCGGAGTGTTGCAAGAAATGATGAATTCAGCGTTAAGCTGATCGCAATCACTATCATCCCATATTACTGAGTTGCGGTAGCTGTTTTGTCCCAATACCGAATTGTCTAGCTAATTACTATAGTAGGCAGACTTTGCAGATCTTATTTTTCCCCCGTGTTTTCAATTTTCGGATCGCATCGTATTTGTAAGAAGTGCTATTATTAAAATCTTACCAACCAGCAGCTTGTTAGGTTAACACAATATACATAAACAATAATTATAATGAATAATAGTATATATAACATTGCTAAACAATAACAATGTTCAACTACAATGTTTTTTCCATTGTAAGAAACTGGCACTACAACAAATTCCTTTGGTTATCTGAGAAATAAACAGAAATCCATTTAATTTCGTTTGCATTTCACTGTCTCTGCATGACCCTCGTACAACTGCTGTCGTTCGTTAACCTACGTAGTAATGAGAGCCAATGAATATGACCTCTAATCAGTCAACTCTTGTGACAGTTTCTTAGATTTCAGCGAGTCACAACAAATCTCAAATAAAGCGGTCATTAAATTTGACCCAAATTCCCCCTAACAACAACAACACAACACAGCCTTAGGCATTAGAATTAAGATGCTCCCCGCAGCTGGTCAGCCAGACTAAAACTATTCGACTTTTAATATGTCCCTTGCGTTTATAAGGGTAGGAGCTGGCGCCTCCCTTTGTTTACAACTTAAGCTTCTTATACTCTCATATCGCAATATACAAAGTCAAGTAGAATAGATGTTGTTGTTTGGTGATGTGCTCTCCTCTGGCCATTTCCATTATGGGCTGCTGTACCACCCGTCGGCCACACTCCACTTAATAACGATCACATCACATAATTTGAGATAAACTCTGCTGTGTACCACCAACAACCGAAAACAATGGCAATTTTCTTTACATTCATAATGGGATGAACGAAGGGAATACTAATGGAAAGAAGATTGAAAAGTGCAATAGCAATGCACTGAAAAAAATAGATGGTTTTGCATATTGGAACATTGGATGGACAATCTGAATCAATAGAGAATTTCCCCTTTCTGATCAATGGAGCTGTTATTTTTTGAATTCTCTACATATGAATTTCGCGTGTCCATGTGTTTGTTAAGGCTGGCCAAATCATGTCATACATTTTTAATCCACATCTACAAAATTGATGACTTTCCACATTTGTAAAAATTTGAAAGGGTCGGGAGACTCGCATTTAAATTTTCCCAAAATTAAGCCAATTTTGTTCAAACTTTGCACACATTTGTGTAAATCCGATGATAGCACTTTCTGTAAAAAAATTTCAAAGTTATCCGGACCAAGGGTCAAAGGGCTCCCATATAAATGTCTTCAAAATTTACCGAATCTGTATCTGAGCCTAGATCAATCTTGTTAAGGTGATAAACGCAAGCCACAGTGACCCGTGAGAAAGCTCACCAGCTTTCTAATGCTATCCTTGTCTAGGTTAAGAATTTCCTTATAGGAGTACGGTCTGATCAATCATTTGGATTCTCTCAGCCATGATACACTTTCCCAGTGGGTCAGACGAAGTTTTTGCCATTAGGAAGATAGCCGCTAGATGCGCTATTAAGCTGCAGCTACAATACAGGTGCAAACCTGGTGACCATGGGGGACACCTAAAAATGATTGACTCAATTCCCGAAAGAGACATGTTTTGCACTATCTCCGACACTATAATGGACTGTCTCGGTAGTTATTTGTGCAACTTAATGGATTCTTTATCAGATACAAGCCGCTACGAGGCAATAAAATCACTAACCAGACAAAACACGGTGCAACTCGGACCACGTAGGTCTAATTTACTTGTGAATACAAATATAGACAGTAAGTTATTTATTTATTAGTAACAATAGTACTTAAGATTTCTAAAAAATTAAATAAATGGAGTTAAGAAAAAAAAGATCTCAAAAATTAAGTTTATTGACTTTTGTCACTTTACAAATACATGTGCGACATCTGTACCTCTAGTTAGAGAATTTAAATGAAAAATTTTAATATATATGGGTTGGATTGTTATTTATTGCAGTGTTTTGAAAGACATTGATAGTTCTTGTGAATGTCTATTACTTATATAGCAGAGTTGATCCCATTTCTTTTTCATGAGTGGATGCCCTTTTTGATGATTCCCAGAAATGAATACAAATTTATTTAACATCAACATAGATCTCAATTTGTAATCGTCATGCAAGTCCTCTTCACAGCAAGTTAAACCACTCAGAAAGCCCGTTTGTAAACACATTAAATAGCAAAATTCCTAGCAATTACTAACATGTCTCAATTCTTCGAAGCGAAAGTTCTTACAACTTTTACTATACTGCGAGTACAGCCGAAGGACGAACACTGCATGAAACAGCAATGATCTCCCGCGGTGGTATTTCAAGCAGCAACCATTTGACATTCTGACTAAGCACTTTGATGATTATCTCAGCAATTCATCATAAGAATTGTTATGAGGAGGTTAAAGAAAGACCTCATGTAGATCCTTTCATGTATCACAAGGCCAATTACGCATATTATAATAAGCGTCCTTGACGATATGCGCATAATTAATTTCTAGAAGGAATTTTACAAAATCCGCTAAAATATCATACATCAGCTGAACGGACGGAACACAAACACCATTAAATAGTCCAATAGAATTAATTCCGGAAAAATCTGTCCCAAAATGCACATTAGCTTATACGGCCAGCAGCTTACCGGAACTTTTTCCCTTTGACAAATTTTATTTAAATCACAGTGGCAGTAAGCAATCATAATTATGATAATTGATGTGAAAAACCTTCGTCCTTCGGGCACATCATTTGGTCAGCACTGACACAACAGCAATTGGACGAATAAGTTGGAGCAGCGAGGTATAAGTTGGTAATCCCTCGGGCTATGCCGGCTTTAGCAGTAGGTAATAAATTACAACAACAATAAAAAATTGGTCACCTGTGAGCACAAAGTTGTGGGAATTTTTTGCTCGAATATCCATCGCATAAGCTTATAGAGTTATCCTTAATTCCATTTCGTATACCGATGCAGTGTTAAAAAATTGCATTTCTCACGGAAAGTTTTTCATCCGCAGCGGCATCGCAATGCAGCGGGGTGCAGATGTACTGCATCAGTGCAGCGAAGCTAATTCCATTCCCATTATTTCTGAAAGTTTTTCTGGTTTTAGTTCTGGCAGTTGTTGGCTAATGAAGGGAGAATTAAGGATTCATTCTGTGTAACTGTTAGAGAGTTCTTTGCGGTACTCTCCCCCTATATCTCTATCAGTGAATAGATATTTGTTCCAAGCATCTGACCCGTATCTTTTACCATCTTTATGTCTTTTTCTTTGATAGTAATTGCAATTAAATTCCGGGCAGCAAACTTATCGGTTGTCATGGGTGCAGAGAAATAAAAAACCATTTCTTCTCTGTGGACTCTTCTCGAGTCCTGATATTAAATAATAAAATAATTTTCTTTCGATTGAAACAAGAGAACTTAGTTCGTCCTTTTGTCCCATTGTAATGCGGTATCTTTGTCTTTTTTGTGTTTTTTACTCTCAAGAAGGAATGCAGAATCTAGCTCGAACAGGGATATGAAGTTTCCTGAACGCTGTGATATCGCATAGAATTCAACGAGGAGGAAATGAAATGAAAATATGAAGCTCTCAAGTCCTTGAGCGCATTTCGAATTTACCTAAAACAATAAATGTAAATGAATCCCTTCCCTTTATCATCACTGGTCGAGAGGAAATATGAACACCGGAGAGATCATTATAAAGTCAGAAGGTTATAAAAGTTTCAACGTCGCACCATCTGAAATTAACCATTGTTGTCGTCGTTAAATGTGATGCTGAGTACATCTTTGGCATCTATTTCAATAGTCGAGATGAGAAATTAGACGCTTCATAGTTAACAAGGAATTGCAACTTTCGAGAAAGATGCTACTCCAGCATTATGCTGTGACCTATGCTTACCCGGAAATATGATACCTGAACTCTGTGCATAATAAAATGCACGTTGTAGTGGTAATTATGAGATGTAATCCTCTTTGACAATATTTTTTACAAAAAACGCTTGTTTCGCTTTATACTTGTTGGTTGTCACTAAAGCTATAATGAGAGAAATTCACAGAAGCGCTTTTATTCGGAGCGTAAGTGTGAGTAACCGT